>OU898279.1:47659255-48118899 GCA_918026665.1 Diabrotica balteata | reverse complement strand
ATTATATTTAGTTGTTCAGCAAGGGTTTGCAGTTCTTCTAGTGTTCCTGCCAGAAGGACGGTTCGTCAGCATATCTTATGTTATTAAGTGGCTCACCGTTTATTTATAAGGCCATCACTGCCTCGGCAAGCGCTAATTCTGAGATGGCTTCACTGTATAAATTGAATAACAAGGGTGATAAAATACACCCTTGGCGGACCCAGGCGAATCTGGATATCCTTGGTCAGTTCGTTTTCAACTTTCACTTTTGCTGTTTGATTCCAATAGAGGTTACAGATGATTCTAATGTCCTCTACTGTCTATGTTTTTATTTAATAAAATTTCGTTAAGTCGATTATGCTGCACTCTGTCAAATGCCTTCTCACAATCAATGAAACAGGCATATACTTCCTGATTAATAATCTAAGCATCTCTGCGAAAGAAGAACACTTACTGCAAACAGTGCATCTCGTGTTTCCAGTCCTTTCCTAAATCCCATTTGTGTAATTACTTATGCCTTCATCTAATTTCTTATGTATTCTATTGTGAATACTTTTAAAAACAATTTCAAGACATGACTCATTAAAGCTATGGTGCGATGTTAATTGCACTCCTTTGCATTGGCTTTTTTGGGAAGCAATATGAATGTTGATTGGAGCCATTCTTTAGTATTATACCTGTTCTATATTATGGTATTGAATAGATCCAAAAGAAGATCAATAGATTCAGTATTCACAATTTTAAGTAATTCGATAGGAACTTTATCAGGCCCGGTAGATTTACCACCTTTACTTGTTTCATTGCATATTCAATTTCTTCTCGTATAATGTTAGGCCCAGTATCATCCTTAAATTCTTTTGGTGCTTCTGTTCTCTCTTTGTCTTCAAAAAGTTGTGCTATATATTGTGTCCATTTCTGCATTTTTTGGTTTATATCTGTATAAGTGCACCCCTTTCATCTCTTAGTTGCCTAGTTTGAAGTGTTTTTTCTCATTCCTGTTAATTCTCTAAATTCTTTTATGCATGTTAAAAAAAGTCATATTTTTTTCTCAATTTCTTCTAGTTCTTGGCACTGCTCATGTAACATTCTCTCCTCTTAGCTTCTTTTATTCTCTTTTTTATATTAATCGATCAGTTTCATTATATTTAATGGATAACGAAAATACAGTATAAAATCCAATACTACATAATATGGCAAATTTAGGTATATAGACAGTAGAGATTTAAGAATAATCTCAAATATATAAACGAATCAGACAGCAGGTGTTAAAATGGACGGACCAAAGTAAATAAAATTCTTTCGGGAGTTTCGTAATGTGTATGTGACTGCGAAACCCATTCGAATAATCATATTTGACTTTGATTGGTGTTTGCCTTAAAATCTTATTTTAAGCTTGATTTCCTCTGTCTTATTTCGCAAATACTTGTAATATACCTTTTTCTTTACAATTACTCGATGTAATCCGTTCTTGTTCTTAACTTTTTTCTTGTCTGTAGTTTTATAAGAGCTCATCGGTTCGTGGATTATTGTTCCAGAAATTTCATTCCAGCGTCTTTGAGAAGCGTTTCTTATATTTTATTCTTGTAGGAAATACAGTTTAAATATTCTTCTTGTCTAAGTGTTAATTTCGTTGTCTTATATAGACTCAGTATTCGATTTAACTAGCAAATGTATTCCCTGTTTATATATTTTCTTGTATGATCCATATCATTTTCTTTCAGACTTACAAGGACTCATGTCATGTGATTTTGTGACTGTTTATTACTTATCTATAAAAGCTATTTTCTTGTCCTTGTTTTCTTCCCCTGTCTACCATATTATATAACCTTGAGTAATGTAATATTTAATCAAGTAAATATTTAACTACAATTAAGGACAAATAATATTTTTACCACTTAAAATAGAATTTTTGCTTGGCGATAACCTACATTTCAACCGATAACAAACTATAATTTAGTAATCTCGTAAAAATAAACGATTCAATTAATTTCTGCAAAAATATTCTAATAAATTAACGCGTTGTTTGTCAGACAATTTGATTTACTAGCCACGCCAGTAGTTAGAGGTAGAAAAACAGAAAAGAATAAATTCGCTGGCGGAGACTACGCTTAACAGTCGAAGTCATAGATAAGAGGGTTAGGTTAGGTTAGTCGAAGTCTATGTGTCAACTAACGGAAGAGCTATTCATGTAGCCACATCGCATCATCTAAAGTCAAAACGTTTCAGATATATTTGATATCTGAACATCCACATAGTCAGAAGACTCATGTGTATCAGAATTATTATGTTTTTCAGTTTGAAAAATAAAGAAATTACCTTGAATTTATATTATAATTATTTTTGGCTAATATTATTTCTTATACATATAGTGTTGAAAGCAAAAATAGAAAAATTTTTTAGAGGGAGTATTGGGAGATTACCAAGTAGGGTTTAGAAAAAATATAGGAATAACAGACCAGATATGTCTACCCAATAAAAAAAATTGTATTGTTGAACTTTTTCCAAAACAAAGTTTAGATAAAAACAAATGATTTTGATCAATATTGCTACACCTCTATAGCCTCGACCTTATCAAATCTATTTCGCCAGTCATCCCTATCCATTGCCAGTGTGCTGCACCTATTTTTCGAGCTATTCCATTTATCTTAGAACATCCTTCTATCTAAGTTTTGGCCTAACTCTTCTCCTACTTTCCACTGGCTGTGGCATAAGGATTCGTCTAGGATGGTTTATTCTGCTGTGATTTTGCTATGTGTTCTGCCCACCTTGGTCTTCCTATTTTTATGAGATATGTGTATTACTACCAGATATCTGTTTATATTTATGGTATATATTATAGTTATACCTCCTCCTCCAAATACCATTTTCACAAATACCAACGAATATTCCTCTTAGGATTATTCGTTCAAATATGAGGTTTTCATCTATCTTGCAGATTTTCTGTTTTTTCTGGTCCATATGTCAGCACTGGCAGTATTTTGGCTTAAGTTTCTACTTTTCATTGAATTCATGCAGCCCAATATAGCACTTGGTTGCAATAATTATTCTCCGTTTGATTTCTTCCGTTATGGAATTTTCATTGGCGATCAGGTATCCTAAGTATGTGAATTTGTCCACCGCTTCAACGGTTCAACGGTAGAGTTGTTAACAGTGAATTGGAGGCCGATGTTTTTGGTTCTGTTGTTGAGTGTATATTTGTTCTAGCTTGCCTATTGTACGAGCAATTAGGTCTAGAAGTCTAGATCATCTACATATGCCACAATTTATTGGGATTTTTTAAAAATATTTCCTATTTTTTTCTATTTCTGGTGTCTCTAACCCCCTTTTCCAAAACTATGTTGAAAAGAGGACACTCTAGCGCATCTCCCTATCCAGTCCGACATGCGTTTCAAACGCTTGTGATTTTTCACCCTGTATTTCTACTTAACAACTGCAGCCTGTACCCTTCCAGTATTATAGTTTATAACAAATGTAGAATTTGTTAGTGGCTCTATAGTATTTACTTAATAGCACTGAAAAATGATAATCCATGAAGAGGTGGTAGGTATCGATATTGAATTCGTTCGTTTTTTCCAGTATTTACCTCAGCACAAAAATCTATTGATCGACCAGACCTAAAATCACTTTGATAATCACCAAGAAGCCCCTCTGAATACACAGTTAATGATGTATTGTTTCTTGCTCGTGAAGCTGGTGGATTTCATCTTCAAGTTCACTGCTGCAAAAGCTCGCTTTTCATGCTTCACTTTTTCTTCCATAAATGTCCTGACATTCAGCATCGAACCATTATTGCAGGTTGGTGGTCTTTCAAGTCCTAGTATACTATTTGCTGCTTCCTTAAGTTTGTTCTTTTACGTTTCCCAGTGTTCACTAGTTGTTGGATCCTCATTAGTTATGTTTTTAGTTTCGATATAGTTTCGAAACATTTCTAGTGTTTAAGGATTTTTGAGAAGTTTAATATTGTAGCGGGTTGTTTTGTTGCTTCCCTCCTTCTTATCATTTGAGATTCTAGCCTGAATCTTTGTGCCAACTTGATAGTGGTCTGAATCAAATGTCTAGTATCTATAAGCACATGATCGATTTTCTTTATTGTGGAGACTACGCTTACCAATGTGGGGTAAATACATTTCCTTCCTTCCGATTTTTCATTCAAATCTCCAATTACTATTTTAAAGTAATTTCTAAAGAAATTTTCAAAAAAGTATCGGTTTAAACACAACATGATTCTTGAAGCTAAGTTAACAATTTGCGTGATTGCAAGTATACATTTTTACATACAGTTCAAGAATCGGAATAAACTAAGACTCCGTTAAGTACAGATGTAAGTTATTATCCCTCAACTATTTAACATTGAAAAGAACCTTTTCTCTAGCAAGCTTACACGGCCCGCCAAACCATATAAAGACCTTATATAACACCATAAATATTGCTAATACATAATGTTTATATGTTGCAGGCACAAAAATAGTATACGAAAAATCAGTCCTTCTGAACTTAAGGAACTCTCCAATCTCCAAAACACCCCCTCAGTTCGAAATTCCAGACACCATCTTAGGCAGCTCTGCTAAGAACGTAGTTAGAAAACAAAACCATTCCAGACCATTACCTCCAAGAAAGCCACAGCCCGAAATCAACCACAACGCCTCCGAAGACCAATTCGACATGGAACTTTAGTATTATCGGCTAGTCAGGAAGTGGAATATGTTAAAATTATAAAATTGTTGCGCAGGAAGTGGTTACTTGCGGGTTCCGTCACTAAAATCACACAAATTTTCCATATTTCCATAATTTTTCATTAAGAAAAGAAAACCTTTTTAATTTTAATTGGGCTACATTTTATTAATATTACTTAACAATAACTGGAAGCAGAAATACGAAGAATAATTCATAATCAAAGAATAATTCCTATTAGACAGCGAATATAATAGGATCGATCCTATTACTCAAAATATAATAGGTGAATGACAACAAAGCAAAAATTAGCAACGATTTTCTAATTAGTTTATAGATTTTTGTTACAAATACATATTTCTTTCTATATATGTATTAGTTTTTCCCAAAGGAACCTTTTATAACTACCAATAACTTCGTTATTAAGTGACAATTGAATTGTAAGTTGTCAAAATTAGTCATGTAAATCCAATTATGTTTAAAGCAATACGTTGTTCTTATCGTGACGTCATACCACTACGTTTTGTTGATTTTTGGATTCTAAACAAACCAAATTGCGCATTTTCAAAAACATTAGTCATTTTTTACTCATTTTGTGAATTTATTTGGAAGTTAATTAATGTTATAAATTAATCAAGATGTTTGTTATACAAATTCGATCTGTTTAGAATTAAAATGATTGTGTGACATCACTGATGTGGCGCATATTACAAAAAAATTAACGTAATACCTCGTTATTGTTAAATGATCTGTAGCGTTTTAATTGTTTTTAAGAATTAAAATTAAATTAAAAAATATATAAATAAATATTTAAATATATGTATATAACAAATAAAATCTTTAGTTTGCTTAGTATAATAAAAAAATGACGGTTCCCGTATTGTTTATATCTATAGCATCTGTTTAAGAGACATCAATCAATATATTGTATTGTGGGAAGTATTTGATAAGTAATGTTTTAAATTACTTTTAACGAAAGATCTACGCATAATATCAGACGATTAAAATAAATGACAAATGGCAGATCATATGCATTTTTCTAATAGAAACAGAAGTAAATGTTGATATTTTGCTTATACGACTGAACATTATCATTATTAAATAGGCACTGAATTGTTGCTCTTTGCTACTAAATCTTATGAACAGAAATCGACGGAAGACCGATTATTTTTTTTAGTATTTTTAACTGTCGGTAATTGCAAAACAGAGTTACAAGTAATAATGACCAGTGTCAGCAATATTTTAAAAATTTATTTTGCATGTCTTTTTAAGAAGTTTGCCGAAAGCATTTGCCGGAATTGAAGTTAACTCAAGTGAGTGAATTGAACGAAAGGCAAAAAAGAACCTTTTTCAGACATATTAGTGCCAAATTTCTGTGTTTATTTTCTTGATTTATTTCTTAAAATTTGTAGTATCGTATCACTAATAAAATATGATATCATTTTTTCACATAATCTCTGATTTCTCTACGTAATTACCGGTGAGGTCAATGCGCTTTTTAAAAAGGTGTTCTAAAACAGTTTGTCTGTACCTTCTATAACATTTTAAAAAAGAGTTGACCTATTTTCGATTTCAAAAAGGAATCTTTGCAGTCAAAAAGCAGTCCTGATTAAAAAAATGTATAAAAATATGGTGAATATTATGCGTAGTTCGTATGACATGAATTGGTGATCTAGTCGGCCACCATGGCCTCACACTTGTAGCTTAATCATTCTACCACATATATTTATCACATAAATCGTCCCAAATTTATTTAGAAACCTAAAATTTTGATTATAAGAATTTTAAGTCAGTACCCGGCGTTGTTGTCAAATGTCTAAAACAACTATAGATAATCTTGATTAAATGACGTTTGATCACAAATATCTGAATGTCTGGTAATTATATCTTTCTGTCAATTTTGTATTCCTTATTTTTAGGTAATTCCCTAAACATTTCTTACTATAATGTGTATATTTTCTAGGCATATTCTTAATAGAAATCCCAAAGATTATATAATCATATTTTAATTAACATTTGTACCGCTGTGTTGCTAGTAAAACCCAATAAATAGTAGTACTTAGTAACATTTAAGTTAAAAAGTACCAACATTTACGTAGTACTTCAGTTTTATTGTGTTTTATCACAGATCACAGTACTCTTCATTATTATGTTCTTAACCTTATTGACCGTATATCTATACATAATCCATAGGTACATCTAAAATACTTTTATACCTTAATCCTTCGTCCAAAGTTACCATCATATAATACCCTCTCTTAAATTGACCACTATTTCTCCTAATTCCCTCTCTGTATACCTTCTATGAATACTACATTATCAGTATTTATTAAACCATAAGGGATGTCACGTTGGAACTACTCGTATTACCATCTATGATAATATCTACACAACTTGCGTAGTACAATATGCGTAATTTGGTCAAGGTTATCGAAACACTTTCGTGATATTAGATCTTTGTGTCAGAATTTTGGGAACCTATTTTTATCTAATCTTGACAAAAGCGCCCATATTCTTATTAAAAATAATTAGAAATGTAGATTTGATTGTTTAAAATTTGCAAGATCTTTATAGCGAATTTTTATAAAACGTTTCTTCCAAAGGTGAATATTTTTCGTAAACGATGTGATAACATAAAACAAGTTTGGTGGAATTGTTAAGCACATGGTGCTAAACACTCATTTTGAACTTTTTTTTTGTATTTTAATGAAAACTGATCGTTTCTAATTTTATAGAAACTTTTGTAATATAATTTTCTTAATTTATTTGTTTTTTTTAATAACCATGTTTTTCACCTATTGTCCTAGATAGTTTTTGTCGCATTCATTTGCCATTGTAAACATGAGGTTATATAAAAGCGTAACCTTCAGCAATAATTAACAAATGTTTTGTGAATTGATAAATATTTTATAAAACAGAATATGAAATTATGTTTAATTTTCTAAAAAAAAACAAAACAATTTTAAATATACACGTGATTAAAAAAAAAGGAGATACAATAAATAATTACCACATTAACGGTTTCTATGTCAGAAAAATCTCGAATGTAATTTTGTATGAAAAATCCACTTCCAATTTTGACAGTCTAATTTTTGGTGAATGCAAATCGGAATTTTTAAAAGTTGGCGAAGGTGCCATGTCAAATGTCAAGCTTGTTCCAGGTATGATGATTTAATGAATATATCGAGCATAATATTAGCTTATTGGAGGATGCTGAAAAGCCATTGTTTATCAATATTATAATTTGCTTATTCTGTCTGTCTTTCCGTAATGAAAACCTCAGCGCTACCTATCCACAATAACTACTACCATCCGTGGAAAAACGATGACGACTATTAGACAAGGTTAGTCCGATTTGAGCGTAATCATGATACTATGAATAACAAGATAGGATCTTCCCGTAGCGCAAAATCGGTCGTTGGAGAGTAGAATTTGAATTCTTGTTAAAGTTAAATGGGATTTGTATGCATTTTGTGATGAAATTATTAGACGAAAATGAGTTAAGAGGTTCAATAATTACAATAATCGTACACATAAGGATATCTCCAAACTATTTATTAAAGATTATTTATTGACACATACAAAAAACTGACATTTCGAACGTGTAACTTTTCTACTATTATATTATTTATCTATGGTGCAATTCTCCAATGACGTCACGACTTATGCGCAATATCTTATCATAGTATCATGAGCGTAATCATGCGTTGAATGAAAGGGGAGGGGGAACCGATTATACTGGCATAGAAAAAACAAAGTCTTTACCAAAAGGGCACTACACAGCATTTTCGTGATTAATTAACTTATAGCGACATACGAGATAAAATCATATCATAGAACACTATAGATTAAAAATATCTATTCGATATATCAAAATATATTTACTTTAAGAACAATTTTGATTTATTGACTTAAAAAGAAGGCCTCTAGCTGAGTATAAAATAAACAACTGAACGTACGACAGCAAATAAAAGAGGAGGATATAACGAATATACTAAGATACAAAAAACAAAATTAGGCGACTACCAAAAAGGCACTGCATAGTATCTTTATTAATAATAAACGTCTAGCAACATACGAAATATGGATACAATGAATACATACGAAATATGGGAACTATGGATAAAATTATTTACTATAAGACAAATTTTGATTTATTGACTTAAAAACGGCCTCTGGCTGAGTACAAAATAAACAACTGATCTAATCCTAGCACGCGACAGAGCAAATGAAAGGATAGAAAATAACGAATATATTATGATAAAAAAAACAATTAGTTTTTTAGTTGTTACCACCCCTGGAGAAACGATGATGACTATTAAACCGAAATCTGTTACTAAGCGGCAAACACGATACTATAGCTTATTTGTAGTGTACCGTTTTGTACGTATTATAAATATTCATTTTAATATCAAAATACATATGCATAGAATATTTTTGGTGTGACAAAACAAAAGCATTTTAGTAGAACGTCATACGTTCTAGAATCCCGATGCGTGAGAATCGGGCCATATTCTAGTAATTTATAAATTCTTTTAAATGTTGGCTAAATCTTCTAAAGATGTTGGCGACCACATAGACCTATCTTATTCTATTCACAGCAGCTCGAAATAGATCAGTTGACGTTAGACCAGTCCATTTCCTAAGATTGGCCAACCAGGATATACGATAACGTCCAGTGCCTCTCTTACCCTCAATCTTGCCTTGTAGAATCAACTGTAAAAGTGGGTATTTATTATTACACATAATGTGGCCGAAGTAACCCAATTTTCTGTTCCTTACGGTTTTGATAATTTCTTTGTCTTTTCTTAGCCTCAGAAGAATAGTTATATACTTGTGTGGTGTATATATGAGACCCTCAACATACGTCGGTAGCACCACATTTCAAATGCCTCTAATCGTTTTATGGCATCTTTTGTAAGGCTCCAGCTTTCTACTCCATGGAGGAGGATACTAAAGACGTAATATCTAAGAGTTCTTATGCGTATATTGATACTTAAATATAAGTTGCAAGAATCTTACTAAGGTTGTTGAAAGAGCTTCTGGCTTTTTCAATACGAATTTTTATTTCGTAGCTGTGATCCCAAGTATCCTTAGTATTGCAGCCCAAATAGCATATTTTTTCCACTCTCTCTAACGGTCTATCGCCAAACTGTAATTTGGGCGTTTATGTTGGTGTTCTTACTAATGATCATTATATTTGTCTTTTTGCAATTTAGTTTCAGGCCGTATTTGTTACATGTTTTTACAACGTTATCTATCATCCTTTGGAGCCCCTTCGCATTATCTGCCGGCAACACTGTATCGTCTGCATATCTAATATTGTTTATTAGTTGGCCATTTACAGCAATCCCATCTTCTGATTTGTCCAAGACTTCTCTAAAGATGTTTTCAGAATATATGTTAAATAATGCCGGTGACAATGTGCAACCCTGTCTAACTTCTTTTTCGATTGTGAAGATCTCGGACAGTTCATTTTCTAATCGGACCGTTGCTTTTTGTTGGAGATATAAGTTTGATACAGTCGTGTATCCTTACCATAGAGTACTGATGTTTTTAGGATATCGATTAGTTTCCCATGTGGGACTTTATCAAATGCCTTCTCGAAATCAATGAAACATGCATATACATCGCAGTTGACATCCCTGACTCTCTGTAATTTGAACTTGCAAACTAAAAAACGCTTCTCTCGTTCCGAGTCCTGCTCTGAATCCAAATTAAACTTCACTCATGTGTTCTTCTAATTTTGTGTATATGCGCCAGTGAATGATAGTAAGGAATACTAAGTATATGACTCATCAAACTAATTAATCTATGTTCTTTTTGTTTTGTTCTTCTAGGTTTTTTTAGGAAGTGAAATGAATATTGATAGTAGCCAGTCTTTTGGTAAGTAACCAGTCTCGTAGATGTTGTTAAATAGCTTCGTAAGAGCTGTGATTAGGTGTACCTCTGATAGCTTTAAGTAGGGCCGTAGGGATTGTTTATTTCAGTCGGAATTCGTGCTGCATCTTCGAATATTTCTCTGTCTGATGTGGGCGTAGATCCTATTACTGCTTTAGCTATTTCCCTTTTTACTATTATCGCTACGCCGTTCCTGTTTCTTGTGTCCTCTCCAGAATAATAAGTATGGTGTTCATCTATAATTCTTATTCCAGAACTTGGCCATTTAACTGCATCTTAAATATCTATGTTCAGGCGAGTAATTTTTTTAATACTATTTGCTGCTTTGCCTGCTTGCTACATGCTTCGAATAGTCCACGTACCGATCCTTTTAACTTTTGGAACATTATTGTCTGACCGGGAGATTCTTAGCACCCTCTTTCCACTTAAGGGGTGCCTGGGGCCGAGGGCCGTTTGTTTTGGATTTTCAGCCATTATTGTATCCTGGGGATATCGTTACGGATATTTAATGTGGTAGTCATATCGTGGCTTTCCACATCTCAATGCCGTTGGCTAATTTAGCTCTTCTGGCTTTGGATCAATTTCTCAGATCCAGGGCAATGAAGTGCCCTACCACATGTCAGTTCTTCCACCCGTAGCTATTGACCAACAAATGAGGGATTACTTTCACCGGTAATCGTTCGGTTACTTCGCAGTATCACAACCGGTTAGATTATGATTACCGCCTGTGATTATTCAGTATCAGACCGGTAAAGAGATTTTTCTCTACCGACCCGATTCTGTAATGACAGCTGCTGCCCTATGCCATGCGGGTTGATTCGCAGGTGTTTATTTGCCAAAGCTTTATTGACACCTGTCCCACATATCTGCAGGACGTTCCCTGTCAGCCATTGGGATACGCCGTGTTGAGGTTGAGAATTACCCCCCTCCGTGTGTGTTTTCCAAGAAGTACTGAAGAGTCGCTACTCAATTCAGAACCCCTTCTATTTGGAAACTACACCGGCACGTATAAATTACTCTATAGAAATAATGCAAGCGTTTTCTCTCGTTTATTCCCCAAACCAGTGTAAGAGAGTCTTGCAAATCGTGGTTTTCTTCTTTAAATACATTTTGGTCACGATATGGTTAAGACCAATAGATAAATTTGAAAACATTGTTTTTTCATCAATATTGATATTGTATCTTCAAAAATTGGTGATTAACATTGTCTTTTTGCTCGATGATCGTGATTCTACGCTGTAATATTAGTTGCCTAACTAAAAGTAACTGGCAATAATGTCTGAAAATATAAGAAATAATGCGATTAGCTTACTGAATGAGAAAAACAAAATTATATATTTAAACATAAACTATCACATACTATACTAGATTGATGAGTATTGATGGAAAAGCAATCTAAAATTGTCAAATTGTACAGCCACTATAACCAAAACTTCAAATTATTCATATAAGTCAATGTCAAATTCAAAAATCAATTGTCAAATTAGAAACATCAAAATGGTGAATGTTATGAAAGGTGTGTTGGTGAAATGGTACGTATTTTAAAAACAAAACTTTCCTTTATGAGAAAACATACTTTTTCAGTGATCCTGCTATGAAACAATTCTTACTTCATTTGGACGAAACATTGAAATTGGGAAGAAAATTTATCATTCAAGATTTGGACGAACATCACCTATTCATCTCTGCCGACATTTTAGACACACTTCAAGTTAAAATAGACGATTTGATGGACCAAATTAGCTTCCCTCTTGCAGAAAAAGGTGGTCAATAAATTATATACATAACCATGACTATTTCCAAATCTACATTACGCGGTTCCAACCGCATAAGGTAAGTTATTCATAAATTCATATCAAAATACGATTTATGTGGAAAAGAAGATTCTTATCATAAGTATAAAGACTTTCTTATTTCTTAATAGTTAATTTTTATATTGATATTATTTTATTATTACAGAGAAAATGATAAAAGACGTATTGTTGACGAGACCTCGCGTAAGCGTCGTCACAGGAAGGTTATGGAACTTCTTGAATCTGATAATTACCATGAAGACCCCCATGCAGATCTTGTTATGAGCAAAAAAGTTCCCAAGTTTGAAGATAATTTAGAACACAGAAATACGCGAACAAAGAAACGGGAACGAACCACTGAATATTACCAATTCAAGTATCGTAAAAACTTTCAGCAGCTTGTGGATGAGGACCGGGTAGACGCTGATATGAATAAGAGGGTGTCGTATATGGATATACAGTGTGAGGATAGTCCAATTCCTCCTAGACATTTCTGTGCAGTTTGTGGTTTTTTGGGACAATATTCTTGTTTGTCTTGTGGAACTAGGTATTGTTCTATTAGGTGTATGGACACTCATATTGATACTAGATGTTTAAAGTGGACTGCTTAGTGTTTAATTGTAATATTATTTTTTAAATAAATTTTTCAACATTTTTTTATTTATATCATTAAACATTTACTTGCTAAACAAAATAAGGAAGTGATAATTTTAAATTCCCTTTTGTCTCGCAAATATGTGATTAAAGTAACAAATCTTCACTGGGTAATGATGGATTGATCTTTGTTTAAAATGCTTTTTTGCATTCTACTGTGTTCACACCAGGAACAAGATTTGAATTTATAACATGTGTATCTTATAGGAAGTTTTATGACATTTTTTAGAAATAGTTTTCCCTTACATTGAATAGTTTTTGAGATAAATGATAAATGTTGAACAAATGTGGTTTTCATTGCTATACAGAGGATGCACAAAAAAAAATGCTTGGCAAGATTGAACAGTCCTAGTGACAGATGATACCCAACAATAAAACAACAGATATGATTTTTTGGACCCCAGTTATAGTCAATTTGGCAACTGAATAAGAAGTAAATTCCCACTGAATGTGTAAAAAATACAAAAAAGAAGGGGAACATAAATGTATTATGCAGGATACATTTGATGTATGTATATAGGAAAAGAAGTATCAAAATTATATTCATCATCATAATTCGCTTTGTGAAACTTGCCTGCCCGTAGAGAAGCTACTACTATCAATTCCTAGAAAATTCCTTACATTTTTAGACCCTTTAAATCTACATCATTGATCCATCTTTTATGTGGTTGTTCTCTACTTCTGTCCTCTGGGCTTATGACTGTCAATCTCTTTGTGTACTCATTATCTGACATCCTAGCAATGTGCCAAGCACATCTTATTTCATGTGTCAAGGTACAGTCTCTGTACCTTAATAAATTTCACAATATCTGGATCGGTATATAGCTGATATAATTATCTTCCAACACTATCATAGACTATTTTCATGTACTGCTCCAAAAATGTTTGAAGTATTTTTCTCTCAATGATACCAAGTAGTTGTAGCATAAAGTGAATGTTTCAGCTCCATATATCAAAAGCGGTCTTATTAAGGTTTTGTAAATGTTAAGCTTTACATATGTTTTATGTTTTGATTTCTTAGATGTTTTTGAAGACCATGGAGAGTTCTGTTTACTTCATCACTTGTTGTATTTACTAGCGACTCAAGATATGTAAATTCTTTGATTTGCTCAAACATATAGTTGTTAATTTGAATTATCTGTTGAACATTTTGACGGATTTTAGGAAACGTTTTTCCTCGTTTACAGCATATCCTAGTTCATTTTTGGTAAGTTTGCCAATAGTCCAACATAATGTCAAAAATAAAAGCAGAACAATAGTTCTACTAAAAATCTATCTTAAATTCTATAAAATATATTTTTTATTAAAGTCGCCAAATTTACTTGTAAATTGAGTTGTGCGAGGATACTTTAAGTTGTTAGTCAATGTATTATAAAATTTTATTGCCCAGTTTGACACCTCTTTATACTCCAGTAAGCTGGAACAAGATCACACCTGTGTCTAGTGTTATGATATCATGGGTGCCCGCTCCTCTTAACAAACATAAGGTTCTTAAAGATATACAAGGAGGGCACACTAAGAATTCCCAGAGTCTCATAGGCCAATCTGCAATCTTCACTAAATCCAAGACATGTACGAACTCTCGTAGCCTTACATTTGCAAATCAGACTATCGGCATTCCCGCCTAATATGCTACTAAACCAAGATGTCAAATGAGAGTGATGTCAAAGATCTCATAGGCACCTAATAAGCTGTTCTTAAGACTTCATGTGAAACATACGATGCTAGATTTCTGAGCACATATAGGTATAGGTCCTTTGATAGCTCAGAGTCAAAATGTTGATACCATTGAAGCTTGTGGTCCAGGTGTACCTAAGCCTGGGTGTCCCTAAGAGTGACAGTGTGCCATCTGCGAAGGATCTGATCTGAATAGAAAATGAGAGTAGTAATAGAATGGGTCCAAGGACATAGCCCTGAGAAACACCAATATTAACAACATTCACCTCCGATGACACCTTCACTGACTGTATTCTGTTCTCGAGGTATGATTGGATCAACTTGAGATTCTGTGGACAGGAGTATCCCATGGTTCACACAATCAAACGCCTTACTTAAGTCGCAAAACACAACAGTGCTGAATTACATCCTATGAATAGATTGTAAGATGCGGGACTCTAGGTCAAGAATGCCAAGATTTGTGGTCCTGGCTTTCCTGAAACCGAACTGCGATCCTGAGAAATAATTGTTACTTCCGAAAAAACTATTGTTTCGCAAAGCCATATTCTTTTCTACTCTTTTTGAGACGACTGACAGCAATGCGACAAGTCTAGTTCTCAGAGTCGTCAATTTACTTTTTTTTTAATATGGGTGTTACAATAGCTCTTTTTAGAATTGATAGAAATGTATTCTCTTTTTTCTCTCGGATTTATTAAGTATATAAGACGGCTTAAAATAATATTTTTTATCGTCTTAATACTGCTAAAATTGAAACCGTACAGCCGTTTATTACAATTTTTTATTTTTTGAGTTGTCTATGATTTCCCGGGACTTGTTGAATGACACTTCAGAAAAGGAAAGGCTCATTGAGGGATTTACGTTTATGTGCTTTAAAAAATCCATATTTAAGTCATGTATGTCTTTTTTTTAGTATTAAAGAGCATAGAGTTTTCTCCTTGAATTCTAATGTACAAGCTTACGCGTTTTGCATTGTTAGTTTTGTCAATTTAAACTAACTTTCTAAAGTTCTTTTAACACTATCATACGCTGCATCGACGAAGAGATAGTGCGTATCCGACTTTGACTTTCCGACATGAATCCGCATGGGTATTGGTCCAATAATATCCTTTGTAAAAAGTTTAAGTCTCTCAAAAAGTGTGTTGCCGAATATTTATTATGCAGATACTATAACTTTAACAGAGTAATGGCTTTATAGTTCATGCAATCAAGTTCATCAGCCTTTTTATGCAGCGGTGATATTATTCCTATAGCAACTTCTCTGGTATCAATTCGTTCTGCCATATAAGTACTATCAGTTCATTGATTACTGTAAAAAGCTGGTTACTACTTTCCTTACATTTCGGAGCAGATTTCGTTGATTCCTGGAGCTTTATTTTAAATTTTGTTTTTGGATAGCATTTGACACATTCTCGTATTGGTATTGCTGCTTCAATGTGTAGTTGCTGGTGTATGTTTAGTTTAGTGATTGGTGAAATGTTGCATCCACTATCCATCTAGAACTTAGGTTGTATGATGTATAATTTCACTGATAATATCTCTATAACTTTTTATTCTTAGCTTAAATTCCTGACAAAGACTATCTAGGGATTTGTAGCATTTTCTTGTTTTATTTTTATGAAATAAACTTTGTATCTTATTTAACGTTTTAAATTTATACTTTCACTTCAACTTCTCATCACAAAGTTGATGGATACTCTTTTTTTTTCTCCACGTGCAACCTGCTCCAATAGTTTTTTGATATTCTGCGTTTTTGTTATTTTTTGTCATCTCACACTCATTATCAACCCACTGAGTTCTCATTTCTGCCCTGCTTTTACTCAGTATGACGAGGGGCTTTCAGATAATTCGAGCGCGGGAGAGATCGACCCGTCAACCAGACGAGTTATAGGTGGGTTGCTTCAGAGTGTTCTAGTACCTGATAACTTTTATATATAAACAGACCTTCTGAGTTAATTTAAGAACCGCTCGTTTTATTTAAAAAATAAATTCAACAGTGACTTTTGAAAAGTATTGTTCGTTGGGCACATCCGCGTAGTTCGGTACGAAAGAACATTTAATATACATAAGTACGTGTGTGCCTGACCAAAGATGCTGCTAGTAGAACTTTCAGTAAAACAGTTGCGTGAGCAACTAGAGGAACGCGATGAAGACTGCAGCTGGTCCAATAAGATACTCTAAGAACGACTGAAGCCTGTTCTCAAGAAGAATGGAGATGATCCAGAGACATTCTAGTTTCAGTCAGCAGAAGAAGCAGTTTTAACGAAAATAAAAAATGTGTCGCAAATGATTGGAGGCACTTATAAAAAAATAATAATAAATTTGAAAACGTCTCGCAAATGATTGAAGAATCTTCTAGAAGGAATGATGAGAATGTTTCCAAAAGATTCGATGAAACGTCTCAAATTATTAAAGAAGCAGTTAGACAAAATGACGAGAAATTCGAAAATGTTGCTAGACGATTCTACGAGACTTCTCAAATAATTAAAGAAGTATGTATACAAAACAATGAGAAATTTGAAGAAGTTTCTAAAACATTCGATAAGATACAGAATAATGTAAAAGACGTAGAAGAGAAGATCAAACAATTAGAAACGACACATCATATGAGATTCATATTGCCACCATTTAATGGAAAGTCTTCTTGGTCTATATATACCTTAGACAATTTGAAGCTATTGCGGCAGCCAAGCATTGGACAGAACAAGAAAAGGCTGTTTCCTTGACTGCTGCTTTACGAGGTGATGCTGCGGATATCCTAAGAACGATTCCTAAGGGTCAAGAAAAATGTTACCAGACCTTGTTCACTCGACTAGACAAACGTTACGGAGATGCCCATCTACAACAAGTCTACAAAGTACACATAAGAAGTAGAACTCAACGAGCAAGTGAGAGTTTGCAAGAATTTGAAAGATGTTGCTCGTATAGCGCTGTTGGCTTGTCCAGAGGTACCACACAACATTTTGGAAGAAATTAATGTAGATACCTTCGTCAAATAGGTTGAGAGACAGTGAACTATAGAAAGCCTTACGACTAGTAAGACAGAAAGTTTTAGATGAAGCGCTCGCCATTGCCTAGGAGCACGAAACAGCTAGTCAAGTTTCACGGAGCTATCGAGTACGAACCTCTAAAGAGAACGACGAACGAAACGATAAACGTTTGGAGAAAATCGTACGGAAAGTAGTTCCTAACACGATGCCGAAGAGACGCGAAACCAGATGTTGGAATGGTTCCGACGTAGGTCACAGTCGTCGTAAATTGCAAGAAAATAATACAACAGCCAGAAAGCTAGAACATATTGACCACTGGGCTGGAAAAAGTCATTCAAATGCTGATGCTCAGTCACGCCGGCCATGCAGTGCAGATTCTAATCACTGTCTTAAATTAGAAGAAAGACTGCCTCGTGAGACGAATCACCGTCATTAATGATCAATGGCAGCTTCAACAGCTACAAGACGCTCAAGCACATGAAGTAGTGATTTTGTATACTCTTGCCTAAAAAATATGTGATTTTTTTTGTCTCATAAGTATTAACAAAGAATATAGGCGCATGGACAGTTCAAATGGGCGATTTGGTTACGGTTATTATACTTTAAAACAATCCTTAAGAGGGCGACTGCATAAACTCAAACCAGTATTAAGTCTAGCCTATTAGCTTTGCTATTAGGTTATCTCACCCTGACAGACCAATTTGTTGTAATTAAAACAAACATTTTTTTCAACAAATTTTTTTTGGGAAGATTAGTCATAATAAGCATTTTGGGATTTTGACAAGGGTCACAATTTTCTCGCCCAGGGGTCGTTCTGAGCATTTAAACAAATACTGCGTAGACCACAGTAAGGTAGGTATGTAAACAAAAGGAAAGACATTTAAGGTTACAAGCCTAAACTAGTCATTCTACAATTTAATTTTAGACTGAAATATGAATAATAAAATAAAATCTAAAATATGTTTATCATTTAGTACCAAAAGATTCATGACATTGTAGGGACCATAAATGTTTAAACTTTATAGATTTTTTCTAAATATGTCAGACTCATATTGCTACAATTAAAAAATATGTTGTTCAAATATGCCGTTTCTTAGCAAATATCACAATGATTGTTGTCAATTATTTTTATTTTGTGTAAATGGGCCGGATAGCAAGCATGTCCAAACTTCATCTGAGATATCGTTGTTATGGAACTTCTCGGATAGTTGTAATTTAAATATGTGATTAAAGAAACGAATCTAAATATTGTGGTAATCATTGATTTTTGTTTAAAATTGCCTCTTTTGAACTCTAATCCATCCATACCAGGGACAAGATTTGAATTTTGTAATATAGGAAATATTATTAGACAAAGTTTTTTCTTAAAATCAATAGTTTTCTAGACCAATGAGGGATAAAGATTCTCATTCCTGTACAGAGCGATGCACAGGATTAACCATTCCTAGTGACAGATGATAGGTACAGAGTAATAAAGCAATATATGATTTTTTTGGAACCAGTTGTTAGTCAATTTCGCAACTGAATAAAAAGTAAATTCCCACTGCATATGTAAAAGATACAAAAATGAAAGTGAAAATATTTGTATTTTCAACTGAAACTGTGGTTCTTTTTCTTCTTAGGGTGCCTGTTTGTTCCAAATGTCGGCAATAATTCTGGCTATGATGACTTTGTTGGTTGCTATATGAAAGGGGTAGCTGTGTTGAGGTCTTTCTATACCATGCTCTCAGGTTAGCAAGCCAGCATATTCTTCTTCATCCTGGGGCACTTTTTCCTTCAATTTTACCTTGCAAAATGCATTAGAGTAGCTCATATCTGCCTTGATTTCTCATTATATATCCCAAGTACTGCAGCTTATGACCCTTCACGATGTTGACCAAATCAGTGGTTGTGTTCATCCTCTAGTACTTCTTCATTGGTAATTTTGTCTGTCCATGGTATAAATTGTGGTTAACACAATAAAGATAATAAATAACAGTTCTGTTTCTGTTCAAATACATATATTTTAGGTTCAGGAAAACATGTATCAAAATAATATTGATAGGTAAAATAAAAGCTTCATTAGTGTCTTTAACATTGTATAAAGTGCTTTGGTCATCTAGTACTATGTAATTTAAGACTTTGTTCATTGTATCTAATGTATGTGTAAAAATTACTGTCTTATGGAAGTTACTACTTTCAAGTATATAGATCTATGATCAGAGATCACCAAAATAGGACCTTGCAAAGAAATATTTTGAAAAAATCTGATCATACATTGAATTAAAGTTTTTGCAACTTTGAACAAAAGTAAAAGATTATCACTATATCCATATTACTATCAAGTGGATAGTTGACTTCCTTTTCTTGTGCAGTAGAGTACACTGGTGCATAAAACTTCCCCAGGTAAATCCTATAACTTCCTAGTTATAGCTTGGCCCAATTGGCCTAAATATCAAAGGAAATGATATGCCATATATAAATGAAAAAATTAGTATGCCAAAGACAGCAGAAAAAAATTCTATAACAAAAATTTAGAATAATTTTAGAGTTCTGTAATCTGATTTATAGATAAATAAATACTCTTATAGTGCAAGCCATTCCTTTATCTCCTTTCTCATATGTAATACCAATTCTAGTCACTTTTTGTGTTTTAACACAATTTACATATATAAAAGAACATAATCAACAAAATAACATTTATTTAAAATATGTACATGCTCCACTTACAACTTATGAGAATCACTAATCACAATATACTTTAAACTATTTGGAGTCTTCTTTAGCAGAAACTTTTTCATCTATTTTCTTAAATTCATTCTCTGAAACTTTATCGGCTTCGTCAAAAACTTGTTCTACTCCGATTACTTCAGGTATATAAAACTGCATCATGTTTTGAACCCCATTCTTTAAAGTAACTACCGAACTTGGACAACTGGAGCAAGCACCCTGCATCTTCAGCTTTACTATTCCATCTTCATAAGCAACAAATATTATATCACCTAAAAATCACAAAAGACAAATCATTGAAAAAAGATAATTTTCTAGATATTTGAAGATCCAATCTTTGAAAATAAAGACTTGTTACTTCAAATTTACTTACCACCATCTTCTTGCACAGTTGGTCTAATTCTAGTATCTAACAGTTCTTTAATCATCTGAACTGTTTCATCATCATCTTCATTAATTTCTAAAAAAAGAGAACTTTTGTAACTGAGTCAACACAATTTTTTAAACAATATAACCCAGTGTAGCTCAGTGTAACTCAAGTTTACTTACGTGTATCTTGATTCGGACTAGCTTCATTTAAAACAGGTAAACCACTTGCAAAGAAATCCATAATTGTGGCAAAAATCTCTGGTTTCAGCAGTTTCCAACTAACTTCATCATCCTCTGCTTTGGTTATAGTAATAAAATCTGGACCTAAAAACACACTCTTCACACCTTCTACTCTAAAAAGTAATTTTCCTAAAGGAGAACAATAAGCTGCCTGTCCATTTGGGAAATCGATAGTTGAGCCAGGTTCTAGAACTTGTACTCCCGGTACAAACTTTAAACTATTTGGATTTGGGGTTTCTTGCGTTTGAATAAACATTTTCAGATGAGAAGAGGTGAATATACTTTTTTGAAGCCATGATTGTGATATACTAAAACAAATACGTTTTTATAGTTATTTAAATTGTAGTTTATCTATACTTTGATTAAAAACTAGTGTTAATAATTGATATACCGGTTATACTAAGATAAAAAATATACTAACTTCTCTTGAGCAATAATCCCTTTAGAAGTATTGCTGAAGATTTTGGAAAAAAGTAATGAGCTCCGCCACATATTTCACAATAACATTATTTTCTTGTACATTAATATAAAACAGAAAATTTGATAAATATTTTCTATTTTTATTAACCTCTGCAGCTAGTATTTTTCGTAATGGAGTGGAATGGAATCACAAAAATTTGTCTGACATGTCATTGACAATCTGTCACTTCAAATGTCGTTATCATTTCTGTCAATGTCATTAAAAATAAATAATAGTCCAGATGTAAGTCTATATTATATTTACAATAAACGATTTAAAAGTTACATATATCAGTTGAATAAATTGGTTCTATATACTGTGTTACATTGAATAAAGTTCAAAATGTCTGAGGAATTACAAAATTATCAGCTTCAGCTCCAGCAAGTTGAAGCTGCACTTTTAACTGATCCTGACAATGAAGAGCTCCAGAAGTTAAAGATAGATCTACAAGAAGTAATAGAACTCACATTAGACTTAAAAAGTAAAGCAGAGGAGGCAGCGAATCAACCAGAATATACAGAGCCAGTCGGAGTTGCTGAAGATGATGAGATTACCAAATCACTACTTGCTGTTGAAGAATTTGTTGCTAGAAATAAGTGTAAACGAATGTGGAGAGTAGGCGACGTGTGTATGGCAAAGTGGAGTGATAATGGACAATATTACGAAGCTACAATAGATGCTATTAATCCAGATGGGCAGGTAAATGTAACTTTTGAAGCTTATAAAAATAGAGGAGTTACTATACTATCAGAATTACGTGAATTTACAGGCCAGAAGCGAGTACTCTCAGAATCAGAAAAAATGAAAAAAGCAAAGCTACACAATAAGGAATATTTAAAGAAAAAGAAGTTAAAGAAGCAACAACGATTCAAGGAATTGGAGGAAGAGCGTGAAGGTGAAAAGAAGAAATGGTTAGCGTTTGCAAATAAGGCGATAAAGAATAAAAAATCTGGACTTAATACCAAAAGCATATTTGCCTCACCGGACTCTGTAACAGGTAGGGTAGGAATAGGTACTTGTGGAATTAGTGGAAAACCAATGACTGAGTTCACTACAGCTGAAAAGTGGAGGAAAGGTGTGTAGGACAAATTAGTATGTTTAAAATTATATGTATTTAAGAAATTTTGTGACCTTTACTGTGTAAGAAATAAAATATTTAAACCTGTATATCAATTTTTAACCTATTATACAATACCAGATGTCTACCATATTTTTCCATAACAAGAGCTTTTAAATGATCAATTTTATTAAAATTGCTTAGCAAAGGTGGTTCTGTGTTATAAAGCTTTTTTGACAAGTTCTAAAAGATTAAATTGCATTCAGTATCACATACAAACTAACAAAATTATTATACTTTAGTACAAGTCAACTTAACTCAAGGAAATGAGTAAAAACATGTTAAATGCTTTAAATTATATGTACGTACTTGACAAGTTTTTTGTTCAATATATATCTATAAAAATAAAACCTTAAAATTTTTTACTTGACTAGTACCTTTTGAAATAATGGAGAATCTTCAAAATAGCCTATTATAGAAATTTATTTTCTATAATAAATTTAACATTCTTTCCTTTTTAAAATTTTTTGTATAGTTTCCCCTCATTGGATTCACAATTGTTAACAAACAATTAAATAAGAGTGAAGTATCCCTTATATTTTGTTTTTATCATTAGGGCTTCTGAATTGTAAGTACTTTTTTTAATCTTTCTTTTTTTTCACATTAGACAAGCAAAAAATATGAATTTTATTTTACTATTTAGCAAAGGTAATACGTCCTGAATGTATGCAACACACATTACACGTCTATTTTAGCCTTTTCTCTATTTTTTCTATGTTTTCTTAAATATAAAATGTTTAATTTTAGTTGACGAATCATATTATATAAAAGTTGTCTAAACAAGAATTATTTATTTAAATACGGTCGTAAGAATTATTGTTACATACTACCATTATACTACAAATTTGTAATTTCATAATTTGTTACAAGTGGAAAAGATCGCCGAATCTTACCGAATATACCCGATTTTATATAAGGGAATCAAAACGAACGGTGAGCAGTGAATAAAAGGAAAAATAATTCATCACTTTTCTCGTCTGTGTTGGTGCGAGTACAAGGAAATAGTACCGGTCTCGACACGTGGCTGTTAATTGCTTCTCTGTCTATAATATCCATTTATAACATCAAGTAAGTAAGCTATATAATTATTATTTATATAACATAATTTTCCAAGAGTTTAGAGCATGCAGAGTCTCTCTTAGGGCATTTGTGACCGTGATCCTAATAATTAATAGAGGAATGTATTTTCCATAGTAAAATATATTATATAGAATGATAAGAATCAGAACGAAGAAATGTAGTACCTATATAGTTATTTGAGCAATTATAGAAAACTTGTGGGTTAGTAATAATATATGAAATAAAATACCCCGTAAAAAGTTTTTCTGCACAGAATACCTTCCTATATTAGGCTGGTTTTTTCCTGTGCATCGGGAGCATTTATATCGCATAATAATTATTTATTACAAATCATCCGGATAATTAAACCGGTACATAGTACAATGTATGTGATCAGTTAGATCTTATGTGCAGGTGGCCTTGGAGAGTTATAATGTAGTAAAGAAAATAGAGTCGAGAATTGTTCTATTGGGATAAGAATTTGCTGGAATATTCTATTGCAAATTAACGTTTTGTGAACGATATATATATGTTTTTAACAAATCGGAAATAAAGTTTTTGGATAAGTGTTATCAAGAACTGACTATGTAACATTTGGTTTTTGCATTAAAATATCCTCCTGTATAAAACTTTTTGATTTACATTTTCATTTGTTTATACAGGTGCTTTATTATTATTTATGTATTCTGTTTGAATTTTATCTGCATTTTAATTTGAAATTGAACATGCAATAACCATATTAACTAGGTATATGGTTGTTTCAATTTGTTTCTATCCATTTGCTAAATGAACCTTATTATTTAGTTACAATCTCAATATATTTCCTCATTAATCTGTAATACCTTTTGGTACCTACTTAAAACTATTACTTGTTACAATCATTTTTTTATTCAAAATTTTAGTGGTAAAACCATTTTCAAATGATTTTTATGTCATGTATGCTATAAATGAACCTTTATGTTTGAAAGCGAATTATTAAATCTTTTGGAAACTATTCAAATGGCAGTATTCTACTAAGTTTGTTATTATAAGAAAAAAACCTTGAAAAAGTTGTAGGTCCATTGTTTGCATTTCCAAATTAGAAAGAAAAAATGAATAATGGAAACTATCCACAAATAACCAATTTTCAATTTTTGGCAGCTATACTCTATTAATAAAATATTGAAATTGGCCTCCCTTGAGCTGACAAGGCTATATTATACTCAATCCTGCTGAATCAGTAAATTAACTTCTTGTGTAATATTTTTCAGTAGAAACTATTGTCTTTAATACTCCTGTTATCTATAATTTTTTCCTTACTACTAATTCCACATATATCTACTTGTAGTGGGATCATTGGAAATGTTATCTGAAATTTCATTATGTACTATGTTTTTGATTCATTCAAGTTCATTTTCTGTCTAATGCAATCTGTGATTTTGCCTAAGCATCTGTGGTGCTACATACTTAGAATACCCATATCTTCTTAAATTCTCTGCTCCATAGGGTCTCTTTATGTGCGTGAAGTAGGTTGAGATGAAAGTTTTTCAGTGACTTGCTATTTGGCAGTCATGCAACAATGTACTGTCAAAAGCTTGTATGTCAAGAACTACTTTAGTACATTTTATTAATGCTTCTGTGACACTGTTAAATTGCAGAGTGGTTTTCTAGAAATCCGAATTGGTTATATTCAGATTACTATTATCATCATTCGGATCATTAGTATTATAGGAATTACTTCTGGGCGTTTTTTTTTATCAACTATACAAAGAAAATATCAACTATACAAAGAAAATATCAACTATACAAAGCAAAATCTAAGAGATATACCTAATAGTTTTGAAAAAAATCCTCTTTTTTAGAATGTTTTTAACAATGTCACAATATATGGTAAGCATGATTCAGCGATGACAGAAGGATAAATAAACAGATGATTTCAAAAAATCGCCACTTAACTGAACATCCAATGACAATTTATATGCCTAAGTAGGTATTTAGTACTTATTACATAGATAATTTTTTAAGTACATGGTGAGAATGATTCAGCAAGGATAAATAAATATATAAAGATTCAAAAAATCAACACTCCTAATAAACTAAACACTGAGTATTCATTGATAATTTAACATACCTAAGTACTCCAGGCAAATAAGCAAAATTTAACTCAAGGCAACCTAATAGCCAGGCATTTGACAAGTTGAGTTTTTCCGTTAATATATACATATATGTAGAAATTTCGGCGTTGTTATTGGAATTTGTATAAAAAACTATTGCAAATAAAAAATTGCGCCCGGCATTATTCATATTTGTTTAAAGACGACATTTTGGAACAAGAATCCGCAAAGAAACCAATCAGAAACATTTTTCCTATGGGAGCAGTCGCACAACATGACTAACTGTAATTTTTAACTTATTAACAGTTAGAATAACTTTTAAACTGTTACTCGTAGATAAAAAAAATTCATATTTGAAATGCTGATAATTTTTACACGAATTTACTTCTACAAGTAAACAACTTCTACTACAAAAAAATTATTCTGGTAAGATTAGGTACAAAGTAGGGATTTTGTAAAATTCATATATTTACGTTTTTTTATAACAGTAGAAAAAAACTTAAAATGGAATAATAAGTTGTACGAAGTTTTAGTTTATAAAACAAATTTCTGTATGTGTTTCTTTTGATTTTCCCTAAGGCCCTGATCGAAAGGCGAGTAAAACCACGTTTTTATGGCTCTTTGGTAAATCTCGCCAGTTTATCATTGCAATACCGCTGTTTTATATACCGACGAGTTCAGATTTTCAGATTTGTCATATTTTTTACTTGGCTCGTCATGTAACTGCGTGCCATCACGGACGTTGAGCTGAATCGGCAGTTTTTGTAATAATTTTCTGTAATCAGGTGGTTCTACTAACAATTTTTAATTTAAATGGATGTGGGACAGTTCTTATTTTCTATCCAATTTTTAACTCAAACTCCAGAGCTTTCTCGCTTCTTTTTCATTCTTTCGCTGTGTGCTTAGCCAGGTAGTACATGTTTCTTTAATTCCCATTCAAACACGATTTTTGCTCGCTAGTCTTATCAGCACCAACGAGCCGCGAGTAAACCGTGGAATAGACTCAAACTTCGATCACCCCTTTTTCGGAAAGAATTATTGTTCTTATAAAATCTTACTTATAATTTCATTACGTGATTTATTATTTTTTGTTTTAGAAGTCAAATATCTGTGAAGGGTTGTTAAAATTGGTTTCATTGACATACAAAAATGATTATTTACCTATACCAGAAAAGGCTAAAAGCATTGACCGTGAAATATATAAAACAATCTGCTAATTTTATAATTTTTTATCTCGTCAAGGTTGTTAGAAACGCTGAATCATGCGTTAACAGTTATTAAGAAACATTATTATAGTTGGGTGACAATAACTTAGTTAAATTCTAGAAATTCATTATAAATAACATAAATTAACATTTTAAATTCAAAGGCATTAAAAAACTTTTTTAATACCTACAATATTTATCTTTAAAATACCTAGAATTATAATATGTAAATGTATAGGTATTTCTGCTGAGGGATCAATCTACCTGAAGTAGTTATATTTAAATATTTTTTTATCATCCTTGAAATATGCAGTTCTGGTTACAGATCATTTTGTAAGATCTACTGCTATTGTCATCATTTTTTATACTAAGGTGCTATAAATTGGATCCATGTCTATTTTTAGTGAATAGGAAATAAATTTGTAATGTTAGATCGGGTGTGAATATAAGAAAGAACATTAGTAAAATCTCACTATTCGGGCACTATTAAAAACCAGGTGTCGGATTATTGGAATGTTGTTATTATTGGATTGTTTGGAATATTGGATTGTATAGAAGATCCGCAATATAATAAAGCATTTCATAAAGGGAATAGGTACAACCGTTGTACAACGTATATATTTGTGTTCATGTTCTACTCGTTTTTTATAACTATACCTATTTCTATTTAACTAAATACATAGTTAACATAGTTGAAAATAATCCTTAATTGAGGCTTGTTTTTGTGTAACTAGTAGTAGTAGTTCTTATTTAAAAACCTCTGTTTGCATATTTCAAAGAATTATAAAAGCAGATACGCCATTTTCTTTGGCCCATGTTATACAGGTATTGAAACAATTAAATGCTGTAGGTATCTGGTTTTACTTCTTCAGTAGCTGTAGCTGCTGGCTCCAATATTTCTTCTTGTGCTGCTTCACACATAATTTGTCTGTCATAATCTGTTTCTTTTAGTTTCTTCAATCCCTTTAACCCTCAATCCCACGGGTGGGGTCCATCAGTACACGTACAAATGAAATTGCTTAATTTTTTCAATTTTTTTTTTGTATTTTTTTTTAGACTCGTTGTAGCTTTTAATGGTACAGAATAGTACACTTTGGCAAAATTTGGTAAAATTGTATAAATCCCTTCAATCGCTACCTACAAAAGTATCCTGACAGACCCCACCCGTGGATGAGCGTTTTTTGTTGTGTGCTATGTCTTGGCTAATATTGCAGCTATAAATGCATTTATTATATTATCTTCTTCTTCAAGTGCCATCTCCGCGGCGGAGGTCGGCAATCATCATAGGTATTCTGACTTTTGAGACGGCTGCTCTGAAAAGTTCATTTGATGTACATCCGTACTCCGTACCACTCTCACAGGTTGCGCAGCCATGACATTCTACGCCTGCCTATGCTTCTCTTTCCTTGAATCTTTCCCTGCATAATCAATTGGAGCAGGGTGTATTTTTCTCCACGTGTAATATGTCCGAGATATTAAAATTTTCTTGTTTTAATTGTATTTAAAATTTCTACTTCTTTATTCATCCTTCTCAGAACATCTTTGTTTGTGACGTGTTCTGTCCACGATATTTTCAGAATTCTTCTATACACCCACAGCTCGAACGATTCCAGTTTTTTCATTGATGTCGCATTCAAGGTCCAAGATTCCATTTCATAAAATAAAGTCGAAAAAACATAGCACCTCGCCAACCTAACTCTTAGTTCCAATTTTAAATCCTCTGTACACAGCACTCTTCTCATTTTGTTGAAATTTGCCCTATCCTTTTCTATTCTGGTTTTGATCTCCTGAATGTAATCATTTGTGCAATTAATTATTGTTCCCAGATATGCATATTTGTCCAATTGTTCGACGTTGGTTCCGGTTTATATATTATACTAAGATCCAATAATACGAATGCAGAATTTCTGTCTTCTCGTCGATTGTTTCTAAAGTCTTCAGGAGATGCGTTAGTACAGAAAAATATAAAAATACGAGCGTTAATTATGCGTATATCGAGAACATCACGGTTATTTGCTACAAAATTTTCTGGAATTGAGCAAACGACGAGGGAAGACCCAGCCCCAGGAAAACGGGGATGGTATTGTAAAAAAAGAAACAGTAGGTGCTTTTGCCAATTGTGCAAAAACTGGTTATGTGTGGAACATATAAAAGCATGTTGTGCCAATTGTGTCGAAAAAAAAATTAACATTAGAAACATTTAACCCCCTCTATTTCTGTTTCCAATTTTAATTTTGGATATTTAGTTTTTACTGGTATTACTGTATATAGTAATAGAGATAAGATGTAAGATGAGATAAACTCTTGTAAAAAAATAATGGTGTTAGTTATTTCGCAGTAAACTATACCAATACATATTGGTACACATATTATATGTACATTTAGGTAGTACAACGTTACATCGGTAAGTTTCCTTAAAAATGTTTAAAAAAAAACTTTTTTTTAATGAGAAAACAAAGTTTAAAATTTGGTTCTGATAGACCCCGTGGAAAAGAGGGTTACACCAAGAATTTAAATCTTGTCTCGAATTCACTTTTTAGCTTTCATTATAAGACATAGCTTTTTCCATTGATTGGATTAAACCCAGTGAAACAAAGCTCCATGCACGAAGGAGAGAAGGAGAGAGGAGAGAATACAGCATCCTTCAAATTCAACTCTCAAGTTTCACGCTTTTCTGATCCAGGATCCATCGTCTTTACGTGGTCCACTAACTTTTTTTTTTAATATCGTGCATAGTAGATTGCCCAACTCCATATTGTTTTGCCAATTTGTAAATGTTTTCCTCACTATCTAATTTCTTTAAAATATCCATTAAAATGTTGAAAGGGGTGAGAGGGAGCGCGCGGACGGAGGTCGCCGGTTTTTGTTCTCGTGTGGTATTTCGTTAGCATATCTATTCAGTATCAATTCCAGTAAATACTTATAAACCTAAATGAATTGAAGATTTCAATCAATTAACTGCGGCTTTTTAAAAAGCTAAAGATAATACAAATCTTTCGATTTTACATAAAAAATTAATCTTAAAATTAAAAATCTAAATCAGTGGAGGTTATATTTAGAACAAATGACAGTGGATATTGACTTTGACTGTACAAATGTTTATTATGTGACGGGAACTTGGATTATTCCTGATATGTCTGTATTTCCAAGAGAAAATTTTAATATTTTATTTAATCAAAATGACGGTGTATGCTTAAAAAAGAATTTAACATTCACCTAAAAAATTGTTAACATTAACATGAACTTATGTCAAGCGTTAGTGATAACTATTTTAGGTATAGTTGGCTAGAAAATTTCTTCCTACGCGAGAGTAACATCAAAGAATATAGACGCTTAGATATTCTTTGGTATCACCAATTTGTGTCTCGTCAGTCTCCTTCAAGAGCAGTAGTGAAGTCAGTCGGCGACATTTCTGTTTTAGTACTGATTTGTACATGGTTTGTTATTAAAAATAATATCATCCGAAATAAAATTTACCCTCCTAGAAAATATAAAATCATTGCTCACACCTCATTTATAGAATTTATATACTTGTGTTTTTTCATTCTAAACATGTAATACAAGAAATATATCGTCATTTTCTTTTTGCAGTAGACTTATAAGAACGGTTTCGAAGCCGCTACACGCCTTTTTCTGCATTAACTTGATATACTGAAGTATAGACGCAGTCTGACGCACGTTCACGTTTTGCTTATGTCGCTTGTCTCGGTTGCGTACTCATTTTAAGGAGTAACCGTTCATTTGGTGTGTCGGTCTCACCTCTCTGTCACCTGTCTCGGTCTCCTGTCTCGATCGTTTGTTGCGGAATGCTACCTTAAGATACAAATAAATGACAATACTGTTAGGTGCAAAAGTTGAATTATTACTCTTTTGAAATATTACGTAGTTTGTTACTTGTTACAATTTACTCACATTAACCTGTTCTTTTTGTGTTCAACATTCTTGACATTTTGGCTTTCGTTTTCTTAGTAGTTGTAACTTCCTTCGTGAATATGTAGTTGTTGCTTTGAGATGGCAGGGTTTCTAACATCATTGCTCCAAATTGTTTGGATTGATTCTGTAATGATCCTTTGTTTAATCTCTTCGTCCAAATTGTGGTCATTGGTTATGTGTATGCCTAGATATTTATATATTTTACAGTGATTTATTTGTTGGTGTTGCTGTAGGTGTTTTTTTACATTTATTTCAGCCCCATTTCTGATATTCCTGAATAAGTTTGCGTGTCATATATTTTAGATCTTCGTAGTCCTGAACCAAAACTATTTGGTCGTCTGCAAAGCATAGATCTTATAGATCAGTGCAAGATCTTAAACAAAGTTGGGGGACAGACAGCATCCTTTTTTGAGTCCTTTGTCTATCTTGGATATCTTGGCCAATCTTTATTTTGCTTGTTTTGTTTTTATAGAGTTTCTTGCACTGCCTTGATGAAAGTTACGTTGATTTTTTTTTCTCTAAAGTTTACCATAGTTTTTGTTGTGGTGTACTGTCGTATGCTTTTTGAAGATCTACTTATAGGAGGTTTATTGCTTGATTTCATACCGTTGTTTTTTTTTCTATAAGTTGGGTACAATGAGATGGTTAATAGTCAATCTACCTGCTCTGAAGGGAGCCTGTTTTCGGCGTCCATATCTCTGTATTATCCCTCTATTCTCTTTTTTGTTAATTTTCCGTAAACTCTCTAGATAGTGCCAAACACTTCTATTTCTGGCTGGGTCATTGTTGTCAGTATTGGAGCCACATATTTCAGTAAAAATATTGCTCGTTTAGAAGCAGCTTATGATTCGTCACAACACGGCCAGATTTACACAAGAGAAATATACTTATATTGTCCAAAAATTCCAAATATTTGAGGTTATACCAACAATGTGTAAAGATGAAAGGATGATTTTTTTGGATCTACCAAAGTTTTGTACAAAATGTTCTTGTCGGGTGTTAAACCATTTCTTATGAGCCATTGTTTTGTGGACCAGTGTTAGTTTATCTCTTACTCTACTGTCCCAATCACAAATAAAACATGGAAACTTTGTAAATCCCTTTTGTCGACCAAGTAGCATGCAAACAACTTTTAAATCTCCACAAATTGTGAGCTGAAAGGTTGATTTTCTGTAGAATTGTGTAAATATTTTCATATGCCTCTTTCATAGGGACTGAATGATCAATAGGAACCGAAGGATGTGTTCCCATTGTGTAAGAGTACAGCTTTTAAACTTGTTTTTGAAGAGTATTTAAAAAGCCTCCAATCGTCCTTATTATATTCAATACCCAAGTAGTTCGGCCACCAACATCATGACAGTAGACTAAATCCCCTTCCTGCCTAAAAAGCTGAGCAAACTGTTGATCTGTGAACCTGTACGTCTAAATAGATGTACCAGGCGACAACAAATCCTTTTCTTTTAATCTTCAACAAAGCAATTCTGATTTTTCCTTTGTTAAACCCAAATCTCTTACCAAGTCATCTAACTCAGCTTGCGTAAACAACTGTGGTTGTAAATTTTCTGAAGGACACTGAACCACTTCCTGGACCACTTTCATCAGATTGTGATTCACTAGTATTTCAAATGTCATCAATACGTAGATCTCACGTATGCCCAAATCTCTTACTAAGTCATCTAACTTAGCTTGTGTAAACAACTGTGGTTGTAAAAATAACAATCATTTGAATGATTTTTTTGCTCTCTCCTTACCATAGGCACTGCAAATCTGACAGTTTTTTTCTTTCTTCGACCACTTCCTTAAAATCCTTAACACAAACACAACATACATTGTGAGATGCCCAACCTTTGCTTTGGTCACCAATTTTCAAACCAAAATATGAAAAAATACACCTTTTTACAAAGTCAGTAATGTTTGTCTGATCACCACATATGTAACAAAATGTATTTGGACAGTTTTTACAACCGCGACTAGACATACTTAAAAGCGTATGATTCACTGAAAAGTGAGGTTATGTTTATTAGAATAAAGGAACTATACAGCTGAAGAGGAGGAAGTACAAAGAGTGTTGTACAATTCGTTAAAAGTGCTACCAACCAAGTAACATTAGATTTCTCTGCTCGTTAAGCAAAATAAAATGTAATTTGTTAATTAAATTTATAATGCTATTATAAATGTTAAATTGTGAAAGAATAGTGGGTAATACAGCATTTTTAAAATGATTTTTGGACTCAGGACACTAAAATACATAAGACAGAGGTAATTTTACCAAAAAGTTTTTTCATCGCGTTGGTCTGTATTATCTAAAGAACATTCTGAGTATTTAAATAAATTAATAGAATATAATTTTTTATCTCTAATAAATAACAATACTAGAATCCAGAGTAAATTTCGTAGTTGTATAGAATAGATCATATTCATTATAACTGATAAAAAAACTAAAGAAATAAAGAAAGTTGATGTTAGGTCAAAAGGGGATGACTGACGATTTAATAAAACTGATAAATAAAAAAAATGGAAGTTATTTCAATAAATCTTATTAGAAAAAGTATTGTATAGATATTTATAACAATACCATTAGAAATCACCAATTTAGGTATTTCCCTTCCATTTACTTGAGTTTTATTTACATAAAAAAGAAACCGAAACACTTATTTCACATCATTGTTAATGACAAAAGTATGTATTTACATTACTTTTCCGTATATTATTTACAGTAAAAGACCTATACACTTAATATTGATCAGTCGCTAATGGCTTTCATTCATTTTAGACAACTATAGATTGAATTGCCCAGAATAAACAACTTAATATTTCACGTTCGAGTAATTTACTTCCAACAGCACGCTATCAATCTATGTAAATTTAAACCCAGATATATCAATTCGTAAAAAAACTTATGCACGAACCTTTAAAAGCTAAAAACCGGTAAATGATCGAATATCCCATACAGGGAATATTATTAAAACTGATAATCAGCTAATAATCCTCAAAGTAATGTCATAAATCACTCATAAAGAATTTCAAAATAATTAAAAAAATTTTTGTCCAACACGTTAACTGCCATGAGAAGCAAGTTTGCATCTCATACACTGAACTTACTGATATCACTAGAAACACTGTTACTAGTTACTGAAAATCTTACCGTATTTCAGGCTGCGTGGTACAACCGTGCTTTACAATAACGATTTATTTGAATGGAATACATTTTCTCTTAGAAACTAGATTACATGAATGAACCTCACAAAAGCACTTACTTACTTCCTTGCTTTTTCCTTGTTTAGGCTCTGTTGCCTCTTCAAGGGTGAGTTTTTATTTATTGGATAAACGTGAATCTGCATATTGACGCTTTCCTAGATTAAGTGGAGGCTGTAAAGCAGTAGTGTCAGAAGGATTTCCTACCTTTTGGATGCCGGTTGGATCAAGCCCGCTACTAAGTACAATTCTGTTGGAAAAATGGTTCTTTTCAGATTGTTGGCCTTTTTGTTTTGTTCGGTTTAAACGCGTGTAGGATAGCTGTAGCTGTGTCCTCGCCTAGGATCAGGTATCGTTGTGCAATGTTATTGGGAAAGTTTAGGTGTTTTAGTGTATGCAAATTTTCTATCATTATCTGCTGAAATGTTTGCTTAACATGTGACACATCTTCTGCCCGAACTTTACTCTGGATTAGTTAGTCTAGAGAAATTTACGTTGACAAACAAACTCTACCTTGAAAGATGTGATCGGCATGTTGCTGTTGGTTACCTTTTGGTAAATTATATAGGCGTTGACAATAGCTGACTCTAGAATGAGTTCAATTGCTATTTTATGATACCATTTCACTGATTTTCTCAATGCTGTAGAGTAAGACTATTTGGTCGAATATATCTATAAATCCTTTGCTCTTCTTATAGTTGACAACAGAAATTTTGGTTTTTTAACTATTCCTTCCCTTTGATGGACTTCTACCATTTCAGCAGTATGCTTTGTACTCAGCATAAGCACTTCGCATTTGTCCTTCCACTTATTTACTACTATACCTGTATTACTCTCTATCTCAATAATCTCCCATTTTTAAAATTTTTCACATGTCACTTCTTTCGGATTAAGTTTTACCTCAAAGTTCCCATCAAATTTGTATTTTTGTTTAGCAACCTATGTGCTAATGTAACGCTAGTTTAAAAATTGTATATGGTACTTCCAACATCTAATAAGTTGTTAGCTAAATGAAACACAACACTATCCGGAACTGACATATTTTCAGTTTTATCATTACCACAATCCTTCATCCAAACAGAGTTTGTATACCTTTACCCCGATAATACCGAAAATACCAAAGTTCTTTGTCGCGATTTTCATTGTCGTTGATTGACACTTTACTTTCTTTTCGTATAAGGCCGCTCCACTCATGGGATCAACGTTGGCGCCAACGTTGGAGCCAACGTTGGGTCAACTGTGTTCGGTAAGACACCCACACATTGGGTTGAGGCATCAACGGCAACACCAATATTGGCGCTAGTTCCTTTGATGTGTACGCAAAAACCGACACGCCACAGAAGCCTCATAACGTTGGAGCAAGTAATAAAAACGTTGGTGTCAACATTGGCTCCAACACAGTTTTGTCGGTACACACATTGGACGAACGCTGTTGTGGCCAACGTTGGCCCGTATGTGTTGAGCCGGCGTAAAGGATTTTTTGACTAATACGAACACAACTTTGGCAATCTTTCCAATCGCATTTAGACAAGAATGGATAAAAATGTCTTTATTTAATTGATGGATTCGACCATTACTTGATGGAAATTCATTTTATGTAACAATAAAACACTGAAAACTTTGTTTTCAAGCTTCCACAAAATTTATTTCAAATATTATCACTACAGCTGTTTCGGCTGATTGCCTTTCTCAAGTGATCTATTTTGGCTTGGGTTTACAAATTTATAGTCTCTAATGAAATAGGTTGAGGAGGGGAGAACTGTTTGTCTCAAGTTGGTCATTCAGAATTATATCTGTGTTTTTTAATTTGTTGATTTCCATAGATTCTAACAAAGATAGCTTAAGGCCTTTATTTTGAATGTGAAGAATTTTAAATTTGTCATTAAAAGAATGATTATGATCTAGAAGGTGAAGTGCGTATGTCGAATCTGTTTTTCTATTCTTGAAAGCCCTTTTATGTTCTGCTATTCGTTTATCAAAGTTTCTACCAGTTTGACCGATGTAAAGTTTTTGGGCAGTCGCCACATTGAAGTTTGTACACACCACTATTTAAGTGTTTTTTATTTTGGCTCTTGTTATTTTTAATATATTTGCCTAGGTTGTTATTTGTTCGGAAAGCTGGTGTTATTCCTTTATTTTTTATGTGTTTGTCAATTTTTGTTGTTATTTTGCCTGTATATGTAATCGAGCAGAAGGTACTGGGTTTTTTCTCTGGTGGTGGAAATACTAATTTCAGGGCTTTCTTGTGTAGTTTTTGATTTAACATTTTATTAATTGTTTGTTCGTTGTATCCGTTGTTTACTGCTATTTGTTTAATTATATTTAATTCTGTCTCAAAGTTGTATTTTTACATCGGAATTTCTGTTAATCTATGTAACATACTATGATAAGCTGCCAGTTTATGTTGTGTTGGATGGGATGACGAATTGTGTATAGTCGTGTCAGTATGGGTAGGTTCTACCGATTGGAAGACGACACTTAAAAAAGAAGACCGTAAAAATCATTTTTTCGAAAAGTGTTCCCAGAGACCATTTTTTATTTTTCTTACAAGTGCACGTGTTTCTTTTCTAATTGTCTAATGGTATGCCTCTTGTGATTTGGTTGACATATATTTCAGATAAGATTTTTTCTTTTCTTTACATTTTTCCTACACTTCTGTACAAAACCATGAAGTTCTTCGCCTTCTTCTTCTGGTTCCTATCCGTTTCGGATGTTGGAAATCATATTGGCAATCATAACCTTGCTCGCTGCGACTCGAAACAGCTCCGTTGAGGTTTTCTTAAACCATGTTGCCATGTTCTTAAATTCCGCAGCCATGATATTTTCCTTCTACCGGGTCCTCGCTTACCTTTGACTTTACCTTGCAATATAGACTGTAGCAGGGAGTAACGGTGCTGATTTCTCATAACGTGTCCCAGATATTGCAATTTTATGCGTTTGATCGTAAACACAATCTCTGGTTCCTTCTTCATTTTTCCTAGAACTTCCTTGTTCGTGATCCTTGCTGTCCATGCTATTCTCAGCATTCTTCTATAAAGCCACATCTCAAATGCTTCAAGTTTTTTAATAGTGGTGTCTGTAAGCGTCCATGCGTCTGCCCCGTACAACAACACAGAGAAAACATAGACCGTTCTTGTCTTCCCAATGCGGCACTTTATTTCCTGTACATTGCTCCACGTCTTCGCCTTAGGAACGATTAATTTTTATTTATATTTCTTTCACCAAGGACTTCCTTGTGATCTCCATCACTTTCTGTGATAAATGCATTTCTGCTTTTTCCGGTTATTCTTTTTTGGAATAGGTATCTTGTGAAGTCATCCTGTAAGCTTTCGACTTTTATCTTTGTGGTGTATTCTGGTGTTTTGATATCAAATAACTATTTAAAATGCATAATCTAATATTGTAAACGTGTATGTTGGACTTTTTAACGTTCGTTTACTATGCATGGTGGCGTTTAACGTGTTAAATATTGCAATAATTTTAGTAAATACTGATGTGAAAAACACTATAAATGAAAATTCATACAATTTTTAACCAACGTAGTGAGTCCCAAAATGTAGGCTTTTGGAACTGATAATTCAGAATAAAATCCAATCAAAACACACCTCACTAAGAATAACCATGGCTGGTAATTTTTAAGACATCAAAACATAAATTTGAATCGACCTAAATGTACCAACGTAGCAACAACACTCGTTTACGAGACCGGGGGTCATTGATCACAAAATTCGGTTCAGGTTTTGCCTTGATAACTGGTCGTTGCATAATATATGCATTGTGTTGCAATAATCTAGACTCTTGACTTATCCGGTCTGTATAAAAACACGAGATAAAATTTCATTCATTCTTCAAAAATTACTATATCCCAAAATTTACATAATTTGCAATTTTAATCATCAAAACACAAATGATAAAATGTAGTTTTTTATAATTCGTAGTAGAAATACCCGAATGCGTTGTAGTTTTAAATGAAAGTGGCCACCGTTAATATATTCTAACTTTTCTATATCTTGGTTCAAAACTGACGATGCTATTATTAACTAGTAAACGTATTAAGTTCAAAATCAATGCCAACTACCGATAGGAACGAATGTGTTAGTGTTTATGTTAAATATAAGAAGTTTGTATTGCATATTTTCGTATTTTATTCTGTTTTCTTAGTTTGTAATTGTTTTTTTCTCTAGAGTTGACGTCACCTTTTAACCCTCGAATACTAACATTTCTTTAACATACGTAAATGCTAACTTAACTAGACGTAAATTTTACGTACTCACTCATTTAGGTCTAGTATTTTCTTTTTATTTCATATATAATTAAAACAAAATGGTTTAATTTCAAGAGAAGTTTATTTAGGAACGATACAAATAAAAAACATTGACTTAATAATCCAAACATCATAAAATAGATACTTAAAATAGACACAGAACAGAATCTTGTAATAATATCTACACGATAAACCTGTGCATATAATAAACATTACAAATATAGAAACGATAACCATCTATTGATGTACACATTCCATACACATTTTTTTTATTTGATGCTCTCCATACAAGGCACTCCCACACTTATAACATTTGGTAGTTGTCATTCGTTTCTATGCTGTAGAGCAGGGGTGCTCAAACTTGAACTGCTGGCGATCTACCTCAATATTTTTAGACTACTTACGATCGACTCTGAGAGATTGCAAGTGTGTGTGATGCAGGGTTGTCGTACATACACGATACACCCTACCTACTTAGGTAGGACGTACCGTAGCATATTATAGATATTAGCTTTCTGCACAATATAGGTACATTATTTTAGTCAAGGTTTGGGTTAGGTTTAGTTAGGTTCTTCTCTACAATATCAATGAAAAAACTCATAGTTATTCAAAATTGCGAGTTTATTTGTTGTTACAAAAGAAAAGAGTTACATATGGTGTTAAACTTAACTAAGGAGTGCCTTTGGATGTTGAAGCGTGGCACTGCATGTCCTCAGCATACTTTTAATAAGATGGTACGTAACCACTGAATGCTAATCGCAAGCATGATGTCATATGATCGTCAGTTAGTCGATTGCGATATTTTGACTTAATTATCTTCATTTCAGAAAATGCAGACTCGCACAAGTAAGTTGACCCAAAAAATGCCGTCAGTTGAGGGCGATTTGCCTTACATTCGGATATTTATCTTCAGATATAAAACGCCAGAAATTTGTATCAGATACTGTAGCTTTGAGATGTATATCTGATATAATCTGCACCAACTCATTTTCAACAGAACATGAGTTCATATTAAACTGACTTGCTATTTCAGTAGCTAATTCCTCAATGTTTTTACATGAAAAAGGATAACTCATAAATGATGCTATATTTTCCAATTTACTGCAATCATAAAAACGCACTTCGAATTGTCCCAAAATATTTGATAATTCAGCCTCATACGTATCATAATTCAACTGAGGAATCCTTGCTTTCAAAGACGGAAAATGTTTCAGATCCTTTCTTTTCAGTTGATCTATCATAAGTTGCAATTTACTTTTGAATGCGTTTACTGCGCTAATCATCTCAATAATAGTTTTTCCTTTACCTTGAAGCTCCAAGTTAACGGTGTTTAAGTGCATTGTGATGTCAGTTAAAAATGCCAAATCATTTAGCCATTTTTCGTTTTTCAAAATCTGAGTGTCATCACCTCTTTCGTCTAGAAAAGCTGTTATTTCGGGCAATAATTCTTGAAAGCTTTCTAGGAATTTTCCGCGACTCAACCACCTGACGTCCGTGTGAAGAACTAAATCAGTGTGTTCAAGTGACTCCCTATCTTCCAACTGCAACTGAAAGAGCCGCCGTTGCAAGCTACGTGCACGGATGGAATTCACAATTTTTGTTGCAATGCCCATAATTTCTTCCGTGTTTAAAACTTTTGAACACAAAACTTGTTGATGTATAATGCAATGGAATGAAAAAAATGAAGGGAATTCTTCATTAGCTCGACACAATGCCACAAAACCGTTTTTGTTTCCAGTCATTGCTGGTGCTCCATCGGTTGTAATGCACATTAATTTATATATTGGTAGCTCGTAGTTTTTTACAAAATTTAAGAAAACGTCATATATATCTTCGCCACGGGTCTTCCCCTTCAGAGGAATGATTGTCAAAAATTCTTCGTTAGCCAACATCTCATTGAATACCATCCGAATAAAAATACACAGCTGGGCAGTGTCTGTCATATCGATGGATTCGTCGAACTGTAAAGAAAAGTATGTACATTCCATGATGTCATGTTTTAGTTTATCTGCGATGATATCTTGACTCATGACTTCAATACGCCTTGTGACAGTCGGACGAGCTAACTGAAGTTCTCTAATAGCAGACATGATTTCTGTTTTATTTTTAAAATCTCCAAATAAAGTCTCACCCGCTTCAATAAATGCTTCCTTCAACACCGATCCATCTTCAAATGGTTTCTTGTGTTTCGCCAAAATATGAGATATTTTAAATGGCGCGATCGTAGCAGCTTTTGATTGTTTGGCTGGTCTTGTGAACATGGATTGTTCTTTTTTCAAACAAGATATCAAATCACTTACTTTTCGTTTTCTTAATTCACTCTGTGGCGGAAAATCCTTTTCGTAGTTTTTATGAACCGTTTTATGATGCCTCTCTAAGTTACCACGCTTAGGTATTGCAACTGACGCACGACAAATAACACAAATGCACTTATCCTTCACCATAGAAAAGAAAAATTCTTCCTCCCAATCCTTATTAAAATGATACGTTTTAGATTTCTTCACTACACTCATTTTCCACTATTTAATAATAAACTTTGTATCGACGTAGGATCGCTATCAAGTTACAATTCAGAATAACTCCAATTCCTGCAGGCGCAATATTTATATCGGCGTGAACGAACGTCTCGAATGTTGCCGTCAAACGCGCCGGCCGAAACTAGACTGTACTGTCTCTCGTCTAGAAACAACACGGCTTTTCTTTGACAAGTGCCGCGCGTTCCTTTGATAAAACCACCTTTTGGCGCAAGCAGTGTTATTTTATTACGTAATACATTTTTGTAGTTGATAGAATGTCATCCCAAATTTGATTAATAATTAAAATAAATATTGAATTAATAAAATAATTAGTTAATATATGTAAATATAAAATATGCTGTGTGGACAGTATTTTGTTGTCCCCACTTCTTTGAATTGCAATGATGCTTAGTCAAGCATTCTATGTATCTACCCAAAAAGTACTCGCGATCGACCAGTCGATCGCGATAGACCGTTTGAGCATCCCTGCTGTAGAGCATAAACTACAGTAAGTCTGTTTTCATTTTCCTTGGAGACCTGGGCTGTTTTCAGCAACAAGCATTAAATTCAAAAGCATGGAAAGGCTCTCTTTGAGACTTCTTGATAAAGTTGGTACTATTTGGAGTCTTATTTGTTGCCACGGCTTCGTTAATTGTTCATGAAGTTTCAGCATAAAATTTAATATTGATAATGGCTCCTGTTTGCTTTTAGTTGCATTGTGATGGTATATTACAAAAGCGTTTACTTCTGCAATATTGATCATATTGTAAAATATTCATAGCGGCCATCTTCTAGTCTTGCTATTACAGCAAATGTTTTGAGATATTTGGTCAAACGTATACAGCCCCTTTAGTTGAATTATATTGTTGGATTGTTGGATTATTTCGGGCTTTGTTGTTTCATGATTAATGTTTCCAGAAAAATGCATAGTTGAAAGTAGAAGAACTGTCTTATTTTGCTTAGGTTTATCAAGTCATGTTTTCATTGTACACAAACATACTTGAACCGCACTTCCAAGTTTTGTTATCGAGCAGCTCAGGATGTATTTCTCGTTTATTTTTCCGGAGTGTCCCGACCATTGTCAAATTGTAAGAGGAAGATAATTTATTCGCAAGAGGGATGTTGGAAAACCAGTTATCCATTGCCACATTACGTCTACTTCCATGTAAAGGTCTCATCAGGCTTGTGACAAATTGTTCTGCTATAGGAATGCCGTTTGTTACAGTAGATTTACCCAGATACGGTGTTGCATTTATTACATATTTCGTAGCGACATCGCAAACCATAAGTATTTTTATGCCGTATTTACTAGGTTTGTATATACATGCGAAATGGACACCTGCCACGAAATCTTAGGAGTTGTTTGTCGATTGTCACATATGAACTAGCTTTATAAATTTTGACATATTTTCCAATAAACAAGTTTCAAATTTTAGATATTGGAGCAAAACTACTTTCTTTTTTACGTTCTTCTCTTGTCAAGAAATTATCAAATCGTAAAGAATTGATCAAAAAGTTAAACTTCTCTTTACTCATCGGTGCTTTATTTCTATGGCTACAATAAGTGCTATCAAACAAAACGTCAGCTGAGAGGTGATTATTTTTTAATGCTGCAGATAAAAATAACAAACCTAACAGTGCTTTTAGTTCAGGCAATGTCGTTTCAGGCAACAGTAGCTTTTTTGTCTGGTGCTTCTCTCGTAACTCTTCAATTTTTTCGTTTGTACGTAGCAAAACTTCGTCCAGAATCTGATCTGTAAAAAATCAATTAAAAACATCTATAGGTTCTATAGCATCTTTAGCCAAGTTGTTTGAATCTGGGCGGATATAAACAATATTTCTGGATGCAACTTTAGGACCTCCATAATTTATTGGTAAATTACTCCAACTTTTAATCGTTTTTACCTACTAAAGACTGTTTATCCCATATTATAACAGATGATTTTTGTTCAATACAGTTATTAGTATATGTTGATTCTGATGACGACGGTTGCTGCGTAATTTTAATTCTTTTACGAGAGCATGTATTTCTTGTTTCTTTGTGAGTTTCTGCTGGTGTATCTGCCCAGGTGTTCTCTAGATCATCTTCTGTATCACTTAAATCACTGAAGTCACTTTTATTTATAATTTCCTCCAATTCTTTCTCAGTAAGAGGACGCTTTAAATTAGCATTTGATTTTCTTCTTCACGTGTCATCTCCTCTAAGAAGGTTGGCAACCATCATGGCAATTCGCACTTTCGACGCCGCTGCTCTAAAGAGGTCAGCAGAAGTGCAGTTAAACCAAGCTCTCGAATTATATATATTCCGCGACTCCTTCTACCCTGTATTCTTCCTTGCATTATTAATTGCAAGTTATAACAAGTTATAACGCTCGCCCCTCATAACATGTCCCAGATATTGCAGTTTTCTGACTTTTGATTTGATTTTGCAGACATCTTATTTATAAATTAATAATAACAACACGTCACTATTACGTACACAACTTTTTAGGCGGATACTAACCACGCGTATTTTTTACGTACAGAGTGTTGTAACTACTACGGTCAAAGCCTAACCCAAACTAAAATCAAAGCGAGTATTCATTTGTTTTATTAATAGTATAGTTTAAACAGGATCCTATTGTGTTATCCCGTGGGAACTTTATTGCTAAAATGTTAAACCCAGTTTTTTTTGGTTTTTAATATCTTTGTAAGGCAAAATCACTTGGTCGTCCAAAAATCGTAGTGGGAGGGGGGTGGTGGTTAGCCTTACAAAAAAAATGCAATTATTTTTTTCCATCGTTTTTCGGATGTACAATATCCGAACATTCATTCATCAAATTTGCATACCCATCTGGACATTAGAAATATTTTTATTTTATTTATAAAAATACGTCAAACCATTGTTGTATACGGAGCGCCTTCATACAAAATCACTTGTTCTGAAAACCCGTATTTTTAAAATCTTTTACCTCGCTCTACCTGAAAAATATTGGGTTTAGCAAAAAATTACTTTCTATAAACATTATAGACTTAAAATCAGAGAATACGTGGGTTTTTTTAGAATTTCGATTGGATAATTAGTTTAAGAAAAAATTAAATAAATCGAACGGCATGTCACGACTGACAGTGCTGAACGCAGAGATGCGAGGAAGGGCGAGATTCCTGTGCTAAAAGTCAACCGCAAATCGACTCTATTGATGACGATGTTGTTATGGTCGTTTTTTCATTGTGATGCTGATTATAAGGAGGATGAATAGGTACTGCTAGAGTAAATAGTGACTTCTTTGGCTCGTTTTGTAGTCAGAACACTTTTAGAATACTGTAATGTGTTAAGTGATAAAATATATAGTAGTATTTATGTTATCATAATAGGTATTGTTGTATATCTTTAAGGTTGGATACTTATTATTACTATTATTAAATTATTAATATTATCCAGATTTAGCCATACGGCTTGCACTCCCTCAAAGGGGAAAATTCGCTTATCTCAGATACTTACGATATCAAAAGGATTGAGCTCTGGTGGGACTCTTTCTGTGTTATCGAGCCCTAGGTGACTTAGTATGTAGAGGTATCCCGTATCCCCAAAAATGTTTGTACAGATTATTGTTATACTTATAAAGCTTACTAAGGACTTACTAAAGTGGTTAAAGTTCAAAAGCTTGGAATATACACATCTAAAATGGCATCGGTTTTCCTTGGCAATACATTTCTGATTCAAGAACAAAGGATAGTAATAAAAACAATTAAATCTATGTACTTACCTATTTCTTACTCACTAGATATCTTATGTTAGTTATCTTATTCTAAGTCAGACTCTTCAGTATTCTCAGAAGAACTAACATCTTCTACGGTTAAAATTGTTTCACGTATATTACCTTTATTGTCACATTTCGCCTGGGCCACACATTTACCAGAACCAATGCATTTGATCTGTTTGCTTTTACACGAGCATTGGGGCCCTGTACAGTCTGAAAATTATAAAAAAAACGCTAATATAATTATTCTTCACATAAAAAGGCAAAAGTTGACTCACCTTTTTTGCATTTACAACTATTCAGAATATATGTATCTTTCGTCAACATGGGTTCCGTGCTTAAAACTGGTACCAGCTCCAGCCACTTAGCAACGGATTTGGCAGACATGGTCTTGGTGTCGCACTACATAGCCATATTTTCGTCTGGAAGTGTATACGAAGGCAGTGTTGCCTTAGACTGTCTAAAGTAGGAGGCAGTTTATGAATAGATTTCGTAGTGGCCAAAATACCTCTTAGAGTATTAGTACACTTAATATTGTCGTTAGGTGTATAAAGAAGAATAACAGATTTAACAATATCATATCATCGAAAACATCTTTGCTCAAATATTCTTCACTTCCCACTTTAGATAGGAGACTATAATTTAATAGAAATACCTTCCAATATGAAAGGCTGGTCAACATTTCCTTAGGGAGTAATCCATAGAGAGTTCGTGAATACCTATAAATCTTTCGTTGTCCTTTGTTCCAACCCTCATCTAAACTTCTGGAGTTGAAAAGTCTTTAAAATGGGCACATCGGTAACTTTACAGTCGACTATACATTTTGTATATCCCTCCATTTTTGCTGACAGAATGTGTAATATTATTCTGGTATCGGCCTCTTTATGTGATGAGACTAATATTTCAGAATTCAAACCAAAATTTGTTTTGTAATGTAAAACGTTGCAAAATCCTCTGCTGGATACGAAGTGAGCGGTTAAGGAATAATTAACTAGCTGATTGCTTACGAAGTGTGTAAGCTGGTTTTTTTATTAAAAACTAATTAATAAATGAGTGACACGTTTTGTGATTTTGTAACAACTGTAAACTGTTCTATTATAGAACCTAAGGCAGATTTATTTTATGGTATCGATAAAACTCCTGCTGGTACAAGTGACATTGGATATGCTGTCAATTCCTATTTGAAAATATCCTCATAATATTTATGTCTCTTTCAATTGCCTTGGTTGCTAGTATTTTTTGTAAAAATTTTTGCTCAGCTTGAATAATTTTCTTCTTTTCAGAGACAGTTTTATAGGTATCTGCGCGACGAAGTGTTGAAAGATTATTCTCTTTTCTATGCTGATAAAAATTGGGAGTTCCAACAGTAACAATAAATTTTGCTAGGCTCTCTTTTTCATTTTTTTTTTGTATATTTAGTAAGGATGTTTGAACATTTGGTGATGCAATCTCATTAGCTGAAATTACGAGAAGACGATCTACGCTTTTTAAAAATACATTAAATCGTAAAAACTGATCATGTAGTTTTTGTACAGAATACTCATCAATTTTCATCCGTTTTTTTTTCTACTTTCTACGTTTTGACTTGAGTGGTTGCTTAGGTCTCATGATGCACGAAATTCATCTACCATCATGCCAATCATATTGTAGCTTAAAAACCATTCGTCTAGTTTTGTGCTGGGTTTAGTTAATCACACGATTCCTCCTGCATCTTTTGAGTTTGTATTTATGTGTTTAAAGCTATATTTACAAATAGTTGGTAAAAGTTTCTGTTCAAACTTTTCACAACAAAATTTCCTCTAATAAAATCTTCATGAAATTCTGGATACTTATTAGCAAATTTGTACATGTACACCAAATATAATGTTCCCCAAAAAGAATAGTTCACATGGCCAAATGCAAAGAAGTAAGGATGCATTTTTCGAAAACTAGAAAAAAATGTATTCTCCAGTTTCCGCGTCCTTTAACAAACTGAAAAGGAAATGGACTTTATGGAAAACAAAAAACAAACAAAAACTGTGACCCAGCACAGCGGACCGCTGTGCTGAGTCAAAATTTTTCGCTGCTGACCGGAAAGTCAAAACTTTTTTCGCTAATACAAAATAGTCGCAAATTCGTGAAATATACTGTAGAATTTAAGGCGAATTTTGTTTACTGCATTTATAACCAATTGACGATATTCATGTAATCTGGCATTCAGATTTTTAGCGACTAAATATTGTCGATGAATTGATAAATTGATTCGCTTTTTGTGTCTGTTGCAAAAATTCTCGAAAAGAGATATTTTTCTTGAATTTCTTGTGCAAATTCTGATCAAAAAATGAGACTATAAATACTATAACTAGACTGTAAATATAATCTACAACAGTAGTATTATAGTAAGAATAATTTTTAATGGCGTACCTAATATTAAAAAAAAACGTCGTTATCTCATGTCGCGAGTTTCGATAAGTAGTAGTATATTATCCCATTAGACCGGTTGATTATTACCGATAAGAACAAACATAATAATGTTCTTTTCGATAAAAATTACGTATGACCTTGTTTGAATAATATTTATTATCAAATATGAAAGGATAAGTTAATAATTCTTTTGGTTCGTGATAAATGCAGGTCAAACAATTAGAGACCTTTTTCACGCGATCAATTTTCCATTGTTAATTTGTGGTAATTTCTGGATATTGTATTGTCATGTAGATTTCATCACTTATTGTGTAATATTGTGAAAATATTTTAATTTCATTACATAATTTCATACACAATCTTAGTCAAGTTTATATCGATAGAAAAAAGATATTATTTTGTCTATCTATAGTCTGTTTGAAAATGGTTGGTAGTACAGTTTTATGACATAGATAATAATGTCAAAGCATAAAATTATTAGATATTAAAAAAAAATGGATAATGTACCTGCATAGTTTTTTTTTATTTACTCTTAAGACGCTTCAACCATGTCTGTAAAGTTACCATATTTATTTTAAGAGGCCAAATTCGGACCAAGACTATAATTTATTGCTAATTGATTACGGAAAGAAAAAGTTTATTGCTGTAGCTACTGTAGCTGTTTCCGAGAATTATGCTTTACGGTAAAGCTAGCATAGCTATACCTCGGCAAGGAAAAGGGCTACATGGACCATTTTGGCGGTTTATTTGATTGCTAATTAATAGCTGTTGATTGGTACATTGAAAAATCTATATATCGGAGAAAAAGAGTGAAACTAGAAAAGTCAACCACAAGAAATTAATTGCTAATTTATTGCTAAAGTTTTACGCCAAGAAACAATTTATTGCTGCAACCGTTTACGAGAAACGATGGTTATTCTAACTTTACGTTAAATCTAGCATAGCCAGAGCTATAATTATCTCGGCCATGAAACATATTACGAGACCCCTCTTGGTAGTATATTCCATTGTTAAGTAATTTCTGTTGATAAATAATTGGTACATTGACCAACCACCAAAAACTATCCCATCATCCGCTATCTCAAAAGTTACCCACGGCCAAATCGAAATATCGGAGAAAAACCAGAAAAGTGAATTGTTAGGAAATAATTGCTAATTGACTGTTAATATTTCCCAACTTTTCGGTGAAAGACTTTTAGCTGCAACGTGAGGTTTTTGGATTCTGGTTACGAATGAAAAAAATATTTCTTGACAACCGTGTGATTTGAAGAAATTCCAAAAATTCACACCATGAATAAAAACATCGATATCTACACTGTAAATCATTATTTCAAAGGACATTCGGGTATTCAAGGAAATCAGCCTCAGACTTAGACAGAGATTTTATTAACCACTGCATTATACAGATTTAAATGCCACACTTAAAATTCAGCTAAAAACTAATTGGCAAGAACTGTATGATTGCAAACAAACAAACAGGATTAAATTATAAATTATGTTAAGTCCAAATCCCAATACTAAGACGGTTCCATAACCAAAACAACAGCAGCTTTATTATTACTTTAAACAGAATAAGAACAAATCATGCAATGTCAGCAAGCTATACATGTAAAATTGGTTTCATTGATGATTCCTCGTGTTCCTATGTTAAATAGCGAAAGCATATATACATTTTATAATGAAGAAATTAATAACAAAATGTGCTTACCCAAAAATTTAAACTGTATAATTTTCAATAACAATATCGTCTAATATACTGTACTGGTTATATCATCACACCAAGTGGTGCAAAATGAAATTGTAAATTACTAACCATATCTTTGTTAGCAATTCTGCAACTAATTTTATTTTGTAAGTTGGCACCGAGAAAAAAAAATAAGGGAGCAAAGGAAAGGTTGTTGAATGAAAAGTGCAATGAAATTGAAGAACAACTAGATAGTAAATAGGACCGCTTTAACGTTCAACCGAAAATTACGAAATTTGTCGGTCTTGGATTCAAATAAGAAACAAATATTTTAAGAAATGAAAACGCAAAATAATCATGAACTTAGAAGTACGACGTATATTGGAATAGTAACGTATGTCAGCTCTTCAATGATAATAGAGCAAAAAATTACGTCCTTACACTTTTGGAAGGATACACCTCTAATTACACCTCATGAGGTAAAACAGGCCATAAAAATAGCAAAAAGTGGGAAACTTGTAGTGTCAGATGAGATTTATTGTAAACTCTTAAGATTACTGGACTACAAATCTGTATGTTTTGATGGAACTGTTCAATTCTGTATATAGAACTGGGATAATTCCAAAAGAACGGCTCATCTCCACCTTTGTTACCATTCCAAAGGAGTTCACTTCTATCAACTGTGACATTAAAAGTTTCTTAAAGGATCAAAAGGATTAAAGATCTTCCTACGAATTATACATACTATAACTTACAACAAATGTGAAAGTGAAACATCACATACACAGTTCGGATTTCGAAATGATTTGGAAACCAGAGAAGCCCTGTTTAATGTACTGGCACAGGGACTCACAGATGTCAATCAAGATATGTATGTCTGCTTCATTGACTATACTAAGGTCTTTGACAACGTTAAGCACTAGAAGCTTGAAACATTGATTGCAAAAACTAAACATTATCAAGATGTTCAAACAATGTCAAGATTATTCTGCGGTCAACCGGCAAGAATAAAAAAGGCTCTCCGTCAGAGGAAATAAGTATTAAGAAAAATGTACTACAGGGATGTATTCTCTCGCCTAAGCTATTCAATTTATCCTTATGAATATATAGTGTCGGTAAAAAAATCTTTACCGAAGTGAATAAAACGCATAAATTAGAATTATTTTAATTTTACAAAACTTTGTTATATCACCCTTATGGTCAATGATAAGCTACCTTCTCTTGGGCATGAATTGAGCAACGTTCAAGGAATATTTTCTTTCCATGATCACCCACAACCTCTTCAACTCCTCTTTCAGCTGACCGTGATGTTGCACGGTCGACTCTCTTGAACCTAATTTTTCATAATATTCCAGGCGTTCTCGATGAGATTAAGGTGGGGTGAGTTACCCGGCCATTCCAATACGTTGTATTGTACTTTGTACTGTCTTGGCCTTGTGAGCAAGGGCACCATCGTGCATGAAGAAGTCACTTTCTTGAATTTACCAAAAGTTCAATAAATGTTATTCTAGAACAGTCACATAGTTGCTTGCCCTCATTGTAATAATCTTGGACAATAATACAACCCTGCCCTTCCTTTATTACCACTAAACGCATTCCATACTAATATACTTTCAGGATGTTTGAACATGACCTTTTTCCACAGCTCAGGTGTATCGTGCTGATACTTTTTACAAAAAGCTAATCTTTTTTCTTCATTGTTTTTGTAAGTAAGAGCTTCTTTGCAGTACTTCGACTTGGCATTGCTAGATTTTGCTGAAACCGGTGATGAATTTTTCTTGTTAAAACGTTCTAAAGGAGATCAGGATATTTTTTTTTGATTTCCGTAGCAGTTATGAAAGGTCAACATTATTGCACGCCTGATGATGATGTCAGTCCTGGATCATGTTTTTTGGAAAACTTTCTCTTCATTGGTGTTTCTTTCTACCCATATTTTTTACTGCAATTTAGATTTTAATATCTCAAACTTTACCCAGTAAGTGAAAAGAAGTGGCTAGAAAAAGACTACTACTCGCACAAAGCTAACTACAAAAGCCAAATACAAATGCGCAGAACAAAGTAAAGAAACTAAGCAGTCAATAAATAACAGACAGCTACTGTCGCGAGTGCCTTATCCCCTCTCTACTGAAATGTATCTCCACACTGTTGCAGAATCTCTTATATAACCAGCATGTTGTGAGATGGTCAAAATTATGTTTGGCAACGATGCACAAAACGAAATACGGAAAATTCCTATGTCGGATGATACTAAGATGATAATAAGAAGGATTATTGTTGATTTATCTGCAGATATTGAGGAAAATGTTACAAATAAACTTTACAAAAAAAAAACATCGCATTGCAGGTGGACGAATCCACTGATATTAGTGGCAAAGCTCATTTATTAGGATTTATTCGATTTGTCGACGAAGGTGAAATAGTCAGTTTTTATGCTGCAGAGAACTTACAGCACGTACAACAGGTCAGGATGTATTTGATTCCATAACGTCATATTTAGAGAAAAAAAATATATCATGGGATTTTTGCGTAGGAATTTGTACGGACGGTACCCCTTCCATCGTAGGCTCCATAAAAGGTTTTTGTACCCTTGCAAAAAAGCGAAATGAAAATATCATATCTACGCACTGTTTCTTGCATAGAGAATCTCTAATTTCAAAAACGCTACCAGCTACTTTGAAATCTGTATTAGACCAAGTGGTTAATGTCGTGAATTACATCAAATCAAGACCACTAAAAACCCGTCTTTTTAAACAACTCTGCATCTCAATGGAATCAAAGTATCACACCGAAGTTAGATGGTTGTCAAGGGGCAAAGTATTATGTCGAATTTATGAACTTAGAACGGAGCTGTTAACTTTTTTCCAAGAACAAGGTAGTGACACATTTACCACATATTTTGAAAATTATGCATGGTGCACTAAAGTGGCATATTTGGCCGATATTTTTAATTATTTAAATGGCGTTAACTCAAGTATGCAAGGCAAAAATGAAAATATTTTAACATCCACGGACAAGCTGTCAGCTTTCCAGAAAAAATTGTCATTTTGGAAGAAGCGCATTTTAGAGACAAATAAAATGGATATGTTTCCACTGCTTCAGAATCAAGGTGATGAAGATAAAGAACAAGAAATCAAGCATATAGTTACAGAACACTTATCACTATTAGAGGAGATAATTGCCAGGTATTTTCCATCTCTGAACGTAGAAAAATACGACTGGATAAGAAGTCCTTTTAGCACAAGTAATACAGCCAATTTCCAGTTTTCTCTGAACCAAGAAGAAGAATTTATTTCGTTGTCATCTGATCGTACTCTGAAAATTAAGTTTTCAGAAGTGAATGTTCAGTAATTTTGGATCTTGGTCCAAGAGGAATATCCACTTCTTGCCAAAAAAGCGATTAGTATTTTAATACAGTTTTCAACGTCCTATTTATGTGAATTTGGGTTCTCATCTTTAACAAACATTTAAAATAAGAAACGGGAAAGGCTGCTAAACTTAGAACAAGAAATGAGAGTAGCTCTTTCCCACATCAGGCCTGATATTGAGCAAATTTGCAAACGACACCAGGCACACATGTCTCACTAATTTGAAGTATTTACTCATATGATGTATTTTGAGAATTACGCTTTTGTTAATTTTAAAAATGTTTTTTGTTTTCATATTTTAAGTAAAATTTTACAAATTTGAGTACGTATAATAAAGTTTATTACAGAATTTATGTGCTAATCCTAATTTGTTTATCAATATATGCATGTTATTGCTTTGGTGTTCCGCATTTTTTTTTTCGGTAATTAAAAGTGTTCCGTCGCCACAAAAAGGTTGAGAACCACTGGATTAATTACTGCTAAACTGGGAATAAGCCACAATTAAAGATAAAAATACGTTTATTGACGTTTCAATTTCCACTTCGGAAATCGTTCTCAAAATACAAACAGTAAATTAAACAAATTTTGTTTTTTGTTACATAGTGAAAAATTCTTCTAATAATTTAATTTTATCTGACTCATTTATATTGACAATTCAGACATACATTATGCATTTTAAAGTAGACGACTTTAAAATGATATTGCCAATATTGTTGTGTTGCGCTCCTGGGACGACTTTACTTATAAGATAGTTCATTCGATTAAATGAAATCAACTTTAACTTGAGAATATCCGTCAGAAAAAATCATAGCATGTAATTCGTCTTTAAAAAGACGAACACATGACATGATGACAGTAAAATTCTCCTATTAGTGATTTCATAGTAAATTATGAGGGAAAAACCAGGAAAAAAACCTCATAATACTATCCCGACATTGTAAGTATTTGTTCGTGAATTTAGTTTACCTTCAACAAACATCAAAATTCTGATTTTATATGTTACGTTATTTAAAAAACATAAATGATGTATCCTCTATATGTTACTGACTTACTAATACTGGTATTGTCTTATTAATAACTTCCTCTTTCAATATTGGTAACCAGATCCTACTACATTCTGAACAAACTAACAAACACGTTGAGATCTATTTTGTCCAAAACCAAACCTAACAATAAACAAGAAAGGACAAAGAATTGCATTTATAAAATACCTTGTGAATGCGATCAGTTTTATTTAGGTGAATCATCAAGGCCATTAAATGTTAGAATAAGTGAACATCAATCTTATATTAAAAATAGAGAATTTGATAGATCTCAAATCTGTAAACACGCATGGGATAATGAACATAGGGTTCAATGGAATAATTCAAATGTAGTCCTAAAAGAAACGGATGGTAAAAAAAGAAAAATCAAAAAAGCGGCTCTAATTATGCTAAATGAGGCCAATTGTGTCGCAAATTCCTCGGCAGAATGTAGTAAGATCTGGTTACCAATATTGAAAGAGGAAGTTATTAATAAGAAAATACCAGTATTAGTAAGTCAGTAACATATAGAGGATACATCATTTATGTTTTTTAAATAACGTAAGATATAAAATCAGAATTTTGATGTTTGTTGAAGGTAAACTAAATTCACGAACAAATACTTACAATGTCGGGATAGTATTATGAGGTTTTTTTCATGGTTTTTCCCTCATAATTTACTATGAAATCACTAACAGGAGAATTTTACTGTCATCATGTCATGTGTTTGTCTTTTTAAAGACGAATTACATGCTATGATTTTTTCTGACGGATATTCTCAAGTTAAAGTTGATTTCATGTAATAGAATGAACTATCTTATAAGTAAAGTCGTCCCAGTAGCGCAACTCAACAATATTGGCAATATCATTTTAATGTCGTCTACTTTAAAATTCATAATGTATGTCTGAATTGTCAATATAAATGAGTCAGATAAAATTAAATTATTAGAAGAACTTTTCACTAGGTAACAAAAAACAAAATTTGTTTAATTTACTGGTTGTATTTTGAGAACGATTTCCGAAGTGGAAATTGAAACGTCAATAAACGTATTTTTATCTTTAATTGTGGTTTATTCCCAGTTTAACAGTAATTAATTTACAATGCCACAAGAAAATAGCTTCAGAACAATATTAAGAAGTATCGATATTTATAATTGTTGTTTTTTGAACAGTCTTTGATAAATACAGTTGTAATAGTCTGTCGTAAAAATTCCTATCATGCAGTACGAAAGTATAGTGACGTCCATTGCACACCACGCTCCAAACTGCCTGGTTTTCTGTAGTAATTTTTTCATTTCTTAGTCGTTATGTAGAAAAACCATAGTAGTTAATACAAAATATTATATGGATTTTTAATATTACAATTGCGTAAAGTTGTGCAAAATTGTGGTTACATGACGTCAATCATTATTTTTCAAATACTTGTTGGTTTTAAATAATTAACAAGTAATTAGATAAAATATCTAAAACATTGTAAGAAACTTGAAGTTTTAAATGATTTTGCCTCGTATTTAACTTGTTGATGTTAAAAATAGACCAACCGATATTATTTGTTGGTTACATTTGATTATTATTACCGCAGGAAATTCTTACCAGTTTCTGTACTTTCCGTATGTTAGTTTAATGAACAATAAATTTACCATGTTATTCTTTCTCTTTACAGCTAAAAATGCCTGTTCCATCACTTCAAAAACCAGCTCCAGTCTTCAAAGGAACCGCCGTCGTCAATGGCATGTTCAAGGATATTTCCTTGGAAGACTACAAAGGACAGTATGTAGTTTTATTCTTCTATCCATTGGATTTCACCTTCGTTTGCCCCACTGAGATCATTGCTTTCTCCGATCGCTTCGAAGAATTCAAAAAAATCAATACAGGTAGGTCAAATTATGTTATACAATTGATTGGATAATTGTAATTTTACATTATCTTCATTCGTTTATTAAGTGATCTATAATCCCTAGGGATTATAGATAACGCCATGGCGTTCAAAATCCTATTCTTGGATGAGGTGGATTATTCCGCTATGTTATTTATAGCTTGCTGTTTGTATTTGCTGCTGACGTGACTCTTACATTTCTTCCTGCTATTGCACTGAACTTTCCAGTCTTTAACATTTATTGTCCTTATATTATCTTTACATCATCCAGCCATCTTCTTCTGGGCCATAGTGGTGTTCAGTTAGTTATTTTTCTCAACATATTTAAGTGTGGGCGTTACTGTATATGTTCTATTCATTCTAATCGAACAGATTTTATGTAACTGACTATACATTCTCCATTTAATCTTCCCTTCCTCAATTTCGACATTTGTTTTCATTCTTCTTTCTCCCTCTCTTGTTACATTGAGGTTAGGATCGTTCTCATTACTTTTCTTTAAAATGTTAGAAGGCCATATTTCTTTGTGTAATTCCCTTCAGCCATTATTTTATCCCTTTTAATCCATTATTCCACTGCTATTTTATCTTCTGCTGCTTTTCCGTTTCGGAGGAAATTTCTGCTTGGTCGTTGTCTTATATTATTAGTCTTACTTCTTCATCGCACTGTGTCTCCTCCGTAGTAAATAGAGTTTTTTCGTAATATTCATCCCATAGTCTGCTAATATTTTGTAAAATTGTTTTGTTTTATTATTTTTTGTCTTTTTCAATATCCTCTAACTTTTCATTTAACCATTCACTTTTCTTCTATTTTATTTGTTACATTTATTTTTTTTCTCTCGGTATTTTGTTCTGACAGCTTGTTGATCCATGTAATTCTGGCGGAGCTTTTAGTTAAAAGGGTGTAATCCTGAGAAACTTTTTAGTGTTCCCTCTGTTTCGCAGTTTTGATCATACCAGTCTTTATTTTTTTTTTCTTTCCTATAACTTCATTTATTGTTTTATCTATTTTGCTTTTTAATTCTTGCCATCTTTCGTTTATGTTTTTGGGTTGACTCATAAGGTTGGATATATTTTCATTCATCTGTTGTTCAAATTTTTCTCTTATTTCAGTCGCTTTTAATGCTTCTAGGTTAAATTTATTGGAATTTGTTTTTACATGATATCTTTTGTCCATCTGAGATCGTTTATTTTTATTATTACCGGAAAGGGCCCGTGTCCGCGTCTGCCCCTCTGTAAGATCTCGTGTCCAGTGTTTTTGGTACTAACTCTGTGGTTGCTAGGACTTGTTCAATTTTATTTTCACTGACAAATGGGTGTCTCCAGGGCCAATGTCAAATGACGAATGGCCATTGTCATTTGTTTTCTCGTGTAGAGTTGTTTTCCATTTCGGACCAGATCTTTCAAGTATCCTTCTTTTCCAGGCTGTGCATTTGTGTCTCTCATTATTAATAGTTTTTTTTTTGATATTTGGTCACATACTGTACATTTTCTTCTTTTCCCATTTTTCCCCCCATCTTCTTGTATCGCAGCGATGTCTATTGTGGTTTTTTTAACTATCTTGTTACCTCTCTCATCTTTTCAATCCTTAAAGTCTTAATATTCCATGTTGCTATTTTTAGTATATATTTTTTGCTTCCTTTGTATTTTTTTTGTTCTCTGATTTTATGGACGTTATGTTATCTTTTGTTGTTTTTTCTTTACTGTCATCATCAAATTTAATCTTTTCCTTATTCTTTATCAAATTCGTTGCCGTTATTTGAGTTTTATTTAGGTTTTTTTTTTTTAAGTTTTTTGCTATTAATTTTAATATTTTTTTATGTTAATCGCTGTTTTGTCTTCCTCCATTTCCGTAAGTTTATTATCCTTCTGACTCCACTTCCATAATGTCTTGTCTACTATAACTTCCAGTATGCTGTCTTTGCTCATTTACCTGCGGATCTAAAATTGCTTCTCTTCTTGTTTAATTTTATCTGGATTTCCCTATCACTCTTATTGAATTCACCGTCGATATACATTTTTTGTTTTTGATTCCTTTCAACCTATATTTGTTTTTGAAGATTTTTAATTTTTCTTTAAAATTTTCAATCTATAATGCCCTTTTGAGGTCCTATTTTATTTATTTCTTTAATTTTGTCCTTCACTTTTATGTTGGAAGAATTTGGCCATTCCATCTTTTAATATCTTTTTATCTACCGAATCTAGATGAAAGCCAGTTATTACCAGATTAATTCTTTCGTTCTTTAATTTCGCTACTCTTGCTCAAGCCATATTTCTTTTTTCTTTTTCCATTTTATCCATCCTCTCCTCCATTTTGTTCTTTTTGTGTTTGTTTGTTCGTCCACCAAAACTATTATTACAATTAATTCTGATGAAATTTTGTATTTGGCAAATGCATGTGCCATACAGCAATTCACAAAATGCAAACTTTTTTAAATAACAGAAAGGCAAACAGAATTATTCTTCGACGAGTGACGGCGAAATCAGTTATGATTCTGTGGTTGCCCAAAATTTTTAATAAATATATTCTTAGCTTGTTCGCAGATGAAAAAATGTTTTTCGCCGATAGCAGTCTAAAAGTAATTATTTTCGCCGCAAATATTGTAGTCATTGAGAGTACCTAACTGAACATTTTTCGACAGACTTTCGAGAGTTAGTCCTATCCGGTGTATTATAAATAAATTATTATATTTTTCGAAGTTCGCAGCAAATAATATTCTAGGGCCAGAAAGACCACCACCACGTAATCACTGGTTTGATGCTGAGTGTGAGGACATTACAAGAAGAAAGAACGATGCATATAAACTGATGCAGCAAAGAAGAACCCGAGAAAAACAGCAAAAATATAAAGATCTCAGAAAAGAAGAGAATAAAAAAAGATCATAGAAGAAAAAAGTGAACTCACGAAAATAGAATATTGGAAGAACTTGAGGTATTAAAAAAGGAAAACCAAACAAGAAAATTATACAAAACTCTGAATAATGCAAGAAAGGGATTCAAACAAAGGCTCAGACTATGTAAGGATAAGAAGGGGCATATACTAAATACAAAAGAAGAAGTACTGAAAAGGTGGGTGGAACACTTTAAAGAACTACTTACTATAGAAGTAGAAGATCTAGATCCAAATCAACCACCCGCAGGAGCAAACAACAATTAACCATTAGAGCCTCCGTCAATTCAAGAAGCACGAGATGCAATAAAACACCTAAAAAACAATAAATCTCCAGGAAGTGATGGTATACTCGTGATATGTACTATAACTTATTAAATGTGGAGGTGCTACTGTGACTAATCAAATATATAAAATAATACTGAGAGCCTGGAATGAGGAACAAATCCCGGAAGAGTGGTGTATTGGAATCGTTTGCCCGTTACACAAAAAGGGTGACCAATTGGATTGTAGAAACTATAGGGGAATAACCCTCCTTAATACAGCATGCAAAATATTTTTGAGGATCTTATATGGTCGCCTAAGTGCATATTCAGAGGAACTTCTCGGGGAATATCAAAGTGGCTTTAGGCCTGGTCGATCAACAACAGATCAGATCTTTGTGCTAAGGCAAATACTGGAAAAAACCAATAAATTCAATATCGATACATACCATCTTTTTCTAGACTTCAAATCTGCCTATGATAGTGTCCTAAGAAATAAATTGTATGAAGCCATGAATGAGTTCCACATCCCCGATAAACTGATAAAATTTGTTTAAGGCTACATTGCGTAATGTAGTTTGCAAAGTCGAAATACAGGGCGAACAATCACAGGCGTTTGGAACGCATGTTGGGCTGCGACAGGGAGACGCGCTGGCGTGTCTCCTTTTCAACATAGCACTGGAAAAGGTGATCAGAGATACCCGAATAGACAACAGAGGAAATATTTTTAATAAATCATCCCAAATTTTGTCATATTCAGATGATGTGGACCTAGTTGCCCGCACAACACGCAAGCTAGAAGAAATGTTTACCACCTTCTCAAATGCCTCAAAATCTATAGGCCTGCAAGTAAATGAGGAGAAAACTAAGATGATGGCATCAACATCCAACAAGAGAGTCAGGAACATCGGTCCCCAATTCACGGTTGATAACTCTACCTTTGAAGTGGTGGACAAATTCACATACTTAGGCTCCCTGATCACCAAAGAGAACGCCATAACGCAAGAAATCAAGCGAAGGATAATAATGGCAAACAGATGCTATTTTGGACTGAGTAGACATATTAGAAGTAGAAGCTTACGCCAAAAAACATACCATATACAAAACCCTTATACAGCCAGTGTTGACATATGGATCGAAGACATGGACCATCTCCAAGGCAGACGAAGACCTTCTGCTTATATTTGAACGAAGGATCCTGAGAGGAATATTTGGTGGCATCTGTGAAAATGGTGTTTGGAGGAGGAGATGTAACTACGAGGTATACCACAGATATAAACAAATATTTGGTGGTAAAGACGTAGTATCTCCTATAATAATAGGAAGACTAAGATGGACAGGACATCTAGCAAGATCACAGCAGAACAACCCTCCTAGAAGAATCCTTATGTCACAACCCGTGGGAAGTAGAAAAAGGGGTAGGCCAAAACTCAGATGGAAGGATGGTGTAGATGAGGATGGTAGAAAGATAGGCGCAGTAAACTGGCAACGGTTGGCAATGGATAGGACTGCCTGGCGTAATAGACTTGGGAAGGTCGAGGCTCTTTCATATGGCTGTAGCACCATTGATGATGATGATTTTTCGAAGTTACTGACTGTATTTTATTGCTGATAATTGGTAATGTTACGTCACATGTCACAACCTACTCGTATTTGTGAATTTCTGTAAGCTCACACATTGTGGTCAAACCAACACTATAAAACAAATTACCAGATAAAAAGTTTTTCTATTTAATTCTAAAAATAAATCAAATCAAAATTGATTTGGTGAATAGTTCACTGCTTATCAGCTGTGTGCTAATGGTTACCTCATTTGTATATTTTCTATAAGTCACGTTAAGGTCAGTGAAACTAACTTTTATCTCGCTACACTATTCTACATCGATTTATTTTCTATACAATGAAATATGTATATATTTTCTATACCATCAAATATGTATAGTTATTGAACAAATTTATTAGGTTTCAAATTGTTTATACACTTAGATACAATGGCCTGATTCTGATAATATAACAACGCCGTGTGCCGATGAAAAATGATGTTGAAACCACACACAACAAAAAGAGATGTAAAAATGTGTGTTAGTTCACAAAATACTGCTATTTTATATACGTTTATTTTAACCCAGATAAGGCCGAAACTTTTTTTATTTAATTTTTGAAATATTTACTTATTAACGCTTACAAAAGTAAAGTTTGGGAGAGATTTTGCTAAAAATATGGTATTATTTCATAAAAGGGTGTCTGAAAGGGTGTTTAAAAGCCCGGTGGCATAATCAATAGCTATGACACTAACAAAAAATTTAAAATACCAAAAATACTTTTATTTTTAATTAGTACAACATGTTATAACGACGATGGTCGTCGAGCTAACTAGTGCCCAAGATGTACCTCTTCTCCTGGAGTATGTTCTCGTCCAGTATTGTCTAGTTGAAGTCATTACTCGGTTTTCGGGATTGTTGAACACGTTGAAAAAATAGATAGGATTAGATTGGCTGGACATTTGTTGAGATCAAATGAAAATTACCCACCCCGACGAACCCTATTAGCGGCATCAGTAGGAAATAGGAGTAGATGATGAACACGAATATAAGAACGGCGTTGGTCTCAAAGATATCTGGTATCAAGGGCGACCTCGTCTCCTGGAGTTTTAGGTCACTATAAATCCTAAATAACAAATTTAAAAAAAAAATTAAACGGACAAGGTCCACGCTGGACACCAGATAACTTAAAGATCATCGCCGTCGTAATATTCGCGACGTAATGTTCAGCAACCCCAAAAATCACCGAGTAATGACTTTTGACTAATTCTGAATAAAAACAACATAAAACACCAGGAGACAAGGTCCACACTGAGCTCTAGGTCTCTTGAGGATCATCACTGTCATAATATTTGTGTGCATCGACCTCGACAACTCCACGAGTCATGAGTTTTTACTGATTTCGAATGAAAATACTAATAACATAAGACTTTAGAAGACGAGATCTACCCTGGTCACCGGGTAGCTCTAGGACCATCGTCGTTATCATATTTGTATTCAGCAACCTCGAAAACTCATGATTTATAAGTGTCGACTGATTTAGAATGAAATTAACATAGGAAACGGGGTCCACACTGTGCACCTTTAAGCTCGAGGACCATCGACCATCATATTCGTGTTTAACGACTTCGAAAATCCCCCGAGTTTATGAACCCCCCGAAAACTCCCCGAGTATAAATTCATTGACATTTTAAATCGCCGGTCGATTCAAGCGTTGTTTCTGAGAGCAATGTTCATTCTACAGAAACAGTGCTAATAAACATTTTCATTCAAAATTCTCAACTATATTTCTCCTTTAAAATCTTTTTTTGTACGGCGTATAGATTCTTGGTATTTTCCTCCTCCTTGCATCTCTTTCTAATGGGTTAGATTTTTTGAGCATGTGACCTAAATGAAAAAAGTAGCTTTGCATATTCTCGAAATATACATAAACAATGCTTACTTGCTCTACCGTAAGTCAACAAGCAGCAATATAAAATCTTTAAAATTTCGAGAGATGTTTATTTCGACGCTCCTTGGTGATAGTATGCCAAAAGGTACACCAAATCCTCCAACAAAATTTCATTACCTTGAAAGTCTACCACCAACAGAAAAGAAACAACGACCAACAAGAGCTTGCCGCATACGCACCACTCGTAGTCGTCGTCGAGAAACAAGATATAGTTGTGGTGCATGTGAAAAAAAGCCTCCTTTATGTGTAGAACCCTGCTTCAAAGAATATCAACGTGAATAGAACTGTTCAAGCACTTTTTTATTGAATTTTGTATGTTTCTTTTTCATTTTGGAATTTTTAGTTTGTGTCCTTTTACCATAACCAAAAATAATAAATAAATCTGTTTCTGATGTCCACCTATATTTTAATAACCTTTTGTAGACGCCCCGATATAAAATGTCATGCATACCCCAGGAATAATCTCGTGCTCGGTGCCACGAAAAACATCTACAAAACGAGATAACTCGTGGTTGGCGTCTAAGAACAGATAGCCAACCACGAGTTATCTCGTGCTCGGCAGTTAACGAGTTAAAACATTTTTTTGTACGGCGTACAGATTTTTGGTAAATCCGTGTTTGTCGTTTTTTCCTCCTCCTTACACCTCTTTCTAAGGGGCCGGATTTTTTTAGCACGTGACCTAAATGACCAATGGGAAAGTCACGTGGTCGTTAAAACCCGTCTATGCACAGGATTTACACGACTGTAACGTTTTTTAAATAAAATGTCTTTTCACTACATAAATCAGTACGCGTCGTCTCCTAAAAAGTAACAGTATAACTAAACTACAGGTTTTTGTAAAGTGTGTTTAAAAGTATGGGGGTTTTATTTAAGTTTTAAAGTGAGTAAAGAATTTAGTTCGTAGCAAAGCGCTCTCGTCTTAAAAAGCCATCTTCAGATCTCTGCTAGATGCAGAAACATTACATTATAACTTATTATAAGTAATTATTTAAATATAACAGTATTTTACAAAGAGTATTTGCAAGTATTACAGGGAGAGTATTAGAGTATTTACAAGAGAGGGATCGCTTCGTTCAAAAAGATAAAAAATTTCAACAAAATTAAAAAAACTGAAAAAAGTTTTAAAAAAATTAAAAAGACAGCACAAAAACACAGGAAAAGGTTTGGACGTGGTTACTATTCAAGTAGTCAAGTAATTATTTAAAAGAGTTGTTTCTCCTTTCTTATTTTTTTCATGAACTTAACCAGAATAAGTTTAAGCTAAAAAATCACCTTAAAATGCTAGTTGAAACAAAGAAAATATTTTCTCGGGATTTAAACCTGTTTTTGTATACCTGTTCTAGCTTGCGTAACAGGTCCGGTCTTACATTACGAATTTTTTCACAATAAAACACCTCGTACAAAAATGAACAATATTTTTCTGTACTGAATCATCCAGAGAGCTTAATGTTTTGTCTTTGTTTTAATAGCTGTAGTTGCTTGCTCAACCGACAGCCAGTTCTCTCACTTGGCATGGATCAACACTCCAAGGAAACAAGGAGGTTTGGGCGAGATGGCCATTCCTTTGCTTTCCGACAAATCCGGAGCCGTTGCCAAAGCCTATGGAGTATTGGACGAAGCAACTGGAATTCCATTTAGAGGACTTTTCATCATCGACGGAAAAGGTAAAACATTTTACATTAATAATAAATAAATCGTTTAGTTTATGTAGATTGTATATACGAATTGTTTGTTTGGTTTTCTTTAGAAGTTATTTTATTATATATTCTTGAGTATTTTCTACAATTTGATAACTTCGGAAAGAAAAAGACAAAAGAATAATGAAAAAATCAAAGTCTGAATAAAGTTTTATCTTATATTTGACACTGTCCTTTTTTTTGCGACTAAAACTATATCTTTCATGTTATTAGCTGGTAGTAATGACTTGGTGGACCCCGTGTGTAGAAAATAAAGAAGAAAAATAGTTCTAACACCGAAACGACGATTTTCTCAGTCCACTCCATTATTTGCTACATGCAAGAGCCTATCTAAATGTGTTCTTTTGTTTTCAGTCGTTATTGATAAGTAACTGATCCATTTCAACTTATTTTTATCAAAAGCTTTTTTAGATTTCATGGGTCTATTTTCATCGTAGAGTATGAATTTTGTGTGGTGAGTGTCCTGCTAAAATATTTGTTGTTCATAGGGATTTGGACTCTTATTAAAATTAAAGTATGATTATCTAGTAAAAAGCTAGTTGTCATTATAAATAACCTAAAAACAATATTTTACTTTATTTTTAAGGAATTTTTTTATTGTTAACATTTAGTTATAGGCTAAGGCCGTTAAAATTGTAATGGTTCTTTGTAAGTACTTAAAAAAATGATTACAAACGAGTAAAACATCTTTGAAAACGCTTTTAATAAATTTTCCCCTTCATTCCATTTCTTAGATAAATTTGATGGCACTTCTTATGTCGACATTCTTTTTCCAACTGCCTTTTAAATCTATTAAATCTTTCATAGTTTTTGCCGTACGTTTCTTCGTTCTCTCAATAGGGTATTTGTCTCTTTGGACAGTTTTGCTTCTTTTCCAGCCTTTTTAGGGCAAATTTTCTTTTTGATATCTTCAGTGCATTGATTATTTTGTGACAACTGTATCGGATTTGATATACTGTATTTCACAATCGTAATGAATTACTGTTTGAATTATATTGTCTATTTTTTTTTGTTGAAATCGCCAATTATGGTGTTTTTAATTAAGCACTTCCTCTACCCTATTTAAATTTATGAAACAAGGAGTGAGAAATCATCGAAATTTTTTATTCGTTTGAAAGGCTCCTTGATGCCATTACGCGTAGAATATCATTATCATCATCATCAACCTGTATGCGTCCACTGCTGGACATAGTTCTCCTTCGGCTGTTTCCATCTGTCTCTGTCTTGTGCGGCTTGCATATAGTTATTGCTAACACGCTTCAGGTCGGCAGTCCATCTAGTTGGTGGGCGTCCTCTGCTCTGTATTGCTTCTTGCCTTGGTCTCCACTCTAAAATACGTTTTGTCCATCGGTTGTCTGATAATCTGGCGACGTGTCGTACCCATTTCCATTTTAACGACGTGATTTTTTCGATAGCGTCTTTTATTTTTGTTCTACGACGTATCTTTGTTTGGGATTCGGGAATCTTAAGTCACGCGAATCTTATTAACTACCTTTTTTATGAGTGTTAATGTTCCCGCTCCATAGGTGAGTACAGATAACACACAGTGGTGATTTTTCTCTTGGGTGAAAAGATTTTCCTTTTGAGGCATATGGGTAGATCCAATTTAAATACATAGTTTAATTTACCAAACGCTGCCCAGGCTATTCATATGCTTTGTGGTACCTGCAATATAATGCATCATATGTGCATGTCTGGTTATCTCTGCTCAACCGAGTTTCATATGTCCTAGGTACTTACACGATATCCCTTCCATCCACAGAAGTATTTCGATTTAGCACCAGATTAGTCTTTATTTGCGTCTTGGTTATATTAATCTTTAGTCCGACCTCCAAGGAAGCGTGATATAATTTTTCAAACATTATTATTGCATCATCCATACAATCGGTTATGAGGACGATATCATCTGCAAATCAATGACTGAGCTTTATGTTGATACCATGCTCGGTTATATATGCCTTCTTACAAGTATGTTCTAAAAGCGTTGTGAATAGCTTTGGAGAGACTGTGTCTCCTTTGCGTACTCCTCGCTGTATACAGAACTTATTTGTTTATTGTTCAGATAGTCTTACGCTAGCTGTGGCATTTTGGTAGATACTTTTGATTATGTTTATTTGGTCTATTCGGCATTCTATCAATGCTTTAACATTTTCTGGTAGCTTATGGTATAAAATGCTTTCTCTTAGTCGACAAATATCAGTGCCAATGGTTTGTTGTATTCTGCAGACTTCTCTATCAGGTTCTTTATCACTAGTAAGTGGTCGTTAGTACTGTATCCCGATATAAATCCAGCTTGTTCTCTAGGATGATAGAAGTCTAATAGCGGCTTCCCACGGTCGGCGATATTGCGAACTTAAGCGGACCAGCACGCACCACGCACCGTGGGAAGGGTCTCGTCCGTGCTGGTGCGTCCTATCCATCTAGAGTCGGTAACATCAAAGGTGCGGTACATGCTCGTGCGACGCGATCCTAGCGCGTCTGTGTTTTAACAGACGACAAGTGCAAGTCAGAAGTTTTTCATTCGCTGACACGAGTAGTTGTCTGTAGTGTTGTCAAAATTGTTTTGCAGTTTTTTGCTGAAAATGGAATGGACAAACGTTGTTTTTGATTTTTTAAATTTGTATCAATATGAACGAAGTTTATGGAATTCCACGGCGCCAGAGCATAAGAACCGGAACGATGCATACGATGCATGGAACCGAATAAAAAATCAATTGAAGAATATTACTATTTCGATTAAAGAATTAAAAAAGAAGAGAGATAATTTAATGTCGACATACAGAAGGCAAAAAACAATAGTTAGAGAATCGATGGAAACTGGTAGTGGGGCTGATGATGTTTACAAGCCTGAGTGGCCTTTTTATGATATAATCAAACACTACTGTCACGGACCTACACAAACTGTCACGGACCGTAGGAAGAGCTCTGTCTGCGGTGCGTTGCCGTCCGTGCTGATCGGCTGTCCGCGACGATCTGTAGAATTGCCAATCGTGGGAAGCCACTATAATATAGCGTCCAGTCTTTTTGATATAATTTTTATATAAATTTTATATATGTGTCAAAGCAAATTGATAGGGCAGTAGTTTTTTAAATCTGCTATATCTCCTTGCTTGTGTAATAAAGTAATAACTGCATTATTCCATTGAGAAGGAGTTTTTCCTTGGTAGATACATTCGGTCAAAAGCTTGGCCAAAGCCTGGATAATTTCATTTCCACCTAGTTTGATCACTTCGGTCACTACTCCATCATCGCCAGTAGATTTGTTATTTTTTATTTCTAAAAATGCCGTTTTGATTTCGTACGGAGATATTTCTTGTATTAATTCTGATTCCCTAGTTTGTGATTTAGGACAGGGGATGATCTTGCTTTTCTTCGGTGCTCTCATACATTTCGCGATAAAAGGATTCGACAACCTCAAGGATTTTGGCTCTATCAGTAGTAATGTTTCCATCTTTGTTTTTTATTTTGTACATATTTTTGTTGCCTATGTTGTTCGTATTTCGCCTCAAAACTTTTAAACTTTTGTTTTCTTGAATTATTTTAGATATTTCTCTTGTATTGTTTTCTCTTACGTCTTTTCGGATTGACCGGTCGATATCTATTTAATTTCTTCATTGTTGTGTAGGTGGAGCCGTTTTTTGCCGACAGCTGTCTTCTTTTACCTATTCGCTCTTTGGTATTTTGACTTTGTTTTTGTTTGGCATCGTTTGCTTGATCTCCATCTTCCGTTTCGTCTTGCAAGTCTTGTATAGAATTTAACATTGTTTAAATAGCCGCCGCGACTTCGATGCGTGGCGCGCATGCGTAATGTCCAATTTTCTAGCACTCCTTCGCACAAATCAAGCTGAATTTCACCGATGGCATGCGTTATGTTGACTTTGAGAGCTGCTGCTTAGCTGCGACTTAAGAAAATCAACAAAAGATTAGAGGTGTGGCTAGTTCACATCATCTTCACGTGAGATGACCATGCCCTCAAATCGCTCATGCAGAAATCGAAATCGACTGCCTTGGAAAGAGTTTTCAGTACGAAAACTCTTCTCGGTAGGACGATTCTGGCGATTATAGTTGTACGCTATATCCATCCATGGTGATTTGGCAACACAGACTGACAAAATGACAGTCAACTTGACAGATGTACAGGCAACAATTTGGTCGCTATCAACTGTCGAAAGTATGTGTGATCTTATATCCGGTATCTATACATCTAATGTATTTTATGTTTTATGAATGTCTTTTTTGGACAATGAAACCCTAATGGGGCTTCTGAAAGGACATCTTGTCCTTTGTAGCCGAACTTATGACCTCACTTTAGAATCTTTTGGTTTTTTTCTCTTCTCGCTAAAACCTAAGTCTTATCGTTTTATGTTTTTCAGTTCTTTTTCCAGTAGTTTTTGCTCGGAGAACAAAGTTTGTGCGTTATAAGATGTTTGCAGTTGACGTCTATATTGGTAGCTCTTCCAAAATTCCTCGCACTCCGTGCTAGTCATGTGGATTGGGCAGCTGGAGACTGTGAACCGTTTTCTCCTCGTCTTTACATTTAGAATTTGGAGTTATTTAGTCATACATCTAGGGTTATTCCGCCCAATACTCAATCACCAGAGCCTGGTTAGATTTATTTTTAGCAGCTTGCACCGAGGTTGGCTCTGTGGATCAAAGATTTTCTGTCTAGTACCTTGCAACGAATACCTCCTTATACCTGAAAGATATATATTAATAGAGTTCGGATTTAAAAGCATAAAGAAACGCACTTAAAAAGCATAAAGATTATATATAAAAAAAAGCATTTTATTATACAAAAATAAAAGCATGCAGATAGGCATATAAATTTTGACAAACCATAAATCAAAAATGCTTGAACCTAATTTTTATCGACGCACCTTAAAGGAAAAAATATCATTTCTATTGAAAGCATGAAATATACACTTTTTATCTGTGTATACTTATACTTGGCCACTACTGCCGGATTCATATTTGTATATTTAAGGTGTTCTCTCAATCAATCATATAAAAATGCAAAAATGATAACAATATATATAAAAAAGTACCGAATAAGCAGAAATATTCAAAAAGGCATACACTTAAAAAAAGCAAACAAAAGTATAAAAAAGTGGTGTCAAATGACTTATATTTGCATATTTCGTTCATATTTAAAAAAATATATTCTTGCTCTTATTACTGACCATAAAAACTATGTTTAGAAATCCGTACTCTATATTATATTAATAACGAATTGGGTATCTGCATTACTAGTCTATAAGTTAGGATCTGCATTATCAATTGTCCCAATAAATATCTAGTCAAGTAATATTACATCGAAACATTTTTTAGAATAGGATAACATGTTTTATGATATATATCTACCAATATGTGATTAATTCATTAAACAGTGACGGTTTTTCAGGTGACTTGAGACAAATCACCATCAACGATTTACCAGTCGGACGCTCCATCGACGAAACCCTTCGTTTAGTGCAAGCCTTCCAGTTCACCGACGAACACGGCGAAGTATGCCCAGTAGGATGGAAACCTGGCCAGAAAACCATGAAACCCGACCCCACTGGCAGCAAAGACTACTTCTCAACAGTAAACCACTAAATTCCCTTACTTTATTTTCGATGTATTAGGAAGTATAATCTTCATGTATTATTTTTTTTAAATAAACCGTAATATTGGTGAAATATTTTACCTCGTTTTGTGCCAAAACCTTTTCTTCTCATCCTGGGGGGTTTTAGTAATGTTCGAAAAAAGGGAGGTAAAGACAAAAATAATTTTAGCACTTTTCTTTGTTTCCACATTTCAGTTTTGCTAGTAACTTGTCCACTCCACAAGGACTACTGCTTAGCATCAGATGACTTAGCGCCTTTATACGGAAAAATAGGCTCTGTAATTAGTGCCTGGAATGTTGAACACAAGAGAGGATGGTGGGGTGTGGCTTTGTGGTGATCGAGAGGGGTTCATATGTGTCTAATGTTAAGAATTCGACTCAAGCTGTAGATCGTCCGTCGAAAGTCTCTACTTTGCAAAGATAACCGTGTGCACTACATAGGCTGGCCTCCATGTGCATATTGCTAAATTTAAAATATTTCAGGATAAAAACATGTTAAGGACATTGCTCTTCTTTCTATTATTTTTTTTGTATATAAAAGGGGAAAGTAAATTGATTAACAGAATCAAAAATCTCACTTTGTTTCGGACTTAAGGGTGGCACTTTTTTCAAATCAATATCAACCGTCGACTAACGATATATACCTGGAGTCTACTATAATCGATGCATTTTTCGGTCCAAAATCGGTTGAGGCAACAAATTGAAACCAGAGTTTTGGAAATTTCAGTACTTTTACGATCCTTAGAAAGATAATGTTGAGTTGATATTCGTAGATTCGTTATTTATTTCTTCTGTTGGTTTGGCTTATGTAAAACAGTTGAAAATCTTCGCAAGAACTTTCATAAACACTGTTCGATGGATATTTTGTCTTTTTCGGATCGGAAGAAGATAACGAAATTTTTGGCAAGTGCTAAAGATGATTTTGATTCCATTTGACTCGAGAAATTTATCAAAATTAAAAGTACAATATATATTTATAAACGTGTAACTTGCTAAATGGGCAGAAAAGAGAAAAAGTAACTCGTAAAGGCGTTGTAATCACGTTGTTATCGTATAATGCATTATATAGTGTTCTGTTTATGAGTCAACTTATTATGAAGATTGTGTAGTGTCGTTCTATTCTAGCCAATACACCAACAGCCAGCCGTTATATTATAGTCATACAAATTGAACAACTAATTCAAGCAGAGGTTGGGCCTGCTAAAATTTTGAAGACTGTGGGAAATAGCGGCATCTTTTAATGTACTGCCAAGCGGGCAGATTCTTTCGTCTTTCACGTGTAAATTCTTTTCCATTTGTCACTCTGATGTGCGAGTGTTTGCAACGTCATATGTAAATGATGAAAGGGTTGCTGGTATGAGTACATATTCATGAATGTTAGGGAAAAGTCTTCTACTCACAATGTCAGTTGAAAAAAGAGAATGAATGAACAAGAAAAGTCTTAATATCTAATTTAAATTTAAAACATACGTACATATTTCTACTTAATTTTATCGACTCGTCACATTGACTGACTATTGATTAAGTCCTCTGTACTACTCAAATAATTAATTTTTTGTCATACACATTCGTTTATATTATATTCGTTTTTTAGCCTTAGTTTCTTGAGTTCATTTCGGCTTTTTCTGTTATTTTTTGGCTAAAAATTAAAACTTCCATGACCCTAATTTACCTAGACATGTTTTTATATGAATATTTTTTTCTTCTTTTTCTTTTATTTGTCATTTCTGTGATTGTAGGTGTGGGGATCTGAAGACACCGAATCGAAAAGAAAGAATCGTGATGAAACTAATAAAACCAGCGAAGAAGAATCTACCCATAAACGTAGAAAAGTGTAGTATTGGAACAGGAATGTGCAAAGGAAGTGAAGATATGTGCCATTGATGAATGATTATACATTTAAGATTTCTGCTACCTCGAATTTGTTTCTATTTTTGTATGTTTTTTAATAAACATTTTTCATAATTTTAGTGCTCTTATTCAACTCAAAGTTCTGTATTTTTATAGTGTGAAGATTATATTTGGTGCTATATTTTTTTAATTTGTTATAGCACTGATAACTCACACATAATTGTTTCCGTTTATTTATAATATGTAATATTACAATAAGTAGTGAATTGTTGAATTGAAGAATTATTTGTAAATTTGGGATCTACACAAAAATATAAAACTTATTCAGTTTAGAGATCTTCTTTAAAATTAATATGTAATATTACAATAAGTAGTGAATTGTTGAATTGAAGAATTATTTGTAAATTTGGGATCTACACAAAAATATAAAACTTATTCAGTTTAGAGATCTTCTTTAAAAATAATAGTGAGTGTCACTTTAGTCTTGTTCTAGTTGTCAATGGTTTTCAATCTGCAGAGCATATTTTTGGGAGCAATTTGTGATCACTTGTTTAAGTCTTGAATTGATGGCCATTTTTAATGAAGTGATTAGGTACATACCATGGTGCATTTATAATGGATGGTGAACGCTGGATCCCATAACTCCATACTGGATTTATGACTTATTAATAAACTAATACCTTGTTATGTAGAGATAGTTGTAATCTTTTCATGAATATATGGTTTTTCCATGTTAACCACCGATCGAGATGCATACCCAAGTGGTTGACATGACCTTTTTGTAGTAACTATTGGTTATTTATAGACTGGTGGACATGTGTTTTTTCTATGAGTGAATGTTACAGTGATTACCTCGCTCACGTTTACCTATATATTATTAAGATTGCTCTGTAGTAGCTCGGAAGCAACGATGAGGTTTGGGTGTGAAGCGAAAATTGCTTGGTCGTCTGCGTACATTGCTGTGATGGTATCGTTGCTCGTACAGAATCGCAGAATTCCTTTTTTGGAGAGTTCTTTGAGAATTTTGGCGGTATCCAGGAGACTTTTTAGGTTTCAGATCTGATTGTACATTGTGGTGAACTTGTTCGGTAGTGAATTATTAATAAGGATAGCTCAAGTTGATACGGTGATTCTAAAAACGTTTGGGTCTCCTTTTTTATGTTAGTGTTGTTGGCTGGAAAACATTCACCAGGTGAATGGCAAATGGATCGGCTTGTTCTTTGTATGTTGCTCATAGCTCATCTTCCATTATCTATTTGAATAGGAGGGTTGATTAACTAAAGTCTATTTAATTTCCGTGTTGCCTTATAAAGTGAATATTCGGTGATTTCCGTGGCAGATGAGTCTTTGAAGTAATACTGAATACTATTACCCTTTGCTAATACTATGCTTATTTGGAAGAATTTTTTGATTGGGCGGTAGCTTGGTTCAATTTAGTTTCATCCTGAGACTCGCATGCTCTCTGCCATGTTTTCCTTAATCCTCGCTTTTCTGTATTTTTTTTCTTTGATTTTATTAGACAGTTATTGTGTTTTATTTCCAACGGTCTCGTTGGTGTTGATAGCTAAGCTGGCTTTTGTATTATTTTAGTAAATTGTTCAACTACTTCGTCTACATCGCTGATACTTTTCACAGGTACTTTTTTGTATCCAATTTGTTAACAATAATATTCCGAAATATTTCCCGATTCGTGAATTCATTATCTAGGAATGGTGGATGTTCCTTCTCAAGAATTTCTGTGGATACTGTAACCCTTCTAGGAGAGTAGTCGAATGACAATTCAAAAAAAGATTGTACTATTCGAAATTGGGGTGGGATTCCTCTAGCGATACAAAAATGGACCAAGTCTGGGATTGGTTGGCCAGTATGTAGGTTCACCTGTTGATAGAGACCGACGGAATATGATTTTTTTTTTGGCCGAAGCCGAAGGTGACTAAAAATATACCTGTTATATGTTAATAATTTAAATAATGTGCATTCTATTTTTATTAACTGATAAGTGATAAACAAAAATATGAAATTATGAGATAAAAAATCTAACATTTATACATTATTTGGTAATAGAAGCGACGATAAAAATAAATAACATTAAAAACAATAAAGCAAGTGAGTATTTCTGATTACTGGATCTGGCAGCTAATATTCGAAATCAAACATCCTAATATTATAAGTAGAAAAAGAAGCTTGTCAGCGTTTTCTCCTAACAGATTAGTTCTTCTGTCAGCGTATAGTTGCCCAGCAGAGCTGAATAACTGCTCACTAGGTACACTCGTTGGTGGTGCCGATAGAAATTTTTTGGCTGCAGTTTTTAAAGAAATATAGGGACTTGATTCCCAATAATGAAATATGTCGGCACTTCTTAAAAGCAAAGCCTCTCGTAAATACGAATCTAGGTAATCTGCATTGGGATCGTTGTCGTTATAAATTTCTTGTGTTGTATCTAGAACGGCTGTGACAAAAGTATTATGTGAATTCCAAAGACTATTGTTTTCTAGATCTAGTACATGTAGTTGTACGTGATGATGTTGAAGCGATAGCCGTAGGAACTTTATCTATATAATTAAACTTGTGAAGCTATCAGATTCACGTAAAAATTTTAAAATACTTGCTTTACATGTAATTACTTACTCGTCTGTCAAATATTTTGATTTAAAACGAGGATCTAGAAGAGTCGCAATAGACAATTCTGGCAAATTTGTAATATAAGTGAATCTTTTAATTAATGATTCACGAAGTCGTAGCTTTAATAAACTTATCTCCTCAGAGTCCTGCTCTTTTGCAGAAATTTTACCATCTAGCATTTTTATTAGTGGGATAACTAATGATACGCAAGCAGAATCGGCTGAAAGATCTACCGTCCCTTGGTAAAAACAAGTTAAAACTGAAATTAAATTGTTGATTCCCATTTTGTTGAACTGGGAACTTTAATTCCACCACGTTCAGCCATATAAAAATTGATTGCAACTTTCTGTTCGAATAGCCGCTCTAACATTAGGTAAGTGCTATTCCATCTTGTTTCCACATCTCCAAAAGTTAAACGCTGAAAAGCTTGTCCTTCAACTATAGAGTATGGTAGCATGTCGACAATAATAAGGTCCATGATACCCTTATCAATCCTAGATAATATCGGATGATTATCAGGCTATAGAGCTGGTGACTTAAGTTCCATTACATACTCCAATACCTAGATAGAAAATGAGAAAACCATTTAGTAACACATAACAACGCATGGGATATGCATCTCCGCCAGTCGATTTTTGTTTTCATTACGCATACCTGGTTCATTTTTTATAATATAAATGCGATAAAAATACACTGACCTTTATAAGACGGTGCATTTGTATTATTGGCAACGGGTCTACGCAGATTCGTGGAAAATGTTGTCATTAATAGTGTGTATAACTAATTTAAAACTTAACGTACAATATATATTTAAGATAATTACTATTCATTGCCATATACAGTTGTCTGCCTTTCGAATTCATTAATCTAGATCCCAAGTAAGTGTGTTTAGCATTTCAGTCACCTATTGCAAGAAACCTATTGCTGAGTGTTATAAAAAACTCTTGATATTGTTTGTTTAATGAGTGTCATGGTGGACTGTAAATGGCACTAACACATTTCTAATCACTTGTATTTAAAACGCTAACAATATTGCAATACTTGTTCTTTTCAGCGTTTCCCATTATAAGTTTTCGTTTTCGTCCATCAGCTCACTCTAATAATCAGCTCACTTTTATTCTGTTCTAAATTTTCTCTGTTCTTATTGTATCCACTCTGGTGATTTGTAGATATCTTCTCATAAAGTCCAGCTCAACTGTTCTTATTTGCTTTCGTATTAATGTTGTCATTGGCCATACTTCCTCTCCAAATAGGGTAATATTCATTACTATGCTCTGAAAGATCCTTTTTTGTTTTATTTGATTAGAGTGTTGTTCCATATCACTTTATAGAGTCATTTCATGGCTTGTTTTCACCGTGCTATTTTCATTTCTATATGTTTCATACAAGTTCCATCTCGGCTTATCATTGAGCCGAAATACTTAAAAGTCTTACAACTCGTAATAGTTTCTTCTTCTAAACATAAGTATTCGATCTTACACATATTTATCTTGAGTCCTCATAGCTTAACTTCTTTCTTTAATTTCCTTATCATATATTCCATATCTTGTGCAAAAATGACTTGGTCATCTGCGAAAATTGGTGAATGTAATATATTCTCTTATACTGGTATGCTTACCTATTCTTCCGCATTTTCTATATCATCTTTTCAAAGCCCTTCTTTTGATGTATATGTTAACTTTATTTGTACCTCTGTTTTTTATATAGTCTTTGTGCTATATTCACCTATTTCATTCTAACGTGCATTTTTCTCATTGCTTCCCATAGTTGTTTTCTGGGAACGCTATCATATACTTTTTCCATGTTGATAAAGGTCATGTATTTTAATATTTTTCTCTTTGTTTTTTTTTCTATTACATGCCTCAAGATGAATCTACTATCTAGACACGATCTGGCTTATTGAAATCCGGCTTGTTCTTTGCCATAATGGTCCATGTGTTCTATTTTTTCTTTTATTAATGTGGAAACGATTCTTGCTATTGAAGGCATTACACTGATCCCTCTGTAGATATTTTGAACAACACTCATATAAATGATACGATTCTTGCGCCTTCGTATTTCAGCAGTTCCATTTTTATGTTACCTGGTCCTGGTGCTTTGTTGTTTTTGGATTTCTTTAGTTCTTTATTTATATCTTCCTCTGTGATTTTAGCTTCATCTGTTATTATTGTTACAGGATCTTGTGAGACATACTCCGGTATATTCTCCTGCAATCATTGTATGTAATGTTTTGTCCTCTCCTTTAATGTAATTATCTGTATAATGTGAATACTATATGTTTATGTGCATATTTTTACTTATTAGTTCTGTTTTTTTATTTCTTTCCGTACTTCCGTTGATCTGTTATACCCTATCGTATTGTCTATGTTTCTGCACAATCTCTCCCAGTATTCGTTTTTCTTGAGCTTTATTCTTTGTTTCACTTGTTGTTTGAGTACTGGATTTATATCGTTTAGCCATTTATGAAACGTACTTTTGTTCCTTTTAACCATCTCTTGTAGTTCGATACTTTATTTTTCCAAATATTCATTCTTGTGTTATTCAATACTTCGTTGCTGCTAGTAGGTACATATCAGATCCATTTCATCATCTTCACTGAACTCGCATTACTAACCAAGAGTGGAAACAAAGGTATCAGTTCACTTCGATAGAAATCTCAACTTATTAGAAAAACTCAAGAAACCAAGAGAAAATGCACCAGCACCGAAGAGACTAATCCAGAATCCAGCTGACGTCTTTAAAACCAACCCTCTTTTTAGGCCATTCAGTGATTCAGTCATGAATCACGTATCAGATCCACTTCATCATCTTCACTGAACAAGTCGCTTCACTAACCAAGAGAGGAAACAGAGGTATCAGCCCACCTCAATAGAAATCTCAACTTCATTAAAATCACTCAAGAAATCAAGGGAAAATGCACCAGCACCGAAGAGACTGATCCAACTGACGTCTTTAAAACCAGCCCTCTTTTTAGGCCAAGAAGATTCAGTTATATGTGATCTATGTTCGAGCGGTGATGCATGTTGTGCCAACATGGAATTCTACTGCACAAACCAACTGGAAGAACCTGATGAGATCGAGACACCACTGAGGGTGGTGGCCGTGAAGAGGGCGAGGAATTTCTACTACTAGGCCACAAAAGACTCCTTAAGACCAGAGAGAAACATAGACTCATCGACTGTCTAATCAGTGTCTAAGATAGTTTAATGCCGAAGACAACATGTAAATAGCAGGAGCCCAGCAGCAATAGAACCAGGAACGATGGCTCAGAAAATCAGAAGAAATATAATATATTGTTCCGAATTTCTCTATTTATTATCTAATCTATTTTAATAAGTATTACTGAGGGAACTGGCAATCATGAATCTGCACAATTTGGCCTAATCACACGAACATCTACATTCATAGCACCTAGGTACTAATAGACTACCAGCTCTACTTATTAATTTCCTATCAACTGTTTAGTATCTGCAAGATTTATATTTGATTTTATTTTATTCTTTTATTAATTAAATCTATTTTTTTATATTGTTATTAAATTAACTACCACTGATCTCAAGGTCACTTCTTGCATATTCTATAATATATTTTTGAATTATTTACTTTGTTACACTTTGAGACTGTATTTGTTTGTGAAGCTAAAATCTAGGTCTGAGTTGTCTAAAAGTTGATGACTGCACATAATCTTGGCAAAATTAATACTAGCTTATATCTCCGTATTTCGTTAATTGTAGATGACATCTTTATTCTGTTGCATTGAAATAATAAAAAAACGCTCCTTTAGTGTTTTGCGGTTGGTCAGTTCGTTCATATTTACTCTGATACTAGATATTGTGCCTTATAAACCATCTTACGTCAAAGTGAATGGTTATAGAGATCAATGTGATATCCATTAGACTCTGTCCAGATAGGTCCGGATCTCGTCTGCAGTGTAATTTCATAGGTTTTTCATTATTTTGCTCATCATAAATTTTATCTGATTATCAAGATTTCCATTTTATTGTGGCGTTTTTGATAGCTTCTGTACTCTGTATTTTCACATCAAACAATCACAAAATGAATAATTTTCACAGTATTCTGTTTTTAAATCTTTTTGTCGATCCAGCCAGTCTTTTTTTGTCATATCTCTTCATTGCCAAATTCTTTATTTTGTTATAGTATTATCTTTGTCTCAATCATTCATTTTCTTGTAGCATATTTCTACATACATAATCTCATTATTAATCTCTGTATAACTTTCTTAACTTTTTATTATCATTTTAGTTTTTTTTTATGAGTGTTTTTACTGGATAATTTTGTCTCTCTTCTTTGGTTACACCTCTTTAGTGTCAAGCTATCCATTTTATTATATATTTTTTATCTTCTTAGCTGATTAATTCATTTTCTTTTAGCATAATTCTTCATAAATCATCTCATTCAGATTTCTGTATATCTTTCCTAGTTTTTCATCATCATTCGGGCTTTAAAATCCTATGTGTGCCCATAGAGAAATAACAAACAATAACTTATTGTTATTTCTCTATGGTGTGCCCTAGCATTCTCCTACTTTCACTCTCCATTACTGTTTTCCACCAAGTTTCTCATATCATCTTCAATGTTATCAAAGATTTCCTCTTATTTTTTAATCTTGAAAGGATTTTTTCTCACTTGGATCATTTTGTAGTATCTCTTTAGTGCAGTTATTTATTTTTTATATTATTTTTGTCTTAAACTCTTGTTAGTAGATTCATTTAGGTATTTTCTTTTAACATTTCTTCAATACAAATCATTCTGGCTTTACAACCCTATGTTAGTCTGCTCAATTTCACTACAGTCTTACCTGTCCATCTCCTTAAAGTATTCATGACCATGTTTCTCATATCTTCTTTAATATTGAAATTCACATTAACAAATTCCTCGTTATATCGAAGGCACAGAGAATGAATGATATCATACAAAATAGCTTTCTTTCATTTGATCCATTTTGCTCTAACACTACTAAAAATATTTTCATCCATTTATATTTTCCTCTTTAGAACTCCCTGAGCATACAAACATAAAATGAGAACGAAGTTTCACAGTACAATGTATATAACTGGATACCCTGGGAGGAGTACATCAAAGGTTTATAAAAAATTAAATTAGAAAATGTAGTTAAAAGTTTTTATTAAGTACAGTACAAAAAAATAATATAAATAAAAAGTAAATATAAAGATCTATCTCTGAGTAACATATGGCAATGTCGAAACCATACTACAAGCCACTACGTAGAGCACCCCAAAAAATAAGTTTAATTTTGCAGTCTTTTTTGGTACACTATGAATATCTTTTGACCTGAATTGCTTCTCAATTTTAAATGCCCCTGGTAAAGTGACGAGAGGTAGCATGAACCACTTAGAATATTTTAACGAAGCAACCATAAACATAATGTAAGGCGTAAATAACAAAAATGCATATAAAACATGAGAAGCTGTATGTCCTATAATTATAGCTAGAGTAACAATGCCTACTTTTTTATCAGACTCTGAGTCTCTAGTATTGTTACTATGTAATATAGCCTCTGTATTTAAAGCTAAAGGTAAGGCATAATAAATTGTAGCCCATTCGACATGACCCGTTTGTGACATAAATGCAAATAAAACTGATATAGGGCCAAAAATAATTAAGATCAAAACATCTCCTAAAGCTATATATTTAAAACCGATACCCCCGGTGTACAAAAAACTTGACGATAAACCCCCAAAATACACTAAAGCTAAATGTTCCATTTTTGCTGGAGATATGTTTGCTAATATGATGAATCCAATACAACCTGCAAAATATAAGATAGCACCCAACGATACAACTTCATCTTTCGACAATATATGATCTACAAGAATTCTATCGTCTGATTTTCGATTGTCTATGCCTTTTACATAGTCAAAGTAGGTATTCACTACATTACCAGCTCCATGCACTGATATAATTGTTAATATCGTAAAAAATAGAGTTATATAATTAAAATCCGAAGACCCTGGATATTTGTAAGCTATTGTCGATCCTAATAGAGTTGGAATTAAACTTGCACTAAGTGACCATGGTCGAAGAGCTAACACATAACTGGATAGTTTCATCAGTCCTCCAGATGTTCTTTTAGTTGGTACCGGACTAGAAGCTGCTCGTCCATTGTTTATTAAAGTTTTTTCTTCGGCTGCTAATGTTTCTGTCATAATTACGAAGTTGCCTTAATTTTATGGATTGTCTAAGTAAATTTATTTTTGAACATAATATCAAAATGAAAAGCTAGTTTGCCCTTCATTAATTCTTTCTATATTGTCATCTGTCACTGTCAGTCCATAAATTCTATCATACATGGCAAACGCACAGAACACCTTTTTAAATTTGACTTTGTGGTCAAAAATCATAAAGGTGTCTCCAGCCCGTGCCAGTGTTAAGCGTTCACACACTAGAGTGCACACCATTAAATTAAGGTCACTTACGAACTCTGTCAAACTCATAGACGTGTATATAAAATAAATGAAATCAAACTAAATCTCTTGGTTCAATATCTCTGATATTAACATAGACTGAGCAGTCTGTACAGCTAAGTCAAGACCCCATTATTTTTCGTTGATAATTGGGTCTCTGTCTTATATCAAATAAGTATAGCAGCGTCTTTTTGGTGGGTTACAGAGAGAGAGAGAGAGAGAGAGAGAGAGAGAGAGAGAGAGAGAGAGAGAGAGAGAGAGAGAGAGAGAAAGTAACGAGTTTAACTGTGCTAAAGAGAAGCAAATCAACAACCACAATGGATCTTGCGATAGGCGCGGCCGATATGCTCGGTTGAGCCAGAGTACATAGCCCAGATTATTACTTACTATGACATAGCCCCCGTGTACTACAGCTCGAACCACGGTTCGTAGACTTACTACGACCTACTAGTAAGTCTACGAACCGTGAGCTGGAACCATAGATAAATAATATAGTATATACAGAACTGGCTGGAACTCCCTATGATCGTATGCATACAAGATTGAAGCCAGTAGACGGCGCTATTTTTCGGCGGCAAAAATAAGGGGGCAAGAATTTAAAAATAGCACTTTAGTGCATATATGAATATTTGAAAAATCGTGTATGTTGGCTTTATTTATGATTTTTGACATGCAATAATAAAGTTTAGGACTTTCTTTATCAAGTTAAAACTTGTAAGCGAGCAAAATGATTGTTTTGTGTAGTACATAGTACATAAAGAGAAAATATTGACAAAGGCTATTTACTACAGAGATAGTAATGCCATTGCCTATCTTAAACATATATCTTATACATAGACGAAATATTTTAATTCACCAGTTGCCAAGAGCAAGGCTTTTTTGACAAGTGTTTTTTGTGGTAATCACTAACTCACCATTATTTTTTAAATTTACTAACCTACTAAATTCCCCAACAGAAACATAAGAATGATCGGATTAATTGTGGTTAAAATAAATATTGAATACAATCTAAACACTTCAGTTTGCGGACAATTTTCTTAATAATAAATACAAACATAAAAAATAATAAAATTCTTGAATTTAGATTTCTTATCTCCTACCAACACAATGTCAACTCTTCTGGAAACAAATTTATGTCCATTTCTATTTCGTTATTTTCCTTCTTCACACTCTAGCTTGTTAAGCCAGTAACTGCGATAAGGCCGCCACTTTTAGAAGGTGATTCGCTGTGAGTTTCGCCGGTAGCGCTCTCTCGCGGTTTGAAACTTGTACTTTTCTTGTAAAATCAGTGTAAATGAAATATGACAAAACGAGAAAAATAGATATTTATTTAAAAATACAAAATAATGAACTGAAATATTATGGTAAACTGATTAATGAACGAATACACAGAATTAATAGTAAAAGTAATTACGCCTTGTTATTTTATTCATTATAATTATAATATTTAAGATATAAGTTCTTGCGACTGGATGACTACTTACGCAAGAGGTCATTGAGAAAATTAAGAAGTTTATATGAAAATATTTAATGGTTAAAGCAAATATTTAAGGTTATAGACGCTTAAAACGTCTATATTCTTTAGTTAAAGCTTACCTTTACCTCTGTAACGTTGTAAGTTGTAATTCTTGTTTTTATTTTACATTTTTATTCTGTTTTTGCTGTTACTTTTTGTGTGCATTTATCAATTTGTTTTAATTCTTCTTCTTCTTCTTTCGTTTTATGGCCTCCACCTCTTAAATTTGTTTTAATTTTATCAAAATGGATATTAAACATTATACTGGTTTTAAGTCTATATCACATGATATCCCATTTCAACCAGCTACACCAAAAAAGGGAAAAGGTTTAGTTGATGCAGGGCATGTACGCAATGTTTCGGAATATAATAGCTTTTTAATTTTACGCCATACAAATATCATGTTTTCATTATAGGTTATTTACTTATTTTTCTCGTTGATAGCAATAATCCATTTTTCTCTTTGAACTATTTTATGCTTGGCAACAGGAAATGAATAAAATTTACAATGACTGTTGTACCCAGTATTTTCACATGTATCATATATTTTTCTTTTTGAAAAATCCATATTTGCGATTATTTGAATGTTTACAAGTTAAATGCACATAACTGCCACTAACAGCGTTGGTGAAAACTGTCAAATCCCCTCTACTCATCGGCTCACAGCGAATAGCATTGATTATAAACCAGGTAGTGGTTTATAATCAATGGTGATAGGATGTCAATTCTATTCATAAAACTACTCACATAAAATTTCATATAGCTATAGCACAGAATAATAAACAATAAGAATGCCCACTCTCCATGGAAAATTAAGTAAGCCCATCTCGTTCGCGCAGATGTTCCGCCATGTTTTAGAGAGAACCAGTGTTGTTCAGTGAAAATTATGTGGTGTGCATAGAAAAATTAACCCGGTTTAATTGACTTACGGCAATTATAGACATACTAGGTCAGTGGTTCTCAACCGGTGTTCCGCGGAACACTAGTGTTCCGCGAATTCCTTCCAAGTGTTCCGCGAAATACTCGCAATCCTACATACCATTTTGCTAAATTACTCTTTTCAAATAAATATTTTCAAATTTTAAAATAGCCACTTACGTACATTTTAATTTAATAAAATTCTGCAGCGTAAATGTACATTTGCCCAACGTGACAACACCGCGTCGGCACAGTGCACACGTTGGATTTTATAAGCGCTGAGCGCTGAGCTCCGCAGTGGCCACAGCCAATCTGAGTGTCTGAGTCATCCACGCCACAGTCTGCAACTGAATGTTGAATTTGTTACATTGCACAAACGTAATACGTGAAAATCGCTGTCAGTTTTTTTTATGATAACGTTTACGTACGGCTTATCTATCAAAGGTAAGTAATTGCATATTTTATACAAAATGTGAAGCATTCATCCGCATTATTTTGTTTAGAGACGAATAAATTAAAATGGATAAGTTCCTCAAACTTACAAGAAAAACTACTGTGGAACAACTCATAATTAATGATGCGAGCACCAGCGGAGATACTGGAACTTTACGAAGTGGGGTTGATGACAAATCGAAGCGCAGCAAAAAAATGTTGAACCGGCAATATTTGGATGAATATTTGGATTATGGCTTCATTTGGACTGTGAAAGAAGACTGTCCAATTCCCAAGTGCATTGTTTGTGGGCAGACACTCGCTAATAGCGCAATGGCTTCGGCTAAATTAAAACGCCATTTTACTACCAAACACGCTAGTGTAGCTTCAAAAAATGAAGATTATTTCAAGCGACTTTTGGAGACACAAGCTAAACAAGCGAAACAATTTGAAAGGTCGCTAACAATTTCCGACAAAGCACAAATAGCTTCATATAAGGTCGCCGAATTAATTCCTTTGAAACAGAAACCACACACTGTTGCAGAATCTCTTATATTACCAGCATGTTGTGAGATGCTCAAAATTATGTTTGGCAACGATGCTCAAAACGAAACACGGACAATTCCTATGTCGGATGATACAATAAGAAGGAGGATTGTTGATTTATCTGCAGATATTGAAGAAAAAGTTACAAATAAACTTTACAAAAAAACTTCGCATTGCAGGTGGACGAATCCACTGATATTAGTGGCAAAGCTCATTTATTAGGATTTATTCGATTTGTCGACGAAGGTGAAATAGTCAATCTGTTTTTATGCTGCAGAGAACTTACAGCACGTACAACAGGTCAGGATGTATTTGATTCCATAACGTCATATTTAGAGAAAAAAAATATATCATGGGACTTTTTCGTAGGAATTTGTACGGATGGTGCCCCTTCCATGGTAGGCTCCATAAAAGGTTTTTGTATCCTTGCAAAAAAGCGAAATGAAAATATCATATCTACGCACTGTTTCTTGCATAGAGAATCTCTAATTTCAAAAACGCTACCAGCTACTTTGAAATCTGTATTAGACCAAGTGGTTAATGTCGTGAATTACATCAAATCAAGACCACTAAAAACCCGTCTTTTTAAACAACTCTGCATCTCAATGGAATCAAAGTATGAATGTTTGTTGCTGCACACCGAAGTTAGATGGTTGTCAAGAGGCAAAGTATTATGTCGAATTTATGAACTTAGAACGGAGCTGTTAACTTTTTTCCAAGAAGAAGGTAATGACACATTTACCACATATTTTGAAAATGATGCATGGTGCACTAAAGTGGCATATTTGGCCGATATTTTTAATTATTTAAATGGCGTTAACTCAAGTATGCAAGGCAAAAATGAAAATATTTTAACATCCACGGACAAGCTGTCAGCTTTCCAGAAAAAATTGTCATTTTGGAAGAAGCGCATTTTAGAGACAAATAAAATGGATATGTTTCCACTGCTTCAGAATGAAGGTGATGAAGATAAAGAACAAGAAATCACGCATATAGTTACAGAACATTTATCACTATTAGAGGAGACAATTGCTAGGTATTTTCCATCTCTGAACGTAGAAAAATATGACTGGATAAGAAGTCCTTTTAGCACAAGTAATACAGCCAATTTCCAGTTTTCTCTGAACCAAGAAGAAGAATTTATTTCAATGTCATCTGGTCGTACTCTGAAAATGAAGTTTTCAGAAGTGAATGTTCAGGAATTTTGGATCTTGGTCCAAGAGGAATATCCACTTCCTCCCAAAAAAGCGATTAGTATTTTAATACAGTTTTCAACGTCCTATTTATGTGAATTTGGGTTCTCATCTTTAACAAACATTAAAAATAAGAAACGGGAAAGGCTGCTAAACTTAGAACAAGAAATGAGAGTAGCTCTTTCCCACATTAGGCCTGATATTGAGCAAATTTGTAAACGACACCAGGCACAAGTGTCTCACTAATTTGAAGTATTTACTCATATGATGTATTTTGAGAATTACGCTTTTGTTAAATTTAAAAATGTTTTTTGTTTTCATATTTTAAGTAAAATTTTACAAATTTGAGTACGTATAATAAAGTTTATTAAAGAATTTATGTGCTAATCCTAATTTGTTAATCAATATATGCATGTTATTGCTTTGGTGTTCCGCAATTTTTTTCGGTAATTAAAAGTGTTCCGTCGCCACAAAAAGGTTGAGAACCACTGTAACTAGGTATATAATTATTTCAACATGTTAAATATAATAACATAAATATAAATATAATATAATTAAATATAATATAATTAAACATAAATATAAACAATTACATAATCTCACAAATCATATGTCGATAAAGACCCATTACACCAAATGTGATTCTCAATCCGAGTCTGTGTTCTGTGTTTCCTTCTAAAACATGGTGCCCGTGCTGAAAAACTTCAAAGGCGGCATCTGAGAGTGGGCATTCTGATTGTTTATTATTCTGTGGCTATAGCTTATATCCGATGCTTATATCTCAGGAAAAAAGTGATATTTCAAACAATTGTTTAGATTTTTTTGCCTCCTTATTTGTGTTCATCTAGCGGACAATACGTGAATTAAACGTTAAAAATACGGCTTCACTTATTGTCATGTAGTTCTAGTAGTATATTATTAATACATCTATGGGAGTTACTATTCTTATTGGCTGAACTTTCCACGAATTCAAGAGACTCGTTTTTTGTCTGTTCAAAATTTTGCAAATTTTGGCCTTTATTTGTGACAAAATAGTTGGCATTCTATCAACTATGTTGTCAAATGGCATAAAAATTTAAGAAATGCATTTGAATGATATTTTTAATTAATCTGGGACTACCAGAAGGTAAGTGTATATGGAGATCTAGCAATAATCATCTTTTAAACTACCTATCTAAACAGTTATCACTGAGGATACCTAGCTTCCCGAATAAACAGTTAAATACAACATATATACACCTGACAACCATCGTGAGATCTGTCCTATAGATAAAAAGCATAAAAAGGCAGGTACCTACTTTCTATAGCCACCGATGTTGACATATGTGACAAGGTATGCGGTGTAGCAGTCTTACCATCACGATAGATCAGCCACTAACCCGTCCCATACTTCTACTAAGAGTTCGAATATCATCATCATCACCAAGCCCTTTGCGTCCACTGCTGGACATAGGGCTCCCTCATTTTTGTCCATTGTGCTCTACCTTGAGCACTTTCCATCAAATTTCTTGACATTTTCTTGAGATCGTCAGTCCAATGAGTAGGGGGTCTTCCTTTACTTCTTTTGTCTAACCTCAAACTTTGCCTCCACTCAAACAATCTCTTCGTCCACATTTCATCACTAATTCGGGCGACGTGTCCGGCCCAGTTCCATTTAAGTGGAATATAAGTATAATATATAAGAGCTATATCAAATCTATAAGAGCAAAGCCTAGGGGAGAAATAGGTGTGCGCCTTAAAAATCTTGTACGTGCGCATATATAAACTAATTAATTTGGCAGCAGCAATGTCATTATTGAATCAAGGCTTTTAGAACGATCTCTAGAGTTTGACGTTGGACATCCACAGGTGACAATCACATAAAGATTTAACCGACTGTGATACTGTGGTGTAGAAAAAAATGAATTTTCCAAAAAAGCTCCATAACAAATGCAAATCCGGTGTTCCATGACAGGGGACATGGATACTAAGAATCTCCATAGGAAACTAGAAAAATAAAATTATTAAAACAAATTACTACGTGAAATTCACTACGTGAAACTCTATATCAATCGGAAACGCTAAGAAATGTACAACTTAAAATTAAACGTTTCGGCTTGCAAGTTCTTAGAATTAGCGAAGCTCGATAGACCAGATCTTATTACATACATAATAATATTAACGAATAATGGAAATAAGCAAGAATTTTGTATAACAATGAGAGTTTTCAAGGGCTAAAGTAGAAGACATAACGCCCAGAATTAGGGAAAGGTTCGGTTTTGGAGATATAAATGAGAGAGAGTCAGAAGAAAACTTTATTATCACCAACATATGTTTATTTTAAACAACCAACAACCAAAACGGTAAAATTAAAAATCTCTCTATTAAAAAGAAATACGATACTAAAACAAGGGAAATTCAAACATAATTTTGAATAGACAATGAACAACAAAGTACGAGATTATATATAAGTATATACTTATAATGTACCAACAGTCGAAAAAAGATGGGATAATATAAAAAGTGGCATCATAAAGCAACGCAAAGTGAAACAGTCACTCAGTATAGAAAACAGGCCTGGATGACAGATGATATAATAGAAGTGATGGAGCAAAAAAATAATTGAAAAATAGGAATCACTTAGAGCATAAACGGAAACATATACAATTTGAAGAAAAATGAGTGTATCCAAAGAGGATGGGAGAAAAATTTGAAGAACGCAAGAAAATAAATGAAGTTACTGCAATACACGAAAGAAGTACATTCATAATTATGAACCATAGGGATAAAAAGATGATAGTTTTTCTGTTTTATAGAAAACTTTGTTGCTCTTTACTGATTATGTATTTTCATTTATATTATTGGCAAATAATCTTAATACCAGTTTAACAATTGTGTTCACTAAGATGATTGTACGATTAGTGGTAGAATTTTTACTATTTTTTTTTATGTAGGTATTTTAAAGATGGTTCTATAGGTCGTACAATTTGCGAATTTCCTGTATTGCGCCCGGATACTCTATTTAGACATAAACCTTTCAATCATAGTCCTAATTTTGAAAAAGTTAATTCAGATATATTAATCTTTCTTATACATCTTTAACCTTTAAGCATATTCATTAATTAATAATAATTTATTCATTCACAATATTCAAAACTTTGGACAAAAAAAAGTTTCAATAGGTCCGAACCTTAGATACTGAAACCGTTTCATTAATCTAAAGTTTAAACATACTGAATCTTGTTTTACTGGCAAAAATTCTAAAAACTGTTAAATTTTAAGCTTGTTACCAATGTTAGTTTTCGTTCGAGACGTCGAAATATTCAAAACATCGAACGTGTATTCAAAACATAAACGCTTGTAGTCGTGGTTCCACACTAGCTGTCCGAGAAACAAGTCACAACGGTGCACCCGGGACGTATTCTTTGCGAACAAACCTTCGGGCACACATTCGTAGTCTGGAAAATATATTAAAAAAAAAGAGAAGAAAACGATACAATAGTCCCTTATCCCGTCTCGCCATGTCTAGCGTTTCCTTGTTTTTAATTGTTTTGCATATAAGGTATTCCAAGACGTTGTACATCCGTAGGTCTCGTGTAGCCTTTCTTAAAATATCCCCAGTGTTTATGTCTCCTGAAAATGTAGGTATGAGAGAAGGATTCATTCCTAGGAAGGAATGAATCCTTCCCAGGTATTCAAGAGACTAGGAGTGGAAGAACTGCTTCAGCGACCAAGAAGCAGCCTACCCAAGCTAAGGTGTGAGGTAATCGTGCCGATGGCTGTATGACCACAGGGTTTTATGTGGTCGTGAACGATCCCCCTGGGGAACCAGGCAAACCCCACTGTATTAAGCCTTCCCCTGGTAATGCGGGGCTCTGCCAGGGGCGACCAATATTTCCCTAGCTACTCGTGGGAACAACATGAATTCAAAACAAACAAAAAAACCAAAACCAAATTCCGAGGTTGGACCAAAACGTTCACCTCAGCTTGAAGCCGCAGATAAGGATGGACAGCAATGTTCACCTCTAGTCTCGGCCCAACCGGAGGCTGGTCCAAAACGTTCACCTCAGTCTGAAGCCGGAGCTGGGGATGAACAGCAATGTTCACCTCAAGCTTCGGCCCAAACTAAGGATGGACAAGGACCACCTCGGGAAAATCAGCCAAAACGCCGCAGAATTTGCGGCGCCGAGGCAAAAAGAAGGAAGAAGGCCAGAGAGGCGATGGGAAACGCACCCACGGGAGCAGCTCATCCCTCTCCAGCCCCTCCCAAGACAAAAGTGAAGATGCCCACATCGGAGGCTGACAACGGTTCCACCTCCAAAAGAGGACAGGAACCAACAGCCCCCGGTGTGAAGCGCCTTCACCCAAGTACCTCCACGGAGGGCACGCCGAGGAAGCATAAGAAGTCACGCGGTGGTGGAAACACCGCTGCGCCTTCCCAAAGCTTCGCGGAAGCTACCTTGAGACATCTCAAGGTTGCTATTATAGATAAGGAAAACCCGTACGGAAAGGTCACCGCCGACCGGGCAAACCTTATTAGAGACAGCCTAATCGAGGAATTGGACAGAAAATTCTTGTCACCCTCCAGCAGCCAGGTAAAAGCACCCACGTTCAAATCGTGGACTCACTCTGGTGAGATCATCAGAGTAGTCTGTGATGACGATGAGGCGCTTGCATGGCTGGAAAAGGCTACAGCTGAGCTCAAACCGTGGGAGGAAGCATCACTGGCAGTTGTCAGTCAGGATAAGCTCCCAAAACTTACCAAGGCCTCTCTATGGATCCCGGAGGATGCTATTAGCACCTCTGATGACCCAGAAAGAGTGCTGCGGAGGTTAGCGGTGCAAAATCCAGACATGGCAGTGGCGAGATGGTGCACCTTCCACCATGAGGCGAAAACAAAGGATCCTAAAGGACACCTGTTTGTCTTCGGAATCGGAGACGATGATATGGCTGTCCTTAGGAAAAGGGCAATGAGGCTGAGCTGCGCGTTCACCTCATTGTACCTAAAAGCAAGCACAAACAAAGTGAAGGATACCTCCTCGGAACCAGGAACCTCAGACACGCGGCAACCGACGACGGTTGCTGAGACTGAGACACCCTGGTTCCACAGCAGGGAGAAGATCATCAGATGATGGTCGACGAACTCTGCGGAGGAGGTTCCAAAACAACTGAAGATGACCCCTCCTCAACCGAGGAGGAAATGGACACCTAAAAAGAACCGAAACGATACCTAAGCCATGGGCAAGGACGTCGAAAAAAATAAGGTTATCATTATTCAATGCAACCTCCAACACAAAAAGGTGGCAACGGCGACACTATGTCGCCGCCTGGATGAAATGGAGGATGCAATAGCACTAATCCAAGAACCTTGGATAAATAAGACCAAAATAACTGGTCTTAGCAGCCTAAACGGTCAAATTATCAGCTTACCAAGCAATCAACAACCGAGAACAGCAATATATGTTCCCAGAAAAATCAAAGCCTCCCCCATGGCGCAGTTTTGCACCTCAGACGTAACTGCGGTTAAAGTGAAGTGCCCATGGGGAAAGGGCAAAAATAGAGAGTTGATACTAGCATCAGTCTACCTACCCTCAGATGCAGCCACCCTACCACCAACAAGGGAAATGGAAGATCTGGTAGACCATTGTCTCAGTCAGAAAGTAGAACTTATTATCGGCTGCGATTCGAACTCTCACCACTTAAGCTGGGGCAGCAAAGACAACAACGCTCGAGGTAAGTCCCTTTATGACTATATTATTATAAAAGATTTGTATATCTTAAATAAGGGCACCGAACCTACCTTTATTAATGTTCGTAGCCAAACAGTCATAGATATCACGCTGGCAACAGCTGAAATATCGAATAAGATTCAGAACTGGCATGTATCGGATAATATTTCTATGTCTGACCACCGCTGGCTAACCTATAATATTAGTCTGGAAAAAAGCCTTGTCAAATCACGCGACCCTAGGAGGACGGATGTAGAACTCTACAACCGACTCTTAGAAGATGCTCTGCGGAATGAAAAGGCTTTAACTCCAGGAACTAATATAGAATTGGAAAGGTATACGGTATCTATCCAAAACAAAATAAGCTATGCTTATAAAAAATCCTGTCCAATAAGGATGGTCCAGGAAAGTCGCAAAACCAACTCTTGGTGGTGCACTGAATTGGAACACCTTAGAAAGATAGCAAGAACAGCTTTTAATAGAGCGAAACGCACCAAACTCAAAGAGGATTGGGATTCTTATCAATCAAATCTCAGAGAGTTTAAAAAAGTCTGCAGACAAAGACAAAGAGCTGCTTGGAGAACCTTCTGTGAGGAAATCGAAGATTTCCCGCAGGCTTCCGGGCTACAAAAAGCGCTCTCAAAGGACCCACATCGGCATGTCGGCATACTAACGAAGGAAGATGGGAACAAAACTTCCAACCTTCGCGAAAGTGCTGAGGTCCTGATGAAAACACACTTTCCCGGTTCTAGTGTCTCAACAGCACCAAACCGGATGGAAGAAACAATCATACCCTCAACAAACGACTGGCATCTCGCCAGAACAATGATTAATGAGGAAAAGGTAAAATGGGCTATATCGTGCTTCACCCCTTTCAAATCACCAGGGCCTGACGGCATATATCCAGCCCTACTACGGTGGGGACTGGATATCCTTCTGCCGCACCTCGTGGAAATATTCAGAGCCTCTTTGGTTCTGAGATATATTCCTAAGAAGTGGAGAGAGGTACGTGTGGTCTTCATACCAAAACCAGGTAGGATGGACTACACCCTACCAAAGGCTTTCCGACCAATTAGCTTAACATCCTTTCTGTTGAAAACGATGGAGAGGCTATGCGAGAGATACATAAGGGATGAAGTTCTGGTTCATAACCCACTTCACCCAAATCAACATGCATATACTTCGGGAAGATCCACCGATTCTGCACTGCATCATGTAGTGGGAAGAATTGAAAGATCGTTGGATAATAAAGAATCCACCCTAGGTATATTCATAGACATTGAGGGAGCGTTTGATAAAACCACATTCCCAACTATCACCCAACAGCTCAACGTTAGGAATGTTCCCCTGGCCATAAGCAAATGGATATTTAGTATGCTCTCTAGTAGAGCAATAAGCATAAATGTAGAAGACGTTTCTGTTAGAGGCATGGTTACGAGGGGATGTCCACAGGGAGGGGTGCTATCACCACTACTATGGAACATAGTTCTAGACACCCTGGTTGACCAACTCAACAGCAACGGTTTCTACACAATAGCCTATGCAGACGATATTGCTGTCCTGCAAAGCGGTAAGTTTGAGAACACACTATGTGAGAGATCACAAGTTGCTCTTCGACTAATAGAAACATGGTGCAAGGAACACTCACTATCTATAAATCCTAAGAAAACAGAGATGGTCCTTTTTACCAGGAAAAGAAGAATCACGGGCTTAATACACCCAAGGATTCTAAACTACAGTCTAAATTTTTCTGACGAGGTGAAGTACCTTGGTATTACCCTCGACAAGAAATTAACATGGAACTCACACCTAGATGGTAGAGCTAAAAGAGCATATATTGCCTATGAACAGTGTCGACGAACGGTTGGACGCACCTGGGGCCTCACGCCCAGGGTGATCGCCTGGGTCTACACCGCTGTCATTAGGCCAATGCTAACTTACGGAGCTATTGCTTGGGTACCAAAAGTGCTACAGGCAACAGCGATTAACAAACTAAACCATATTCAGCGGATGGCTTGCATAAATATAACAGGTGCCATGAAAACAACACCAACTGCTGCAATGGAGTTGATCATTGGCATCACGCCTCTAGACATATATGTCAAAGAGGTGGCTTTAGTGACAATGATGCGACTGCGCTCAGCTGGTGCAAACCTTGATGTAGGAATGGGACAATTGAGAACTCGTTTCTGGCGGGGAGAGCTGGATGCGTTACCAGTACTACAGGCAGGCTGCGACTCAATTGAACCAAAGTTCGTCTTTAACAAACCCTACAAAATTGAAACAAGACAGTGTACGGAGACAAACGTGGCAAATGCCTATTGCATATACACCGATGGCTCCAAAATTAAAGAAGGCTCAGGATGCGGGATATACTCCAGATCACTGAACCTAAGAATAAAGTGGGGTATGGGCAAAAATGCCAGTGTACTTCAGACAGAACTAACTGGTATTTCCATAGCCGCAAAAGAGATAACCCAAAAAGGTATAGCAGGGAAAACTATAATGATCTGCACAGATAGCAGACAAGCGCTACTAACCTTGAATAGACCACGTGTCACATCAGGTTTAGTAATGGAGTGTCACGAGTCACTAACTCAAGCTTCGGATGGTAATACCATTATCCTGAAGTGGGTTAAAGGACACAATAGGAATAAAGGCAACCGCATTTCTGACCAATTATCTAGGAAGGCGGCAGGCCTAAGACTCCTAGGACCTGGGGATCTTTTTGGTTGGTCAACTACAACAATCGCGGAAATTGTCAAATGTCACTCCCATACGCAAACCGTAAAAAGATGGGAAGAAGGGAAAGGATGTAGACTTGCCAGGTTAACACTAAGTAACCTTGAAGAGTCAACATCAAAGAAGTACTTGGGAATGACCAGGAAAAATCTACGTTTGGCAGTTGGTTTTTTAACTGGTCATTGTCAACTAAGCAAACACCTCCACACACTGGGGCTAGTAGACACACCTCTATGTAGGAAGTGTGAACGAGAAGACGAAACTGTAGAGCATGTCCTATGTGAATGCCCAGAGTTATCGTTAATACGAGAGTACGCGTTCGGCGAGTCCTGGCCTACACCTGCCCACATAAGTGAGATGTCTCCTGGTGACTTGTCCACCTTCCTAGAAATGGCAGGATGGACAATGAGCTAAGGGTGACAGCTCCCTGGGAGGATGCACAATGGGTCAATTGTGGCCTAAGTGCTGTGAAACTTAACTCGCCCTCCCTACTCTACAGATACAGATATTCAAAACATCGAACGTGTATTCAAAACATAAACGCTTGTAGTCGTGGTTCCACACTAGCTGTCCCGAGAAACAAGTCACAACGGTGCACCCGGGACGTATTCTTTGCGAACAAACCTTCGGGCACACATTCGTAGTCTGGAAAATATATTAAAAAAAAGAGAAGAAAACGATACAATAGTCCCTTATCCCGTCTCGCAGTCAGTGTTTATGTCTCCTGAAAATGTAGACACCTTCTGATTTTTAGTATCCTTAAGTCGGTCTCCATCTCCATTTCCATCTAATCACCTAATTCGCGGTCGGCCTCTGCTTCTTGTTCATAAAGATGTTCCTGTCGTTATCTTTCTAGCAATCATGTTGTCAGGCATTCGTAGTATGTGTCCAGCCTATCTAACTCGTTATGTTTTACTGAACTTTACGATATCTGGTTCATTAAAGAGTTGGTATACAGCATATGAAGATAATAGATGAATTAAAAAACATTAATTTAGACAAAAAAGATATTGAGTTTATTAAGGCTATATATTGGAGCCAGAAAGCAGTAGGAAAGGTGAACGATATAGAAACAAATAATATACCGATTGCGAGAGGGGTCAGGCAAGGATGCGTCTTGTCTCCGACGCTTTTCAACGTGCACTCACAGGTCATCTTCAGAAAAGCCTTATGGGAAAGAAAAGAGGGAATAAGAACTGGTGGAGAAATCGTAAACACCATGAGATTTGCAGATGGCACGTTAATTATGGCTGAGAGTAATGGTTTTAATGCGCAGATTATCAACATTAAATCTGTCTTGTATCATATGTTTATCCTTCTGTAAGTTTGACATTCTTTCTCTGGTTTTTGGCCATTACAAGAAAGTGAACACTATCTATGTTTGTCCCTCGGTAGCTTCTGTTGTCCATGAGATCAAAAGAATGCCTTGTATCTATCTGATTAGCGATTTCGTTGTCATGAAATTTCCATGTTACTTTGTGTATCATTTTATGACGAAATCTGGTTTCTCCTACTATCATGTTTTTGGTGCTTGCAAAGTTTAATAGTATTAACTCGTTATCATTTGACTCTTCATGTAAGCTCTCCCATCCTATAGTTGGCTAGAAAAATTGCTCTTTGCCAATTTTTGCATTAAGGTCCCCAGAAATTATGTTCACATCATGACGTGGATATCGATTACATTGTTTGTCTGAGGAGTCGTAGAATTCATCTTTTTCGTCGTCTTTCTTTTCTTCCGTAGGTGCGTGTACACTAAGTAATCTATAGTTAAGCAATTTTTTAAATTTTAAGTTAAGATTTAAATTTAAGGACTAACTGCTTTGCTTTTTTACTGACTAGAAAACCACTGCCAAACTCGTGTCGGGTGCTATGTTCGCTATAGTATATATTGTAGTCTTTTCTCATGATAATTCCTGAACCACTAGATCTCATCTCCTGAATCGCTATTATATCGGCTTTTATTTTATCCAGTTCTTGTGTTAAAAATTTAAGAGTGCCTAGGGCATAGAGGGTGCGTACTTTTTACGTAAATCGTTATTTCTTTGTCGTTTGCTAGGTCGTTGTGAATAAAACAGCCCAGCTTTTCTTCTTGTGTGCTTCCATAACAATAAGTTTTTTTAAGGGAAAATGTCGTTAGCCTTTTGCCCAACTCTCTAATCTTCGAAGGACCATTTTTCCCGCTCTCGTTTGTCCTGATTTTGCTTCCCGCTGTGGTTGGTTACCACAATCTACCAGAGAGTTGCTCAGTTTACCGGGCTTTAAAACATGGAGGAATTGAGTAGGAGAGACTATGTTAATTTTACTGATTCGTATACTTTCTTTGCAGCTTATATTATCATCCGTTGCATTTTACCCTTGCTTATATTTTACCTGCTTATTGCGGGTTTTATTTCTACTTTTATATAATACTTTTTATACTTTTTATATAATATAACACTTTTCTCTGAGCTTTTTTTTATACAACTATTTTATATTCTGGTCTTCAAAAGACTCTTAGATAATTATTTTTTAGAATATTTGGTCTTGGATAAATCGGTATTTTATATTTATTATGCCGTGATTTAATACTATTGCGTTAAGATGTTTAAGTTGTTCCACTTTTTCTTTTTTACTTAATCTGTGTATCATCAAAATATAATATATTATATTTATCTTATGTCGAAGGCAACCTTGATTGTCACTGACACTTCTAATTAAAACGAAAAATTTTAGTTGTCATTACACGATTACATTTCAAAATTATTTCTTATAGTCCCCCAAAATTATTAAGTTACCATGAACATCGCTATAAATGGCTTCGGCAGAATAGGACGCATGATCCTGCGAGCTGCGATAGAAAACGATGCTGAAATTAATATTATCAACGATCCCGCCCTGCTAAGTTCGGCATATGCTGCGTATCTCTTCAAGCATGATTCGTCACAAGGGCGGTATTTTGGAAAAGTTTGTTACGACGAAAAACATCTAATAGTTAATAGAATGAAGATAAGGCTTTTCCATGAAAAAGATCCAAAACAGGTTTGTTCATTCTATTAAGTTCGTTAGTAACCAACTGCGGTACTTTAATTTGAAAATTAAAAAAAGGCTATTTATATTAGATAGTTTTGAACATTAAATCAATTTTTTTTTGGTTTTTGGAATGCAAAATTATGGATAACTATTTTATTACTATATATATGTTATTTCGCCAGTTAGCTCTATCCATTACCAACGATTGTCAGTTTGCAGCACCAATTTTTTTAGCATTTTTGTATAAATCATCCTTCCATCTAATCTTCGTCTATTTGCCACAGACTGTAACCAGGATTTTCTAGGAGAAATATTCTGCTGCCATAGATGATAGATGTCCTGCCTATCTTGTTCTTCCTATTGTTATAAGAGATATTACGTCTTCTGCACCAGATATTTGTTGGTGTTTTTAGTATCTCACAGTTGTACCTCCTCCTTTAAATACGTTTTCACAGATGTCACCGAATATTCCTCTCAAAATTATTCGTTCATACATGAGCAAGAGGTTTTCGTCTGCCTCGGAGATGGTACATGTTTTCGATCCATACGTCAGGACTATGAGGTTTTTTTATATTGTTATTTTTATTTTATGGCTTGAGTTTCTACTTTTCATGTGTTTACGCAACAAAAAATAGCAGTTGTTTGCCATAATTATTCTCCGTTTGATTTCTTCCGCTATGGAGTTGTTACTGTGAATCAGGGAACTTAACTATGTGAATTTGTCCACTACTTCAAAGCTTGAGTTATTAACTGTGAATTGGGTAAAGTGGCTTTGTTATTGGATGTTCATGCCACCATTTTATTTTTTCTATTTATTTGTAAGCCCATATTTTGTAAGGCATTTGAGATTTACATTTCTTCTAGATTCTCTGACGTACGAGCAATTAAGTAGGTCTGGATAATTTGCATAGGCCATAATTTGTGAGAATTTGTAAAAAGCATTTTCTCTATTTTAAAGACAGTGTTTCAAACGCTTGTGAGTCTTCACCCTGAATTTCCACTTTGCAAGCAACTTTACGCATTGTAGTCATTATCAGTCTTATTAGTTTATCGGGAATGTAGAATTTGTCGGTGGCTTTATACAGTTTACTTCGTAGTACAGTAGCATCTTCTTCTTTTTGTTCCATGCTTGTATTCAATCGTTGGCTATCGTCGTAATAACAAGCTGATAATGATGCTCTTGGTCGGTAGCTAATTCCTCGACCTCGTTCCTGTCCCTTGTCTAATGGTACGCAGCCAGGGCAGTTGTTTTCTTCCTACCCAGCGTTTTTCTTTGATTTTTCCTCTTTTGCATGGTCTTTAGCACACGTTCGTTATATATGTGTGCTGTCCATGGGATTTTGAGCATGCGACGGTAATACCACAACTCGAACGCTTCTAATTTATTAATATTTTTTAAATTTTGTTGTTCAGGTTTCACATCCATAGAACAAAGTGGACCAGACGCAGCACTTCAATACTCTTGGATGTGTAGTCAATGACAGACTTCTACTGCACTATACGAAATGCCAGTTATTAAAGCTTTTATGTGCAAGTTCTATTCTGGTCGAAATTTCCTCGTTACTTTCAACCCTGCAGTCAATCCAACTACCCAGATATCTAAAGTGTTTCACTTCCATATTCGGGAACCCTATGTCAGCTTGACCGGTCTGGTGGATGGGTACCAAAAATGTTGCCACTTACGATCTAATTCCTTGCAGTAATGCAAGATATAGTTGATATAACAAGACTGTTTCAGGTTCTCTGCCACAGAGTCTGCAGCTTGAGTTTCCATGACATAGTTTCATTGTGTGCAGGTGATTCTCGACTATAGGATGTCCAGAAAAGAAGCCTGTTATGGTTCTAAGCTAATTTCTACTTATTTTCGCAATAACTCACCCCTTTTAGCACATATTCGTCTAATATACATTTTGCCATGTGTTTGACCGGGTATGTTTTCTCAGTGCATTATGTTGACTTTGGATTCAGACTTCTTTCCAGTTGCGGGCAATGCCTTTTGGTTATCTTAAAGGCTGGCACTGGACTGAAGTATTTTGTATCTGATGCTCTTCTAGCAAGAGTGCATCAGCTTTTTCATTGCCATATATTACCTTTTTAATAGACAAAATTATAATACAGACTCTAAAGAAGTATAATTCTTTTTCTTTAAGTTCCATCTTCTATCGAAGGTTGGAAATCATCATGGCTATGCGGACTCTGTTGACTGCCGCTCTAAAAAGTTCTGCACTACTGCATTCAAACCATTCCCTTAAGTTCTTAAGCCAGGATATTCTTCGTCTTCCCAGATTTCGCTTTCCTCGGATTTTGCCCTGCATAATAAGTTGTAATAATACCGTACGTATTTTTGCCCCCTCATCACATGTCCCAAGTACTCAAGTTTTCGTCTTTTAATAGTTAATATTATTTCCGCCTCATTTCCTATCCTTCTAGTTACTTCCATGTTTGACATTCTTTGAGTCCATGATATTCGTAGGATTCTTCTGTAACACCAAAATTCAAAGGCGGCCAACTTATTCAGATGAACTTGTTTTAGTGTCCAAGCTTCCAAACCATAAAGAAGAGTAGAGAACACGTAACATCGAAGCATTCTCAGACGTAGTTCTAACCTTATATCCCGACAACAAAGAAACTTTTTAAGTTTAATAAATGATGTACGTGCTATTTCAATACGTGTCTTAATTTCTTTGGTTTGGTCTACATCTGATGTTATCCATGTTCCTAAGTATTTATAGTTATTAACACTCTCAATTGCAGTATCTTCAATAGTCAATTGGATATTTGCATGTGCAGATTTAGTCATGATCATGCATTTAGTTTTCTTCAAATTTATCTTCAGTCCGTACTCATGACAGCGTTCATTAAGTCGTTGTATTACGTTCTGTAAATCATTGTTGTTATCCGTAATTATTACTGTATCGTCTGCAAAACGTAAGTTATTCATAACTTCTCCATTGATAGATATACCTTCTATTGAGTCTAAGAGCGCTTTTTGAAATACCGCTTCACTGTAGACATTGAAAAGTAGTGGGGACAGCACGCAACCCTGGCGGACTCCTCTCTGTATTTTGATATTTTCGGTTTACTGGCTGTCAACTCTTACCTTGGCAGTTTGATCCCAATATAAATTATATATAATTTTCAGATCACGACTGTCAATATTTTTGCTTTTTAATATATCTACAAGCTTTTTATGTTGAACTTTATCAAAGAAGTATAATAGAACATATTTATAACAAAAAAAAAAAAAAAATTTCTTTAGTACAAGTTAGACATATTGGTTTTCTATGTTCGGTAAACGGGCAAGCTTTGCAGTGGTCTCACATGTCTCTACCTTTTCTGTTGGCAGCTCGAGGGCAAACTTGATATGTTTTGTGAGTTGGAGTTTAAGTTTCTTGATTTCTAAGTACCTCCTTGGCCACTTGATTCAAAATCATGGAGCGCAAAAATCTGGACAAATTTGGTATTTCTAATCTCTTTTTTAGTTGACGAGTCACCAACTGTAGTGCTACCTGGGAAAATCTTTTCTTAGAGTAATTTTTAAATTTGAATCTGATTTGTTCTATTTGCGCTATGAATAACATAAGCATTAATACCTGTACCATCAAGCATGCCATAAAAAACTCTTAAGGGGCCACCGATACAAATAATCATAAGTGTCTACTTCTCCTTTTGTGGAGTTATAAATTAAAACAATCTCAGGCTTGCTAGTCTCTTCACAAAGTACACCGTAAGTATCAAATTTTGACAGCAACAGAATAGTTAAGTCAGAACTTAATAAATTTTTTTTTTAAATTTTGACGTAGGTAATATCAGCCTTGTTTTTTCTTAAGGTCTCAACCATTGTTAACGTTATTTGTAAAAGCATTTCTGCAAGATCTGAGGACGAAAACTATACATGGTGATATTTTTGTTGGTTCCATAGAGATTTTTGCATAGAAGAACGTATTGTGTGGGCAAAGCTTCTGATGCATCTCTTGTCTCTTTTCCCACATTATGGTATGGCAGAACACAAACAAGTATAACTTTTATTCCATATTTGTCGGGTTTATTTGGAATATAAACTTTAAAAGGACATCTGCTCCGAAAATCTGTTTAAATGTTCATTAATTGTCACATATACGATAGGAGTGTAATAAGCTACAACATTTTCAATAAATTCATTCCAAAGAAATCTTATAGGTGCAAATTTATCATCATGTTTCCTTTTGCCTCTAGTTGTTGTGTCATCAAAACAAAGAAAATTAACAAAAAATTGAAAGGGTTTTTTTAGACATTGCTGCTCTAAAAATGGGCATACCAAATTGTTTTAACCATAATTCCTAGGTACTCAGGTGGCTAGTTTTTAGAACATTACTCATATATAAAAGACTGAATAATACCAAAATCTCTTCTTTGCGCGTAGCAGTTATAAAACTTGGAGTTCAACTAAATTTAGTAGGTTGAGATTTCTTGGTTTGTGTATTGAGTTATATATTAGAGACGCTGAAAAAGAGTTTACAAGCCAAAACCTCTTCTGGTGTATTTGAAGCGTAAGCCTTTGGTCCTGTAAAAAGTCCTGTAAAGTAGACGATGTAATATGTTTTTTAATCTGTGTGAGAGTTGTTTGAGAAAAACGGAGTTTAAAACCATTTAAAACCATTTTTTCCATATATTACTTTTATTCTTTGCTCGCTATTGCTCTGCGAATCTTCACTCTCCTCTTCACTAACTTCTAGTTCTGATAAAATGGTATCAGAATGATCACTTTCACTAATCTCTTTATCTCCATCCTCACTCAAACACTCATATTCTGTATTGACATCTTCATCACTCTCACCAGTCTCATAAGCATGCACAATTTCTTCTAACTCAGCCGGAGTCAACGCTTTGCTTGTTGAAGTCATTTGCTTCTATATTCGAAATTATATCGGAAATGGTACTGTGGTGTCGTATGTGACATCGATAAAAATTTGAAAATACCTATTACCGCCTGATAAATAGGCACAGCTAAAGTTGATTTGAAACTAAAACACAGTACACGCTCACTGTAAAAAAGATTTAAAGGTACTGAGAAGTGAGAATCTAGACCACCCCTCTCTAGAAATGTGCCGACTGCATCGAATTAAAACTGCGCAGTGTCGCCGGCGACACCAGTGTACCATTCTAGGATTAATATGCATTATTTTTGCCATTGTCCCAATAACAAGAATTCTATAAGAGTCACTGATGGTTCTTGTTATAACTTATCTGCTATTATTACTGTTTTATGTGTTTTTTTATTAATAAAGCTTCTGCCCTATTCTGTTTTAATATTATTTTTGTATATTCTATTTTGCAGGTACCGTGGAAAGACTGTAGTGGAGATTGGGTGATAGATTGTTCAGGAAAAAATAGAACATGTGAGCAAGCACAAAAATTCATAGATGCTGGTGCTACAAAAGTTGTGATTAGCGCGCCCTCGGACGATGCTCCCATGTATATTGTTGGTGTGAATTTAGACAAGTTCGACCACAACGATAAGGTAATAAATAATATATTAATATTTTGAGGTTTTGTTATTTTTCCTTATTTTTTCACTTAGGCCTAACAATTTTTTGATTCTGTAAAGAAATGGTATGCGTCCATTACAGCCAAAAAACAAGCGATAATTTTTAATGAAACTGGGTTCATTGTGCAACAGTAGAACCAAAGCAACATACGAGAATACGTACACGGAATTTAAATCAAATTCTAAACAAATAGGCCTGTCTAGTAAACGCCGATTGGAGAGAGTAACACGATCCTACTTGACAATTTAGAACTTAGAAAACGTAACTTTATCTATTTAGGAGTCACCATCACAAATGACAACATTAACGATGTAGGGCTTAGCAGAAGAATCATTGTAGCTATAATACGACATACTTTGCTATAAACCCGATATTTAAATCACAAGACGTAGAGAAAAGGACTAAGATAAGAATCTACAAGACCATAATCCGATCGATAGTGAGCTATCGATGTGAAACTTGGATATTGGCTCAAAAATATGTAAACCGAATGGCCATCTTTGAAAGAAAGGTACTGAGACGAATATTATGCCCTAGAAATGACAACCACAGGTGGAGAATCAAATACAATTATGATATATCATCATCATCATCATCAACTAGCCTCTAAGTCCACTGCTGAACGTAGGCCTCTCGCATGCTTTTCCACTTAATCCAATTTTGCGCCATCTGAATCCAATTTGTAGTCACTCTTTTTATGTCATCTGTTCATCTTGTTGGGTGTCGACCTCTATTTCTGTTAACTTGTATTCGGGATTTCCATTCCAAAATTCTTTTTGTCTACCGGTCATCACCTGATCTTGCTACATGACCTGCCCAGTTCCACTTTAGTGTTGTTATCCTTTAAATAACGTCTGCTACTCCTAATCTTTTGCGTATAGTAGCATTGGGTATTCTATCACGTAGAGAAATCCCTAACATTATTCTCTCCATTGCCCTTTCCGCAACTTGTAGTTTACCCACTGTTGTTCTTGTGAGTGTTAGGGTTTCTGCGCCGTAGGTCATCACTGGCAAAATACACTGATTAAATACTTTTCTTTTCAGACACATTGGAATCTAAAGGGCGAGCGCCCACCAAAGTGGCGTGGCAGTGGCAAGTAGCAAGTAGCACGCGTCTAGCATAATGTAACCAATCCTAACGAATGATTAGAATGAATGACGTTACTGTCATTTTGGGGTAAACTGAATCATTCGTTTTCATTGGTTACATTATGCTAGACGCGTGCTACTTGCTACTTGCCACTGCCACGCCACTTTGGTGGGCGCTCGCCCTTAGACCTAAAAATATCCTTCATCTTTCCAAATGCAGCCCAAGCGAGGTTTATTCTTCTTTTCTTCTCGATTGTTTGGTTGTCTCGACTTATTCTGATCTCATGGCCCAAGTATTTATAGAAGTTAACTGGCTCAATATCTTTGTCTTCTACTGAGATGTTTTTGTTGTGGACTAAATTTGTCATAAATTGTGTTTTTGAAAAGGTTATTTTAAGACCAACTCTTTCTGTGGTAGTATGGAGTTTTTGGAGCATTATCTGTGCCTGATCAAAGTTGTCTGCAATAAACACGATATCATATGCAAATGTAAGGTTATTTAAAAATTTTCCATCTACATTGATGCTCTTTTCGTTCCAATCTATTGTTTTACAAGCGTATTCTAGCAAAGTTGTAAATAATTTATTAGACATATTGTCTCCTTGCCGAACGCCTCTTTTAATACGATATATAAATATGTATATATATATATATACATATATATACATATATATACATATAATATATATATATATATATATATATATATATATATATATATATATATATATGTATATATTATGATAAGGAAATAATAGAAATTTTATCTCTCCACTACGATTTTCGTTATATAACTTTAATATTTTTTTTTAAAATCCGAGTTACCAACAGTGCGAAAATTATCATTGACTATTTTGAAATGATTTATATTTCTGTCATTCTCATCGTATATATATATATATATATATATATATATACATATATATATATATATATATATATATATATATATATATATATATATATATATATATATATATATATATATATATATATATATATATATGTATATATTATGATAAGGAAATAATAGAAATTTTAAATTATAACACCCTCATCCCAGCACCCTAAACCAAACGTATCTGAAATAATATACCCCAATAAGAGATAACGAAAATACCTTCGTTGAACCGAAGCCACGAAGCAAAAAACCAAAACTCAACAGAAACCTAGTAGAAGATCTTACCAATTGCACCAGTCAATTCTTCAAAGAAAACTCCCACAATGAATACTTTACACAAGGAAGAACTTATTTACTTCTTTGAAAATGCGCATGGTTCTTCAGATCCTCTGTGTCGCCAGAACTTACTCGGAGGATATCGAAGGATTGATAGACTTTCTAAAGAACATACATCCTATGTTAAGTCCAAGATATCTTAAATCCTGTTGTTATATAATTAAAAACAAAATTACAAAACAAATTTGTAAGTAATATTTCTAGCAATGATCCTAGCGATTCCTCTACGGCGACTCATTAATTATACTATCTTCAATTCAATTATTCAATGGAACCTAAATGGGTACCATACCCATTTAGAAGATCTTAAAATTCTTGAGATGTCTCAAATTCTAACCATAGATCCATATAACAAACTACCCTACCATGGAGGCTACCTATGAAAAGAAGAGATCAAGTTATCATCTTCAGACTAGGATTAGCCCACACGATTTCCTACTACAGAAGCAACCCAAACCTTTGTGTTACGCGTGTGATAGTGATCTAACAGTACATCACTTATTAGTGGAGTGTTCGTTGTAGACATTTGAAATACAACATGAATCAAAGACATTCTAAGTAAACATAGTGACCACAATCGTACCATAATTTTTTGGTTTCCTCAGGACTAATTAACAAAATTGTTTTTTTTTTTATATTTATGTTATCTGTAAAATTGACCATTGCTACTAACCCTTTTGGTTGACGCAGTCTCAAATAAAAAAAAATTAAAACACAAACATTCCCTATAATTCAATTTGTCTCAGACTGTACTTTCGTGGCTCAGTATCTTTATTTTTGTATTTCATCAATGTCATGTATTAATGTAAAATACCTGCTTATAAAAACATAAAATTTTTTAACACAACAGAATCATACCATAAATTGTTAACATCTAAAACACACAAATCATATTCACCTAAGATGTTCTCCGTAACAATTATTAAGAAAATTGTTTCTATTTAGTTACCCATAAAATATTTTCAGTCACGGAGAAGACCAGGCAGGTTTCACAGCGGGGAAAGCATGCTTAGATCACATTTGCACGGTCGAACAACTAATAGAAAAAAAGAATGGCCAAAATAGAGCCGTCCATCTGGCATTTGTTGATCTTAAGAAGGCATATGACTCAATACCTAGAATCAAGCTATGAGAAGCAATGGAAAACATCGAAGTTCCACGAAGATTAATAAACGCGGTAAAAGCACTCTACAAGAATAACGAAGTAGCTATCAAAACGGGCAATAGAATATGCAGTCCATTTAAAACGACAAAGGGACTACAGGGTTTCTCCACATCCCCCACCCTGTTCAAAATATTCCTGGAAAAAACCCTGAAACCATGGAAAAGAAAGTGCGAAGGAATGGGTATACCAGTAAGGAACGAATATCTATATACGCTAAGTTTTTCTGATGACCAAATAGTGATCGCACAAGACGAGGATGACCTCAGTTTTATGATGAGAAAACTGGAACAGGAATATACAAAGAATGGGATGGAAATAAACCTAAAGAAAACTGAATACCTAACAACGGAGAATACAGAAATAAAACAGCTCGAAATAGACGAAGGTAAACAAATCAAAGGAACAGACAAGTATAAATATTTAGGTTTCATTATATCAAACAAAGGAACAACGGAGGAAGATATAAAAAATAGGACAAAAGACTAGGACAAACAAGAGACTGCATACGAAAATTGAATCCGGTACTATGGGATAAGAACATCAGCATGAAAACAAAGAAAAAATTATATAATACCATGACAAGAAGCATCCTCACTTATGGGTGTAAAAATTGGACAATAAATAAGAAAACCAAAAACAAAATAAGAGCAACAGAGATGGAATTCCTAAGGAGCAGCTGCAGAGTAACAAGAAGAGATAGAATAAGTAACATGGAGATTAAGAGGAGAATGGGAATGAACTGCGACATAATAGACTACATCGAACAGAAGAGGTTAACCTGGTACGGACATGTCAGAAGAGCAGACCAAAATCGATGGATAAATAGAATAACAGAGTGAAGCTCGATAGGAAGAATAGATGCAGACCCCGAAGATCTTTCAGAGATGAAGTGGACGAAGCAATGAGAAGAAGAAACCTACAGGAAGGGGACTGGCTAAACAGGAAAAATTCTAGAAAACGGTTGAGTGAAGAAATACAGTGAAAACTGTGGAAATCCTTGTATATATATATATATATATATATATATATATATATATATATATATATATATATATAAAATATTTTTAATCTACTCTAAAATATATATAATATAATACTCTATGAATATCTATGGAAAATTAAAAAAAAAAAAATTATAAATTGGAACTTCTTCTTCTGTGCTACCCACTACTTCGAATTCAGCTCTCCTATTTTTGTTTTTCCTTATGAAGCTTATACTTTTATAAGGATTCCCTATAGCTAAATACAGTGTGTTTTGATTTATTTCGATTTTACTAAAAATGTAAAATTAAAAAGAAAAAAAAAAAAATAAATATTTACGAAACTAAAAATCGGAGAAAATTTTTTTTTTTTTGTCATAATAGACTATTTGAAATATTTAAGAAAATATTTAGCATCACAAATTTTTTACCGCTTGGTCAAACTATTAGTTTTTTCTAAAACCTTACATTCTTAGAAAAATCGAAATAAATCATCCGTATTTATTATAGGTATAGGAAAAGGTCAGCTTATTTTTTAAGGACCATTGGATTTCACCAGGTATTTGGAGGTGAATTTTAATCTTCCAATCTGTAATACTTCTACCTGTAATACTTCTACCTGTCCAAAAATGTATTATCATATCATATATTATCATCGATTTTATATATTCTTAATATATCTACCAGCCATTCATGCGACACTGAGTCAAAGGCTTTTTTATAGTCAATACAGTGAAGAGTTTTTTTTATGTTTGCCTGGTAAAAAATGACTGAGTCGATAATAAGTTGTTCTTTGCAACCCATGGAACCCTCAGCGCATTCTGTCTGTTGAGGTTCTATGATATTGTTTAGAGCACAGTGTTGGTAGATACGCTGGGCTACACAGGATATGACCAATTTATACAGAGTTGGAAGACCAGTAATTGGGCGGTACTTGCCTGGATCTTGGGTATTATTTTGATCTTTCAGTATTCCATCTTCTATCCATCGGTATCTTCTATCCATCCAGCATTGGTGATAAGAGCAGCTGGTGTGGAAAGTTGATTTCACCAAAATTCCTGAATTTCTTCTTGGCTTGGGTATGATTTATTGGTACTTTCTACAGTGGAATTAAGTTTCCGATAGAACGCTTTCTCCGCATGCTCAAAGAGTGCATTGTCACAGTTCAGTGCTGTTGTACCTCCTTAGTCATACTGAATAAATGGAGAGTTTTTGTTTTAATCTATCTAGACACTGTTCGGAAGTGTTCATCTATATACCATTTTTGGTTTTTAGTTTTGCGAGACATGCCATTAATTTTTACATACTATATATATATATATATATATATATATATATATATATATATATATATATATATATTGTTATGATTTGTTGTTGTTGTATGAGCAATGAGTAAATTTGAATGATATATATGTATGTATAGGGTTTTTATCGCGGTTCTCAAAGAATTAGTTTGTAAGTACTTTTTTAAATTATCTTTATTATAAATATTATGAAACAAACCTATCTATCTAATATAAGCAATATCAATTTAACACAATCTATCTAAAATTTGAAATTCTTACAATTATTAAATTATTAACAAAATTTGGTACCTTCTTTCACTAAACGCCTAAAGTTTTTCCAAAATTAAAGTTATTATCACCACTCGATATCTTCTTACTAAGCCTTGGTTATCCAACTATTTTAATATGTTCCTTATTAATTATCTCCACTCACCATATAAATATATATTTAACTCCTTGTAATAACTCCTTCTATATACTTAATGTACTTTGAAATATACTGGATCTTGTGGTTGTATTATTGAATGCTTATTTCAATGAATTAACTTCAAACTGTCACTATATTACTGTAGTCATAATTAATCTCCAACTGTATTTAACTTAACAATTCATTTAACTTAATCAATGCCTTCTGCTAGCTAAGAATCTCTTCATAAACTCATAAACAACTGATTTAATAATCCTTAAATTGTTATAACTAACTCCTCAATAATAATCTTGTAACTGGTTTAACTTCTTCTAACTAACTCACTTAACTCAATTAATAATCTTCTTGTTACTAAATTCTTGAATTATAACTTTACTGTAAATGACTGATTGATAACTGAACTCTAACTTTAACTGACCTGAACTAAACTCTAACTCAAACTGACTGACTGACTACTGACTGACTCAACTATAACTGCTCAATGACTCGAATTACATGGCTTTTTATATTTTTTCATTCTTTCCAGAATATTCTAGCAACAAATAATCTTCGAATCCTTCTATTTGTTCTTTATGAACAATCTGGAATAATTTCCTGCCTGTGATGTACTATGTATACAGTCCCATTGACATTTCTATAGTTTTCTATCTATAATTTACTTGACTTTAGGCTCTCCAGATCAGAACTACACTATTATATTTAACTTAAACATTTATATGAACTATATTTTTACAATTTTACATCCACAATTATATTCTAAATTAACATTCCAAAAATAAATAACTATTTGACTTTGACACTACAGTGTATATTTGGTTGCATAGCACATAGCTGAGTAAACATATTAAATATAAAATAAAATAAAATAAAAAAAATTTCTTAAACTTAATTCTTATGCTAAATTCTTAAAAATACCCTCATATAATTATTTTTTTATAATATTATCTAGTATATAACTTACAAATTATGTCTCTAACCACTATTTAAATAAATTTATTGTATATCTGGTTGTATATATTTCTAAATTAATTTATTGTATTTCTGTTTTCATTATAATATATATATATATATATATATATATATATATATATATATATATATATATATATAATTAAGGATCACTCGAAGAGTGGCGGGTTTTTCGGTCAGAAGTTGGAGAAAAAAAAACTCAAAGATGATGGCTACTTCATCTATTATATGATATGATATAAAATCTACTATGATATAAAAATTGTAAAGAAGCTTACGACAATGGACATTGTAAAATTATGTTGTATAAACAATAAATTGAACTAAATATAGTTAACAATTTTCATAAACTTAACACAGCAAAAGATATGTGGTACTTATACAAGTATATACAAATTCATGTAAAAAATTTTTATATTAAAAAATAATTAATGTGTAGAAAAACTAAGAGATCAAAGATGCACTTCCAACAGTAAATCAACAATTAAGATTTTATTTTGACTTTAGGTAGCATTATTTTAATGACTAATTAAGAATTTTAGTAATTTAAAAGTATAATGAAGTTATCTCTCTGAGTTTCTCGACTGCTGCCGTTGAAAACAAAATTTTTATATATGAAGTAGCCATCATCTTTGTCTTTTTTTTTTCTCCAACTTCTGACCGGAAAACCCGCCACTCTTCGAGTGATCCTTAATTTATATTGGATTGACGGTCGTACTCCTTTTCTCTCTCTCTATATATATATATATATATATATATATATATATATATATATATATATATATATATATATATATATATTGTTATGCTATTTAAAGTGTATTCTATTGCTTATTTAGAAAAGATCCTGTCTATATTTATTAAATGATCCTATCTCCAATTAATCACAATAAATCAGCATTAATTAATTACAATCTCAGGCTATTTAACTTGTACTATTTACCTTTGATCGTGGATTCAAAATATTTTCCAATTGGCTTCCTAATTGGGATAGGTAATATGACCTGAATAAAATACACAGAATTTCAACTGAACTATATGTGAGATGTCCTTTATTTTAATGAAATTTTATATAACAATCAATGCTGTAATATTTGCAATATAATACTTTAAATATATGAGAAGTTGTTTTCTATCATGGACCCAAATGTTATTTTACATTGATTTTTAATATGTGTTATAACTAAGCTCTCTTTATAATTTTTTTCTTTAAATGATCGCAAAATTAACTGTCTCTATTATTTATTCAATTTATTTACTTAATAAATGAAAACCACACTCCTGCTCTAATGAAAATTGACTGACCTTTCGTTCTCTGCCGTTGTAATTCTATGGCCACGCCATAAAAAAAAAACCTTTCTCTGCTTCTGCTCCTATTGTGGTCCAGATGACGTACACCTTTCTCCTATCTGTCCTTGTATCTGCAACCCAACAACTCGTGTAATTCTATGCAGCCTCCTTTTGAGCGAATCTCCGCACCTGTTTATAACTTCAAATGTTTCCGGCTTCGTCTGATATTAATATTCTTATACCCTTTGGTTTTTCTATCTCTCTGTACCCCGTTCCTCACACTGATCAGCTTTTACACAGCAAATAAACACACCCGGTAAATTACGTCTTCGGGACTTCACACAAACACAAACCACAAAGCTCCTTCCTTCTTGGGCGACGAAAGCTGACTAACTAACTTTTTTCCTCTCTCCTATCTCATAGCCAAAACCACTACCTCCATTGCATTCAAAAATTGACCAATAAAAATCATCCACCTCTGTGACGTATATCGTTACCAACCAACTCTCTTTATAAAACGTCATTCGGGTAATTCCAGAAAACAACATTCTTTAATTATTCTAACTAAATCTATCTGCTTTACAAATATTTCTTACTAATAGCTACAAACGATACCTGTTTCTCAATTCAATGTCTTTTGTTAATAAACTTTTACCGATATAATCTTTCGGGGAGAAAAACCACCGCAAATCCCGGTCTAGTGTTTAAACACTGTCTATATACACTTTATTTCCGGGAAATCCATGCCACAATAACCGACTTATTTAAATTTCTTATCGATAATATTTGAAAGTCTTGTCTCTGAGGCCTAATGAACAATTCTTCGAACAACTTAAAATACATATTTTGTCTTATACAGGATGTTTGAAAATTTATATGCCCGTGTCTTTATGAAATATCAATAATTTTAATTTTTATTTAAGTAATAAAATTTGTATATCGGTTTTTTATTGCTAATGGACATTCAAAAGTACAACAATATATATATATATATATATATATATATATATATATATAATGCATCAGTATTTGTAATTACTATTTATCTGCTTACAAGATATACAGAATAGAGTAGAAGATACTGCGCTACTTCACCAATGCTATCTAACTAATGATTTATATTTTCTTTTTATGCGTCAATATTTTATTAGGATTTTTTACCTCCATGAACGAAACTGAAAAAATGCAATTTTTATAGATTGTATCGATGGCTTCTTGTACAACTAATTGCTTGGCACCGTTAATGAAAGTTTTGCACGAGAAATTTGGCGTGGAAGAAGCTCTTATGACAACCATACATTCTGTCACGAATAGCCAATTTCTTATCGACGGAGCTAAACCGCACAAATGGAGAATGGGTAGAGGTGGAATTCAGAACATCATACCCGCTACTACAGGCGCAGCAAAAGCTATTGGAAAAATTATACCTGAATTGAATGGAAAAATAACAGGTAAAAATATTAACCTTTTTACATCCTACATATCCAGTTCTACATACGATATACCGAGTGACTTTTTAGTGTGACATAGGTGTATAATTTCATTCTAATTCATAATTAATTTTCTATTCTCCAGGCTTGGATAATATTCTGAATTCTACATAGTGATGAACTACGAGGTTAAACAAACATACAATTTTTTAAATAGAAATTTAAAAATCAAAACAAAACAAAACAAAATTTTTTAAATCTATGATTATAAAACACAATGTAGATAAAGAAGGAATAAATAAATAAGTATTTATTTTATATAACAAAGTAAACAATATGTTCTAGTTTTTAAATTAGGTTAAGTGAGGTGGATAGGCAAAGAAGTACCAACCTTTTGACCACTGCGATTACCGGAATTCTCCAAAATTGATTTTTTCATCTCATTTAAGACCAGAATCCTTCAACAATACCAGATGTAGATATGAACAATAGAATAAGAAAAGCTTTTAATAAGATTGACTTTTAATTACATTTGACTATACTTCAGCAAAGAAATAATGAACTGAGTCTTAGGCGTGATCTCTTAAGTTATCGTATAATTTAGATGTCCCTATGAATTTTACGTGCCAGTAGCGGAGAATTTATTTTTTATTTAGCAGCTCTTTGCTGATGATATCGTGTTAGTAGAGGAGAGCAAAGAAATATTAGAGAAGAAGTTGGATTGTTGGAGAAGGGCTACTGAAGAGGGTGGACTTACTGTTAGTAGGTCAAAAATATGTAATTAGGAGGAAGAGGAATAGTTGAAGACGTAGAATTATTTGGAGAGAAACAAGGACCAGTAGGAGAATTTAAATACTTTGGCTATTACTTAACGAAAAATGGAACACTAGATCGAGAAATTGCCCACAGGATACTGTCTGGTTGGTTTAACTGGAAGCAAATAAGCGGGGTACTTTGTGATAAAAAAATCAGGGAAGGACTGAAAGGAAAGGTATACAAGAGTATGGTGAGACCTGCATTAGTGTATGGCGGTGAAGTGTGGCCTGTAAAGAAGTATCAGGAAAAGAAGATAGAGGTAGCTGAAATAAAATTGTTACGGTGGATGTTAAGTAAGACTACAAGGGACAGTATCAGAAACGACTTGATTACAAAAAGGACTACAATCTTAAAAAATATTCAACAAAGATTGCAATGGTTTTGGCCATATCAGACGTAGAGATGAAAATTACGTGAGACGAAGGATAGAGTGGTTAGAAGTTGATGAAAAGAGAGGTAGAGGAAAACCAAAGAGAAGATAGAAGGACTGTGTGGTAGTGATGGGTAGTTCCGGAACGAACTAGTTCCTGGAACTTGTTCATTTTATATTATAGATGAAATAGTTCCGAAAATTAAATGGAACTAGTTCCGAGGAACTATTAACGTCACCGCTGATCTGATATTTGATACCGTCATTTGTATTTGTGCGAACTGCATCTCTTTTCTTCGATCGACGAAAACGAAAAACGAACTAGTTCCGAGCCGATGAACTAAGATAGTTTCGAGGAACCGTATGATAATCGTGATCGGTTCGGTATGCTATGCTGGATCGTTGGAACTAAATAACAAATCAAGAATCATAGAAAAATAATAGGATTTTGATTTAAAATACAGCAAAATATGTTTAGACAAAGCGAAAAGCCCGGGTTCGTCAGAAAAAATATTCCCATGAGATTTTTTCCTTCATAAACACATTCATGAGATACCTCAGAATAGATTCAAAAGATCGCCTATAAGAAAAATGTAAATTTCAGAAAAATATACGTAATCGTCATTTACGTATTTTCGTTCTCTTAAATAATCTAAATTCAGTCTAAGTACGAAACTACATTAGAAGTTCCTCGTTTACGTATTAGTTCAGTCAAATTATATTTTTGCTAGGAGAGTTTTGGGGTAGTTCTGATTTTTTCATTCCATATGTTTTTGGGGCGCTTAATTCGAATCTGGGGTTTGCGGACAAAATTTCGTAACGCAACATTAAAAAAAATCAGAATAAACCGTTTTTTTTTTCTTTTTTCGAGTTTTTGGCTTAAAACTCGAAAACTATTAACTTTTGGTAAATGGTCTGTTTACAGAAATTAAAATACTTGAAATTTTTTATAAATACCAGTATTTAGTTTTTTTTTTCAGAAGAATCGTTCGGTTTCTAGTGCGAGTTGAAAATTGTAAATTATTAGCAGTTTATGCAAAACCCACTTTTTACATTTCAATATTTAATTTTTATGGATGCTATCATTTGATAAATGTCACCTGGTTTTCCACACAAGTAATTACAAAGAAAAAAGGCAAAAATTATGCAAATTCAGTAGGTAGGTAAAACTCGTAACAAAATAAAACTTAAAATCTCGTTCCTTATGATCATATATTATTATGATTATAAATTATACTATGCAAAATTTATATGAGCCGTTGTCTTTTGAAAGGCCCTGGCTGAGGTTCTTCGATAACGATGAGTCCTGGCTCTGCTTGTTCTGGAAAATAAAAGTTTAATGTTAAGTCATTTATCAAGAAGAGATAAAGATTGCAAAATAGATTGTGAGATAAAACATACCTTCCGCATCGTACTGAGGTTCTTCGATGGCATCGGGTCCTGGCTCAGGGTCTGATTGCTCCATCGTCAGCGTCGGGAGTCGTTCTCCTGGAAAATAAAAAGAGGAGAGACACATATCATATATCAAGGAAAGATGAATGACTACAAAATAAATTGTCAGATCCAACATACCTCTCTCTCTTTCCACAGTTTCTTCTACGTCTATGTCAGAGCTGTCTTCTGGGGGCTCAATATTGTTACACAGTCCTTCGCATATTGCGCATATTGGGGAACAATGAAGTCCCGCCTTCCTGCATCCACAATTGCGTTGACAGCCCTTTTTACATTTACATGAAATGTACCGAAATATTGAGCTTGGTTCAGGGTCCAAAGTAGTTGGTACTGGCACAAGACCACTACTAGTTTTTTGCCATCCCCACTCACTTGGGTCTTTTTGTTGCTCGTTAGGTGTGGCTTGACCGGATAACCACTGCTGCACCTGATAGTAAACTCTCAGTGAATGTTCTCGTGCAGCAGTTTCAGTTGGGGGCAATGAGGAAATGTTGGTCTTATTTTTGAAAAATGAAGATACGTATTGTTTATATCTTAAATCGTTTAGTTTTGTCTCTTTTTTTCCATATATAGCCGTGAGAAACATGTTTCCTGCTGTGGCAATCTCATCTTGACTTGAATTAGGGTCTTTGAAAGCTTCAACTACCGATTGAAAATCTTTGTTCTTCTGCAGGACTTTAAGAAATTTCAGTTTCCCTTGATTAAACAAGGCAGAAGTAGTATCACAACCACTCATCGCATGCAGGAATAAAATATGATCCAATAGGATATTCTCAGCAGCCAGATGAGGGTTGTAGAGTGTAGAGGCTTTGCGAAACCTTTCATTTTCCTTTCTTAAAAAAAATACTTTTTTTATATCAGGGCTATAAAGGCCAATCAAAATGACCAGTAGGTCGATATCTTTCCCCATCACTGTCACACGTTCATTTGACGGGGCCATCTCAAGAGCTATTATGATAAATAGGATAACAGCATCTTCCACAGCTTTTTATAGTGCGCTAGTGTGCTCTACACGTACATACATACTACAACGTCTACAATAGTTTAGCACATTGTTACCGTTTGGAATGTAAAGCGGCTTTAACTGCTTTTTAACTGGGTTATTTTGATTTTTTGCAATCTAGCTATAATATTTGAGTCAAAACGTAAATTATCCGTGTGACTCGGTCTTTATTTTAATTAACTTAAATACTAGGGGAAATTAACTGAAAACCTTTCAATACAAATCTAAAAAGTGGGTTTTGCAGTCACACCGGTACAAATTGACAATTTTCAACTAGCACTTGAGACCGAACGGTTCGTCTGTACAATAACCAAAATAGTGACATTTGTACAGAACTTTAAGCAATTTAATTTCTGTAAACATACCATTTACTAAAAGTTAACAGTTTTCGAGTTTTAAGTAAAAAACCGGAAAAAAGCAAAAAAAAATCGATTTCTTCTGGTTTTTTAAATGTTGCGTCACGAAATTTTGTCCGCAAACCTCAGATTCAGATTTAGCACCCCAAAACACATATGGAATGAAAAAATCAGAACTTCCCCAAAACTTTCCTACTAGTATCACTTTACAGTACAAATTTACTGAATTATATTCAATTTTACAGATCTATTCTGATTTTCTAGTAGGTAGTGTGTGTTAAATCTCCTTATTTTTAGATGACGGCCACTTCGTTATTTTCGTGAATAGAAATAATTATTTAAACCAATGCCTTCGAATTTAGTTTCCTATCGTTTACCATATTTTACTTTTATTTTATTTCTGATGTTGAATATCGAACCTATTTCTAAACACTCGATCGGATTCATATCAAGATTGATCATACCGATCTGATCGCAAAGTTAGTTATAGTTCCAAAGAACTAGTTCTTAGAAAGGATCTATGAAGCCTACCACTACTGTGTGACAGAGGACTTGAGGGAGAAAAGTTTAGGTGAAGAAGACACGAGCGACAAAAATAAGTGGCCAAATATACTAATTTGAGTATTTTACATCTTTTGGTATATAGTCGACTTCCGCTTCTCCGCTCAGCCGACACATTATTAATCTGAATGAAAACTTATTTTATAAACTAGATCTAATGTATTATTTTTAAACATAACCATAATATTCTATTGCTACCATCTAAAGTGACCATCAAGAAAATATATTTCCTTGAGCACCGCCAATGATCGAATTCAAAATTTCCTAGAATTCATGAAGGGCACGTGATTTCAGATATGTACATTTGACCACTTATGGCGCGTGATTTCGGATAAATAATTTTATTTAATATTTGCCATTTATGATAATTTGAATATTGGTTACAAACTTGCATATACTATATTGTTGTGGTCTTTTTGCACATTTACTTTAGAGTTATTTCCTTAATATCACAATATTTGATATCATCATCATCATCATCATTCTTCAACCTCTTGCATCCACTGTTGGATATAGGTCTCCTCCATGTTCTTCCACTGTTCTCTATCCTGCGCCTTCTGTATCCAATTTTCGACTGTTTTTCTCAAGTCGTCCATCCATCTTTTTGGTGGTCTGCCTCGGTGTCTTTTGTCTTCTCTAGGTCTCCATTCTATGAGTCATTTGGTCCACCTATTATCATTTAAACGTGCTATATGTCCAGACCATCTCCATTTGGTTTGTGCAATTTTTTCTATGACATCTGTCACTTTAGTCCTCTCTCTCACTATCCTATTTGGTACCATATCTCTTCTAGTTATTCCCAACATTGCTCTTTCCATTTTTCTTTGGGTTACTCTCAATTTATTTGCAGAATGTTTGGTTAAAGTTATTGTTTCGGAACCATATGTTATTGCTGGCAGTATGCATTGGTTGTAAACCTTTTTCTTCAAGCAAATCGGGAGCGTTCCTTTTAGAATATCTCGCATCTTGCCAAATGCTGCCCACCCCAAGCCTATGCGACGCTGGATCTCACAAGTGTGATTGTCTTTTCCTATTCTAATTTCATGCTCTAAATAGATATAGCTAAAGACCTGCTGTACTTCGTTCCCATCTACCCTCATAACATCACTTGGAACTAAATTGGTCATGTATTTTGTTTTTTCAAAGTTTATGTTCAGGCCTATTTGTTCTATTGGCTGTTTTAGTTCTTCCATCATTTTGTGATTTTGTGAGTTTTATTTAAACTCTCGGCTATAATGACAATATCATCTACTAAGCGCAAGTGGCTTAAGTATTCATTATCAATATTTATTCCACTTTTAGCCCAATCTAGTTTTTTAAGGCATATTCCAGAGCTGCAGTGAATAGTTGGGGGGAGATGGTGTCGCCCTGTCTAATTCCTCGCTCAATTCTATATTTATGAGTAAAGTCATGGAGTTTAACAGATGCTGTTGCGTTGTTGTATGCGATGTCCTCTCGTAGGAGTCACTATCCGGGTAGCTTTTGGACAGTCAGAGACAGAGTTCAAAATAAAAATAAAACTTTATTGTCTTCCTTAAATTAAATTGACAAAAATCTTATGTACATATTTACAATTTGGTTTAGTCTTCTCAGTACCTGGCCTATTTATTCAAATTAAGTTTGACCTTGTCATATGAAATTAGTCTTATCGGCAAGCGAGTGTGTATTTGAAATTTTACGTGAACGTTGTATCGATTTAATAACAGCGGACGATAGGTGCAAAGAAAGAAAAGGAACTCAACACGTCCCTGATGTGATTCGGGTTAATAGGACACTCCTCGACAGTCTCAACATGACTGCTTCAGAGTACGGGTAGTGAAGAGCTCAACACGCTCTTCGGGTAACGGCGGTATGGAACGGAACAACTTGTAAACTCAACACGTCCACAAGCCGGGGTAGGGAAGAAGAGAACCTTCAGTCAACACCTGTCGATTCTCATCTATGAGGACATGTTGCGGTTTATATAGCGGAGCTTGGTAATTAGTTTTGCCCTTTCTACTGTCGATACACTCCTACTACATGGGTTGGTTCGCGCGCACGCTGGTTTAACGGCTGGCTTGGACTCATCGTTACACCCCCTCTTCCTGGGAAAAAAAAATTTTGGAACAAAATTTTTTTATTTTTTTCCTTGCCAGGTACTTGGTTACCCTAAAAAAAATTTACAATACATCGAAATAAAAAATGTCAGCCCTAAAAAAAAATAAATATCGTCTTCTTAAAAAAAATCGTCTTCCTCTCTCTTAAAAAAAAACGTCTTCCTTCGTGGGGCTTCAATTATTGGTTTTTATCCTCAGCACCCGGTTCGGGAGTCTCAGTCTGTATTTTTTTTCCTTTATGCTGCGGCGGAATTAGTGAGATCAGCGGGATTGACACTGGAATTGACTGGACTTTCTGAATTTTTGTGATGCCCATGGTTGGTTCATCGAAAAGGTTTTTAAATTTGGAAATAGCCTTTATCAGGGGCTCGCAGCCTTTGCCCGGGGTGTTAGGTTTTGGTGTGTTCCCCAATGGTGATATTAACTCTGGAACGGTGTATGGTGGCGGCGTAACTGTGCCGTCCATTTCTATGTCACTGTAATATATTTCTAACGTGTCTGACGTTATATTTGAAGGTTACTGGTAAACTGTATTAAAATATACTGTCACTACTTGGTGTTGACTGTAAGTGCTTGGACTGATTAAGGAGTAGGGAAATCGGTAAATGCGGGTTTTAGGTCTTTGATATGAGCTGTTATTGTACGGTTTTTATCCTCGTGTTTTAATTTGAATATTACATTAGAACACACTTTTGTTATAGTATATGGGCCTGAAAATTTCGGTGCTAATTTGGCGTTAAAATTTTTGGCGGCATTTGAGAGTTGGTATTCCCTTTTCATGACTTTGTCGTTTATTGTGGGTTTCCACTCTCTTCGTCGTAAGTTGTAGTAATGGCTTTGAGTTGTAAAAGCTTTTGCCAGGTTTGTACGTACTAGTTCGAATGTTTCTCGTAGTTTATGCCATTTTATGTTTTGATCGGTATGTTGTGTGTCGTTTGGGGTTTTTACGACTTTACTTGGAATTTCTAGTTCGTGTCCAAAGTTCAGGAAGGCTGGGGAGAAACCCGTTGAATCGTGTTTAGCTGTATTATATGCGAATAATAGTTCTGGAAGGCTCGTGTCCCATTTCTTATGGTTATTATCGCAGAACTGAGCTATCATTGTTTTGATTACTCTGTTTGTTCTTTCTACTGGATTATTCTGGGGTTAATATGGCGGAATGTTTCTTTTAGAAATCTGGAATTCGTCTAGCAACTTTCGTACTTCCCTGTTATCGTATGTTCTTGCGTTGTCTGATATTAGCTCTTTGGGTGATCCAAATCTCATAATGATTTTATCTTTTAAGTTCTGACAGACTGATTTTGCCGTTGCTGTTATGATCGGTATGGCTTCGACCCATTTTGAAAAGGTGTCTTGGAATGTCATTATATATTTGTTTCCTTTGCTGGATGTTGGAAGGGGTCCTATGATGTCGGTTGAAACGGTGTGCCATGGATGTGGCGGAACTTGTGTAGATTGCATGCGGCCTGGAGTTAAGCTTTGTTGCGGCTTAAATTGCTGACAGTTCTTGCAGTTCCTGACGAACTTTGCGGCGTCTTTAAACATCCCTGGCCAGTAGTATTTTCTAGCTAGGCGGGTTATTGTTTTGGCTATTCCTAGATGTCCTGCGGTCGGTTGCTCGTAGTTTTCTGCCAGGAGTTGTCTCTTGTGGTTTGGGATGCATAGTTTCCAGGGGTTGGATACCTCTGTCTCTTTTAAATCGTATTTGTCCCAGAAGTGTCGATAGAGAAGTCCATTTTGATAGAGTAGTCTGGAAATAGTTGCGGATTTGTCTGGATTTTATTTAAAGCTTTATTGTACCATTCGTCGGGTTCTACATCTTCTACGTTTATTATGCAAACCAGATCTACTGGTTCTCTAGAGAGCGCGTCGGCCAGGATGTTCTGGAAGCCCTTTCTGTAAATGACATCGAAGTCAAATTGTTGCAGCAGCATTGCCCATCTAGCTATTCTACCTGTAGGGTTTTCCATTGTTTGTAAGTATCGTAGACTTTAATGATCTGTGATAATTGAAAATGGGTATCCTTCGATGTAGGGTTTCATCTTTTCTACACCGAAGATGATCGCTAGTAGTTCTTTTTCTGTGACGCTGTAATTTTTTTCGGCATTTGTTAGGGTTCGACTTGCGTAAGCGGTGACTTGTTCCTGTCCTTCGTCGTTTGTTTGTACTAAAGCTACTCCTAAACCGTGGTTCGAAGCGTCCGATTGTAAAAAAATCTTTTCTGGAAGTCCGGGCAGATCAGTATTGGAGCTTGTGTCAGTAGTAATTTTATTTTGTTAAATGCTTCCTCTTGGTCTCTGTTCCAAGTCCAATGTTGTTTTTTCTTTAGTAGCTTTGTTAAAGGGGCTGTAGTTCGTGAAAAATCCCAAAAAGCCCAAAAATCGGCGTAGTTGTTTAACGGTTTTTGGCTCGCGATATTTGACTATAGCTTTTGTCTTGTTTTCGTCCACTTTTATTCCCGTTTTGTTTACTACATGGCCTAAATAATTTATCTCTTCTTTGCAGAATTTACATTTGTCTATATTAATTCGTAGTTTGGCCTGCTGTAGTCTGTGAAGTACTTCTTTTAAGTTTTCCATATGTTCCTCGAACGTTTTCCCCAGTACTATTATGTCGTCTAAATAGGCGAATGCATGTGGTTCCATTTCTGGGCCGATTATTGTATCTAGTAATCGTTGAAAAGTAGCGGAGGCGGCGTGTAATCCGAATGGAAGTACTTTGAACTGGAATAGTCCTTTTCCTGGTGCTATGAAAGCGGTCAAGGGTTTGCTTGCTTCGGAAAGTGGTACTTGCCAATATCCATTTTTTAGATCTAACGTGGTAAAATATTTTGCAGATTTTAACTTTTCTAGGATATGATTGATGTACGGTAATGGGTAGGCATCTTTTTCTGAGATGTCGTTGATTTTCCTAAAATCGATGCAAAATCTGTATCCGTTGTTATCCTTCTTTTTTACTAGGACGATGGGGGAACTGTACGGGCTATTAGATTTTTCTATCACGTTCTCTTCTAGCATCTTATCTATCTCATCGTTTATGATCTTCTGCATTGCCGGGTTTCGGGGCCTGTATCTTTGTTTGATCGGTGTATTATGTTTGAGTTTTATTGTATGTTCGGTTAGATGTGTTGTTCCTTTAATTTGTTTAAATTTTTAAAATTCTGTTAGTAACAATTCCTGTAATTGTTTTTTTTTCGGTATTGTTTAGTGTAGTACTGATGTCGAGCTGCTCTCGTTTCGGACTGTTCGTGAATTCCGGTATGTATGACGGAATGTCTTCGGTCTGGTCGTCGGCCGCGGTATCGGTCGCTAGTTCGGTATATCTTCGGTCTGGTTGTCGACCACGGTATCGGTCGGTAGTCGGTATATTTTCGGTCTGGTCTTCGACCGCGGTATCGGTCGGTAGTCGGTAGGTCGTTTTGTTATATATTTTGCTTCTCTGTTGGAGCGGATATCTTGCGGTTGGTGTTTTGTTGACCCTGGAATTGGTCGGTATTCGGTTATTGTCTGCATTGTACGATCTGGATCTGTGTTCTGTCCTGGTTGGGTATTGTTCTCTCCTTCTTACGCGATTTCTATTTAAGATGTTTGATAAATCAAGGCCCCATCTTGTTATTTCATGCATTCCCAGTACTACTTCTGAAGCTAGGTTTTGTAAAAAATGTAGCTTGGCTTTTCTCCAAACGTTGTCTATGGAACATTTTGCTGTAAAACAGATTTCTATGTTGCTGGTTTTTCCATCTGCCAGCGTGATCTTTAAAGCTTTTCTGTTGCTTTTTGTTCCACATTGTTCCAATATTTTTTACCTTTTTGTCCTATAAACGAATTTTGGGCTCCTGTGTCTATTAGTGCTCTTAACTTTTTACCGTTGCTGAACGTTATCGTTGTGTGGGGTCGTTGATCTGTATAGTGTGCGTAGCTGGAGGTTGTTAGGGAGGACTCTAAATGCTGACTGGGTTGCCTCCTTCTTGTCCAGTCCTGTTGGAGTTTTCCAGTCGGCTTCTACATTGGCAGTTATAATAATAATAATAATTTATTCAACAATCATACAAAATTTGTTTCAATAATTAACAATATGTGAATAAATTAACCCGTAGGTCTCCGAGAGGTGTGGGGACACCTGTTTCGGTAAATGTAACATACAATAAATAAAAATACAATATAATATACTAAAGTATAAATATATACACACATATATATATATATATATATACACATATATATATATATATATATATATATATACATATATATATATATATATATATATACATATATATATATATATATATATATATATGTATATATACACATATATATATATATATATATATATATATATATATATATATACACATACATACATATATATATATATATATATATATATATATATATATATATATATATAATATAAATATAACCATAAAAAAAAAATTATTGGATTTTGTTCCTCGGGTTCCGCAATGGCTGCAGAAGAGTACAGCGATAGCTCTGCAGTTTCTTCTATTGTGGCCTCTGCGGCCGCATCTCCAACAACAAGTCTGTCTGTCGAAATTCTGTATTTTGTTATTACGACTATTTGCCTGTGTCCAGTCACACCTTGTATTGTTTCTGTTATATATTTCTTTTTGGACCATATCATATTCTTCCGCTAGTCTGATGATGTCCTGTGTTGACGATACGTCTTGCCTCTTTATATACAACTTGTATTTCGGGTTCATATTGGTGTATATCCTGTTTAGTTCTTCTTGGTGATTGAATTCACCATGTCTTCTGATCATTGTTTGAATATCAATGATGTAGTCTTTTACACCTTCGTTGTTTCGTTGGAGTCGGTTCCGGATTTGAGCTTCCAGAGATTGCGTGAGAACGGAGGAAACGAAGAAATTGCGGAAATCTTGTTCGAAGTCTTTTAATTCGTTCCAATATTTATTATTGTTTCTCTACCATAGTAATGTTTTCCCGTTTAATGTTTCTGGTAGAGCTTGTAAAACGTGGGTGTCTTGTAGGCCGTAAGCTGTCTGGAGTTCTTTCAACCATTCTATGAATTCTATTGGGTCTCTTGAACCGTCAAAGTGTAACCCCCATTTGGGTACTATTTCCATCTTTCTTTGTCTGTCTTCCATCTGGTTTTCTTCTATTTCCTCTGGGTTTTGGCCTTTTTGAGTTGGTGCATTGATGATCGCAACTAATCTCGCTCTTAGCTCGCTGAAATTCCCTTCCGTCGACTGTTCTCTGTTTGTTAATTCGGCTATAAGTTCGTCTTTCTTTAATAGGTACACCCAACTAACCTTCGACGTTTCCGGAGCGTCTGTCATTTTTGAACTGTGAATCACCCTGTATTTGAATAGAATTTGAAATGTAGTACTGTCTCATGAAAATAAAATTCGGAATTCGGTCGGTATTATTGTTTAAAACGTATTTTTCTGCTCGGGCGCCATTTGTGATGTCCTCTCGTAGGAGTCACTATCCGGGTAGCTTTTGGACAGTCAGAGACAGAGTTCAAAATAAAAATAAAACTTTATTGTCTTCCTTAAATTAAATTGACAAAAATCTTATGTACATATTTACAATTTGGTTTAGTCTTCTCAGTACCTGGCCTATTTATTCAAATTAAGTTTGACCTTGTCATATGAAATTAGTCTTATCGGCAAGCGAGTGTGTATTTGAAATTTTACGTGAACGTTGTATCGATTTAATAACAGCGGACGATAGGTGCAAAGAAAGGAAAGGAACTCAACACGTCCCTTATGTGATTCGGGTTAATAGGACACTCCTCGACAGTCTCAACACGACTGCTTCAGAGTACGGGTAGTGAAGAGCTCAATACGCTCTTCGGGTAACGGCGGTATGGAACGGAACAACTTGTGAACTCAACACGTCCACAAGCCGGGGTAGGGAAGAAGAGAACCTTCAGTCAACACCTGTCGATTCTCCTCTATGAGGACATGTTGCGGTTTATATAGCGGAGCTTGGTAATTAGTTTTGCCCTTTCTACTGTCGATACACTCCTACTACATGGGTTGGTTCGCGCGCACGCTGGTTTAACGGTGATGGCTTGGACTCATCGTTACATGTATATATGTTTTTTCAAATTTGTATATATATAGTCTACTCGGCTTTGTTCTAATGCTCCTAATACTGCCGGTAATTCCACGGTATCAAAAGCTTTCTTGAAGTCTATGAAAATCAACGTGAGTGGTTTATTATATTCAACACATTTTTCAATTAGTATTTTAAGTGCTTGTAGGTGGTGGTCATCATGAAATGATCACCTACAGTATTTGATATATGTAAAGCAAATTGTTATGGTTTATATTTTGTATTAGTTATTTATTGAATAAAACTAATTTTTTTTATATTGTTACAGTTATGTTATAATTTCTTAATTTAGTTCTACTTACAACAATTGGAAAGTGATAAGTTTAGCTGTAGGGAATGCTTCATAAAGATAAAAAAGTACCATAAATGAAATATTAAAAAAATATATAAGGTTGTACATGAGAAAATCGTAATTTTCTTTTCTAGTTCACCCTCTGTACGAATATTTGTCAATAATTTCTGTTAAACTTAATTTAAAAACTAAAACATATTGCTTATCTTATTATGTTAAATGAATAATTATTTATGTAAAATCCGTAAAATAGTTTCGAAACACAATTCAGATTTCTGCTTATAATCTGAGCCTTCTAAAAATTGCAAGGCAAACAGACGTTAATAAAAGATGTTAAAAGGGACATGGGGAATCTAAAATTTGCATTCCATGACATGTCTTTACAACTAAGTAGAAATCCTTAGCGAATTGTGTTTCTCGTACTCACACAGAGTATATCCGAATAAAATGAAAAAGACAGCAAATATTTGATTTCACGCAAACAACTCCTATGTATCTGTTGATACGTATTTCGACCTAATAGGTCTCATCAGAACAGTTATTCATAGGTGTTTTTAACGTGAAAAATCAATATTTTCTGTCTTTTAATAAGCAACACTAAAATGGCTTCAATACGGACGCGATAGCGACATCTAATAATAAAATCCAGTAAGTATGCAGCGTCCTATTTAAAAAATTAGTAAACACCCTGTAGAATTTTGCATATTTTCCAAGCTTGGAGAATATAATTTTTATCATAACATTTTTTCTAAATAACTTTTTTGAATATTGTGTACCATAATGAAATTATCAACCAATATGCAATAAAAACTTACTCTGTATCTACTAACCAGAATACCTATATTGATAATAAATGATAACCAAGTTGACAGATGTAACTTCGACAATATGGCCGCTACCAATTGTCAAATGTCGGAAATCTTTATTGGAAGACCCATTACTTTCAGTGGCGGACCCAGAAATTTTTGTCGGGGGGTGGATCATGGATCTTGAGGGTAAATATAGGATTTAGATTTTTGCACCTTTCCGTGGCTGATCCCCAGAAGTTTTTTGTCGAGGGTGTTATGGGTCTTAAGGGTGATTTTAATATGGGATTTAGATTTTTGCACCTTTACGATTGATATGATGTGTGTCTCATGTAAGGGAACCATTTTCTCAATAATTATTTTAATCGATATACTAAACCAATGAGAAGTTATGAAAACCCAAATACCCTACGGATGTAAAGAAGGGTACAACATAAAGGGGTCTTAAACTTAAACAAAAAAAAAATTAAATTCACATACTCTATGACAGTAGAATCAAGTGCACAAGACTATTAAACCAAAGGAAAGTTATTGAAATATAAATACTGAAAAATCCAGGACTGTCAATTTAAACTAGGTGTTTTAAAGACAATTAATTTAAACCCATATATCATATGGTTACAAAATCAAGAACAAACCAAGAATAAATAAGTATAAACTAAACTCTCTGATGACGGGTAGACCCAGAAACACGTGTTAGGGAGTGGTACGAGACTCAAATTCAATCGAAACGTAACCGTCTTTGTATATTTATCGTCCTTAGTCGACACAATGAGTACAAGAATGATAGTAATTTATATGGGTAAATTGTTAATGCATAGTGGAATATAAATATTCTTAGCATCGCTCTGAATGGCTTGATTAAGCTTGGGTATAAAGTTTACTTTAATTTCTATCGACACATTTAAGTTAATTGATCTCATACGACTGACTGGAAACTAAAATCAAATAAACAAATCAAAGACAAAGATCATGATAGTGAATAGACTACATAATGAGATGAATTCGCGGAAGTCGGGGTAGCGTTAGTCGAGGTACTATTGTATTCAGAATTGTTAATTTTTTTAAAGAGCAATATAAAATGCTTCCGCATAATTCTACACTTACCCTTAGAATAAATGAGTTTGAATCATTTTAACTCCTTGACTTCATGCTTATAGGGTTGATGGGTTTTAAATTATCTTTTTAGGATTATTTGATTGATATTTAATTTTGTTTTTGGGGGATCATGACCACCGTTTGGATCTGCCACTGATTACTTTCATTGTGTATGTCACAAATTTATTTTTTTACCTCTGCTTGTATCATTTGTCTTTGACAAAATATCACATTGATTTTAAAATAAACTTTCCTCCTTTGCAGGACTTGCATTCAGAGTACCAACACCGATCGTATCTGTGGTAGATCTAACTGTCAAACTATGCACTTGCACCGACTACTACGGAATCAAATGTGCCGTGCGTGACGCTGCTGGTTGTCGACTAAAAGGAATCCTGGGATATACTGAAGAAGAAGTCGTTTCGTCAGATTTCATCGGTTGTAAATGTTCATCGATATTCGATGCTGGAGCAGGAATACAACTCAACGAAAAGTTTTACAAACTTATCGCTTGGTATGACAATGAAGTCGGTTATGCGAATAGGATAATAGGTTTGTAAATTTTTTATTTACAATTTGTAATAATTAGAATAAGATTGGCGCAAATATGCATTTTTTTTAAATATGCGTAATATATGCAAATATGCAGACGTTAATTTTCGTATTGTTCATAAATTTTGCATATTCATATTCATATACTAATAGTAATATTAATATGCCTTGCTGCTAGTATTTAAAAACCCGTCATTTTTCTCTATACTCTGTTTTTTAACCAGGAGGAGTAAACCAAAAAGGCAGATTCACACCCAAGAAAGTTACCAGAAAAGTCACCAAATACATCTTCTTTTTTTGTTGATTATCTCGTTTTTGCGGTAATCGAGTAATCAATATCGGACAACCTTCCACGTCAATTCTAACCTAACTTTGTTTATTTATGTTTGAATAATTTTTTTCAATTCACTTCCAATATTATAATTATTACAATAAAAAAAGGACGGTTTTCACATTTGGTCCCATGTATATATATTTAAATATCGTGTGATCCAGTTTTATAGATCTCTGGTAGTTGAGTCTATAGTATTTAATTATAATTTAGAGAACATTTTGATACGGAGAGTCAATAATGTTACAGATCTAAGTATGGTTTTTCACAGAAAGTTACCTTTTAATTTGCAAATAGATCTTATATGCAACAAAGCTATGTAAATGTATGTATCAAAAAGTTAGAGAGTTCAAAGATTTTTGAAATACTGTTCTTTTAAACTGCCTAGACCATATTCTTATTCTGATGTGATCAATTTCTTGAATCTAAATTCAATCAAAAAACAAATTCAATCTATTATGTTACATTGTAGAATAATTTTGCAGTTTTCTTGTGATGATCTACAACCAGGCAGAACAAAACCAACTATACCAATACAATCAAACTAAAACACAACATTACTTTACTAATGTGATGAAAACATCATGAACACTACAACTTTATTGTGATGAAAACAAAATGAAAATACTTCTTAACCAGTATACACTAAATTTAAAAGATAGTTGCCATTTTTCTTATGATAATTAGATATAAATAACATACATTTATAAATTTATAAACACTTTAAACTATATTTAGTATAAATATCATCTTAAAAAATATCACATTAAATACTATTCACATACCAAAAAGTCCAAGTTATTACAAACAACTTTTTTTTTTATCGGCTTTGGCTTGAAACCTTTAGCCAACAAACAACTTAAAGAGTCAGAAATCGATTTTTATACTAGAGGAAAATAATATTCTGTGCATAATATAATATATTCGGAATGTATGTACAAATAAAAATTTAATAATTTTATTAGTCTTCCAAAATATCCTCACCATTTATGTCTTGGTGAGGTTCATGAACAATTACACCATTTTGAATTTCTTCAATTAGTTTTTTTAGCAAAAACTAAATCTATTTCAGATACTTGAGCAAGAAAGTTTTGTTTTTAGTCAGCAGCCCAATGTATGAACCACTCTTTGAATAATTTCACCTAAAAAATAACTATGGTAAGACATTGATAATACAGACAATAAATCAATCATCCTAAACAGTAAGATAATCAATCTATAGTAGTTATTATGTAAAGTAAAAAATATTCTTTTTTTCCTTTTCTTCCCTTTCCATGTTCTTATATCTGTTCAACCAAAATACTTGACAATATTCCAGTAGAGTATATAATTAAAAACTTAAAATTTATTTTATTTAATAACTTACTTTATGACATCATTAATTAGTATACTCATCATCAAACATACCAAGTATAATATCTATAAATGAGAACAGTGAAATGTGAGTACATAATACTTAAAATGAAGATATTTGTACACTGGTATGTTTCCAAAAACATGTAACACAAAGGCTGTTGTACTTATGTTTATAAATAGGAAAAATATTTTGATCAAACCAGAAGGATACTATTACAATCATTTCTCATGTAGCTCATAAATTTTAATTACAAAAACTATTTAGTAGAAACAATAATATACCCGATTATAAAAATGAAAACTATAAAAGGGTATAGATAATTTTACTATATAATTGCAGCTAACTCATATTTACTTACTTCAAATTGATTTGCTGCAAGAATTTATATAATAATGAACGACACATATTTTGGTAGATCTGAGGGGTTGTTAATTTCACTTAAAGTGGGCGTTTCATTCTTGAAAAAGAAGCTGTGTACTATCTGTCTTACAGATGTTTTAACTCTTTCATCTAATGTTGCAAGAATAGAAGGTCGATCGTCAATATGTTTAGGACATCTTACTGTTCCAGTCTGCTTATATGCTTTAATTGTTCGGTGAATAGTTGCATTCGCAACACCTAAAATTAGCACATTACTTTATTAAGTCTTGATTTTAACAACTATTCTGCAAAACTAACCTGCTGTCTGTTTTATTTTTGTTACCGTGGCTATTATTTTCATTCCAGAACTATCAATTTTCATTATTTGTTTGTACATCTTTATACATTGTTTCTCATTTGATGATAAATGACTCAAATCTACTCGGCGTTTTTAAGGTGGAGAAGAATAATTACCACTAGTACTTGGCATTGAATCAATATTGTTATCTTAATAACACTAATATGTCGCTGAATAGTTCTGAAAAGAACTGTTTTTTATATAAATGCAAACGAAAAATCTAAAATTGTAAGGAATAAAGGTCAATTCAGACACATCAGTCACGTTTCGTCACCATCTCGTCACAGTGATTGCGCCGAATCGAACAATCCGTCATACAAAATATTCTTTAATACAAATATGGCGCCGGCATTCACACTCATCAGTTGACGAACAGTTTGCCAGCTGTCAGATAGTTGATAGTTCTGTGACCAAACAGGACCGGTTCGGTACCGTGACTGTGACGTGACTGATGTGTGTGAATCGACCTTAACTCAGAAAATGCAAAAAATCGTCGATATAAATTTTGAATTTTAAAATTTCACAAATGTCATTAGTGTCAATATGTCATAATTTAGTGGAGTAAACTTGCCTGCCGTTGGACAAATTACAAACAAGCATTACCGCGCGTAAAATTTGAATTACTCCTCCTGGTTAAAAACAGACCATAGATTAAAACCGCAGTAAGATTGCAATACAATTTTGACAGTTATTTATTTTATTACACTCAACGGCACCAAAAATGGGGCACTTGTATTTTTAAAATAAAAACTTTAAAAGGTTAATTCTCTTTAAACTTTTATTATTATAATAACGTAAATACAAACGAAACAAACTGTTTTCAGTAATTTCGAAAAAGTGCTTATCCGAAAAAAAAAACATAAAAAATCAGAAATAAAGAATACACTGTAACGATAAGACTACCAAAGAGAATTGAAGTACTGTGAAGTACTTTTTAAAATTTATAAATATTTTGTACCTGTAGAGATTACGTAATTATATCATTTGTTGATTAAAATGACTACAAAATTTAAGACAAGAATTGAAAAAAATTGGTATGTTTAAAAATTTTAGGTGAAATCCAAACATTTTTAGAACAATGCTGAATATTCTATTTTAGAAAATCTCCGTTACTGTTTTATGTTGATATATTGGGTTTTATCCCACGTGCAATAAAATTTGTCCTATCAATCATTTTCAAATGTACTATACCAAGTACCATCGCGTGATGGTACTAAAACAATTCGTTAACCTCTCGTGTTTGAATTACTAATCAACAGAGTGTTGTGAGGTAATTTCAGGCTCCTAAACCATCGTTAGATACTCGGGCTGAATACAAAATCAAACACATTTTCCTACGCCACATATTGTCTTTTAATATATCGAAGCAATCTCCTCCTAGATGTAAATTTTTGCAGTTAGTATGGCACAAAGGGCAGAAAAATTGATATATCTAGGCATTTTTGTACTCTTAACCACTAAGTGGGGAACAATTAAGGACATCTACCTAGCCTTGTTAGCCGTCTGCCTAGCGAGTTTTTATACAGCCTGAGTGTCTGACGAAGGCACGGGAGCCAAAAACGACGTCATAACCCTCGGTTGATTATTAATTCAAACATAAAAGGTTAACAAATAGTTCTCCTAAGTCATTTGTTGGCTTTTAATATACATCGAAGCAATAGCCTTTGCTGGAAGATGTGAATTTATGTAGATTTGATACATTAAGTGAAATATATCTTGCAATAACATTTTGTCTTATTAAAAACTTAAATAAGAATATGTTTTACAGATTTTATAAAATTTATCCAAGATTCTGACAGTTCACCGAAACCAATTTGTGTACCAGCATCATTGACACCGTGTCCTAAACCGTGTCCAGAAGACAACATACCTAAATGTCCACCTCCGTGTCCACCTCCCTGTCCGTGTCCCCCTCCGTGTCCGCCACGTCCTCCCTGCCCACCACCTTGTCCACCACCAAAGCCTTGTTGTCCACCACCACCACCTTGTTGTCCACCACCACCACCATGTCCGACTACGTGCAACAATAAACGTCCACCACCGCCTAAGAAAAACAATACATGTAATAAAAAGAATAAATGTGATAAAAAGAAATCTGAAAAGCCCAAAAAGTGTTCGGGGCCCAAATGCTAGAATTTCTGCAAGAGCTTCAATTTGGATGCTAAGCAGGTAAATATTATATCTAATAACTTACTTTACAGAAGAAAACAAAAATTACTGATCTTTTTGGTACATATTTCATCTTCTTCTACTACCTTCTTTATTCTAGGTAAATTTCCTATTTGAACTTCATCCATTTTCATCAATGTTCAGATTGCCGCTCCACTCATTTCGAGGTCGGCTTCTTCTTCTTCATCCCGTTGGCGATGTATCTCGAGCGATTCTCATCATTTTTCTTTCTTATATTTTGCTAACATGTTCACATAAAAAAAAACAAACACATTACTTACTCACTTCAAACAAACACAATCTTTTAGGTACACGATCTTAATTTTTATTCCATTTCCGAATATCAGTCTTCTACTAACTCACTAAGTACCATAAATTATATTTTATAGATTAATTTAAGATGCTCCTGGTCTTTTTTTATTTCTTTACAATTAATTGTACCTTTCCACCTTACAAGTTCGTTGATACGATCTCTTGTTTACTTAACCTATTCACTAAACATTTTTCAATATCAGACTTCATTCTATTAAAATAAAATGTATTGCAGTTACCATATCTCCTAAATATATCAAAATCATAAAATTATTAAATCAATATAATCGAGATATGTTAAAAAAAGTAAATTTCTACTCTTACACTTTTATTAGCACCTAATCATTCTATTGAATTTGCAGTTTTCTCCTGAAGAAGTCACAAAATCATGACAAAATATTGAGATAACAAAGTTGAATTGTATTTCCTTCTGACCAAATTGCTGATATTTTATTATTATCCAGATTTATCCATAAGGCTTACACTCAGTCTAAGGAGAAAATTCACTTATCCGAGATACCTACGGTATCAAAATGATTGAGCTATGGTGGAACTTTTTCCGTGTTATCGAGACTTAGGTGATTTTGTACGTCGGAGTATTTCCCAAAAATTTTCTTACATATCTGGACCAGTAGCTGTTTTATATTCTCTAAGAGGCTTTTTAGAATTAATCTAGTAGTAGGGAGAATAATATCCATATCGGCATTTCTAGTTTTGGACCTGAGGGTCTTTGACAATATATTTCAGGTAATTTTTAGTTGGAATAACCTGATCCTGAAAGGCAAGTAGAAAACCCCTTTGTCTCGGGCAACATCCTTCCGGATGTCAATGATAGTTCGACGCTGTATTGTCGACATATTCTTAGTTATTCTCAATTGAGATCTCGCCCATGTAGAGGTTTACTTATCCAGGTGAGCATTTTTTCTTGTTTACTCAGGTGGTTTATGCGCCTTTCTTGTTCCCTCAGTTTGAGCGGTGTTGTTTCATCCACTTAATAACGCGGTAATGTTGTTCTCTCTACTGCACTGTGTGGATGATTTTTGCGCCTTTGTGAGAAGTATTCTTAGTTTCCATTAAATAATTTCCATATCCATTTTTGACCACTTTATATTACCAAATGAGTAGTTAGTATGGAACAGTCGTACGTTTTTAATGCCTTAATCAGATTTTTACTATTAAGATATGACCCATTTTGCTGCTGCTTTCTTACTGATTCAGGGATTTCGACTGGAAGCCATTAATTTCAAACCATCCATATATAGCAGATGATTAAGCTCCGCCACAATAGTATTGTTATTTTTATTGCTAAAATCTGAGTCATTGGAGTTTAATAGCTAATATAGTTTAGTAGCTAATATAATAACAATGACATCACAGAAGAAATAAAAACTAGAATTGGAAAAAGGCTCGAGCTGCTTTTGTTAATATGAAGGACATTCTGGGAAGTCATGACATTAACCTAAACCTGAAAACGAGATTGGTTAGATGCTACATTTTTTCGATACTGCTGTACGGAGTAGAGACTTGGACTTTAAACAAGAGTAATATCGATAAACTAGAGGCCTTCGAAATGTGGATATATAGAAGAATTTTGAAAATACCTTGGACAGACAAAATAATAAATAGTGTAGTTCTTCGAAGAATGAACAAATAACGGGAGCTGTTGATCAGAATCAAGAGAAGAAAGCTGAAATATCTTGGTCATGTGATGAGAAGGAAAAAGTATCGATTGCTCCAGTTAATTATCCAAGGAAAGATTCAGGGCAAACGAAGCGTGGGGAGACGACGTATATCTTGGCTGCCCAATTTAAGAGACTGATTCCAGTGCACATCTAACTAATTATTTAAAGCAACAGCTTCAAAGATACGAATAGCAATAATGATTGTCAAACTCCGTAGCAAAGAGGGCACTTGAAGAAGAAGAAGAAGCTAGTAGATTCATCGCTAAACAGAACTAAAGTGAACTCAACGAGTCCGCCTGGAAAAGGCCTCGGTTAATTGGGATATCCTCAGTTTCGATGTTGTTTTCACCGGGTATTTGAAGGTGAATTTTAGTCATTCACTCCGCCATTATATGCTTTAAAAAGGTCACTATACTATTATCGACTTTATGTATTTTCATTATATCTATAAGCTATTTATGCGGTACTGAATCAAAGGACTTCTTTTAGTTAATAAAGGCAGTAAAAAGCTTCCTTCTTTGGTGTATGCCTGGTTAGAAATCAGTCGATTATATGTTGTTCTTTGCAGCCCGTAGAACCCTTAGCACATCCTTTCTGTTGAGGCTCTGTGATATTGTTTAGAGAACAGTGTTAGTAGATGCGCTGGGCTATACAGGATATAACCAATTTGTACAAAGTTGGAAGACGCTCCTTGGCTGGATCTTGGTGATCCGTCAGTGTTAGATAAGTAGTTCCCTTAGTAAGAAATGGTGATATTTCCTACGGATTAGAAATAACTGATGAAATGATTGATTAATACTGTTAGAAGCTCAGGAACACTTCAAAACATTTCTAGCCAGAAGTTTTGAATTCCATCTGATCCAGGAGATTTCCAGTTATAAAGCTCTTTGATCATGTTCGAGACTTCTTCAGTGGTGAAAGGTTCATAAGAAATATTACTCTAGTGTTGACAAGTGTTCGTCATGTCTTCAATCCAACCAGCATTTTTGTTAAGACTAGCAGGTGTTGAAAGTTAGTTTCTTCAAAACTTATGAATTTCTTCTTGGCTTGTGTAGAATTTATTTTTATATTTATTATTATTCCACTACAGTGAAATTAAGTTTTCTATAGAAAGACTTTTCTGCATGCTTACAAAGTATATTGTCGCATTTCCGGTAATTACTAACTTGTATCTCCTTAAGCGACCTGAATAAATAGAGAGTTTTTGTTTTAATGTATCCAGGCTATGTTATTTTCTGGATCAAGTTATAAGTATCTGAAAGTATTAAGAATTATTTCTTCAGCTCTTTTAATTACTTTTCGACTTTTTTACGCTTCGAATGCATTCCGTAATTTGTCCAATATTCCTACGCAATAATTCAATTTTCCTCAGCAGTCATTTTTATCAGGGTGCAATGCTGTTTTCAGTACTTCCGACATTAGTACCCTGGTGTGTTCTGATCTTAATGCCCATAAAATTACCAATTGCGGTTACTGCACAGTAAATCAGCGTATGCGAATATTATAATGTATGGGCTTCCACGATATAATTGGGTAGGACTTGGGTGTTCACAATTTGTAAAAGCGCACCTAGTTAACCATGCTATCATACAACTCGTTGTTGGCTTGCTGTGTATTAGTAGGTTAAGTTTCTTGTACGAGAGCCTTATGAGTCTGCTCATTGGGGATTTCGTTAAGGATTTGATCAATATCTAGCTATTTGTTATGAATCTCCCGTTCGACTTCGCTTCTGATGGAATCGCGTCTAGTCTATGGGATAAGATTATTTCTTATAAATACCCGGTATTGATCTGCTATTCGCTGTGTAGATACTTGAATCTCTGGGTACTCTCTACAAATAACCTGCAATATAACACCTCAGTATTTCACTAAATTAATATGCTATTTTCTTACAATATTGGGGCCAAGTAAGTCAACTGATAACTGTCAAATCGGTTTTACCACCCAGCACCGATTTATAAACACGTTAAATATAATAATTTCCTAATTTTTTTTTTGAAAACGATTTTCGATTTGGAAATCGAAACGTCAAAACAAATTTAATTCTGATTACAATTAATTGTCGTTTAATCCCACATAAAATAATATTTAAATTCAACATTTATTATTGGTTTATTAAAATTCAAAATTATTTTTTTTAGGTTGCGTTTTGAAGTGTTGGAGACAAGTGACAGCGTTATTCTACTATAATGATCGTATAATCGTATAATTTTATATATACTGCAAAAAAATGTATCAATAAAGTCCGTTTTTAATCATATACCTATTTTATGTTTTTTTGTCTAAACTCATCTAATTTAAACCTATAAAAAATATATATATATATATATATTTAGGGGACAGTCGCCTAAAACGGGGTCGCAAGGTAATATGGAGACATTCAAAATTTCAGTAATAGAGTGGGGAATTGACCGCCGAACGACGCGTGATACTATGACTTCCAAGATAAAACCACTTTGCAATCGAATTTTGTACGTCGATGCGCATGACGTCAATTGGTGATAAAAGTTTATCTTTAATTTAATATTCTGAAATATATTTTATCAAAAATGCACACATTTATTTGTCAACGTACTAGATAAACGATAAAATAATACTAAATCTGACAAAACTCCATGCAAAACAGAACATTTCTGGTGATATTTATCGCCAAGTAACGTCACACTTGCAAAAGAGATAGACTGATCGCGTTTGCACTAACCAGTTTGCAGTAAGTAGTCGAGGTGTGAGCTTATGTTTGCTTTGTGTATTCTGCAGTCGATCCAAGACTTTTGTGATTTGTTTACACTTTCAACCTGAACTGGTGATTGGTGTTAGCAAGGTACATTGAAATAATCAATTTCGGAAAGTAGACCTTTGTTTTCGCTATCTTTAAGCTACATTTTCACATATTTTTCTTTAATTAAGTCATAAATGGGTCAAATGGGGATGGTAAGGGGAGCTAAAAATGAAGACATGGGTTACAGACAAGCATCGAAGCTGTACGCTATTCCAGAAACTACTTTGAAAGGATTGAGGAAAGGAAAAAGGATTGAGTTCGAAAGAAGCTGCAGAAAACAGATTGGGTAGATTTAAGACTGTGTTTTTCGAAGCGCAAGAAAATGAACTTGTGGATTATATTTTATATTTGGAAGAAAGATTGTTTGGCCTTAGCTTAACAGATTTAGGAAAACTAGCTTTCGATTTAGCCGTTAAAAATCACATTCCACACGTGTTTAATGAAGATAAGAAAATGGCTGGTAAACATTGGTTTTATGGCTTTTTACGGTGACACCCCCAATTAGCATTACGTAATCCTAAAAAACTTCACTGACAAGAGAAAAAGGTTTTAATCGAGCAGCAGTAAAGACATTTTTTGATTTGCTTGAATCTTTATATACATAACACAATTTATCACCCAATGATATCTACAACATAGATAAAAGCGGCATTATGGCTGTACTTAACAAGCCTTCAAGAATGCGTGCTTGCATGGCAATAAGCAAGTAGGTTGTTTGTCCTCAGTAGCACGAGGTGTACTGGTGACCTTAGAAACTTGTATGAATGCTGCAGATAATTTTATGCCCGAGATGTTTGTATTTCTCCGTTAGAAAGTAGATGGTGCCCCACCAGGGTCATCTGCAGTGTATTATGAGACTGGTTGGATTACCAAAGAAAACTTTATTGTATAGTTTAAAAAGTTTATTGAGTTTTCTAATCCCGGACTTCAAAAACCAGTGCTGCTTATTCTTGATGGACACAGTTCTCATACCAAAAGTTAAGAACTCCATTATCTTGCTCGGGGAAAATAACGTTATATAACATATTATGTTTTCCACCACACACCACACATCGATTACAACCGCTCGATGTCTCATTTATGGCACCCCTTAGTACATTTTATGCACAAGAGGTTCAAAAATGTTTGCTTAATCATTCTGGCAGGGGTGTTACAATTTATCAAATTGGACAACTAGTCAATGCTGCTTTTTCAAGAGCAGCTAATGTTCAAACCGCAGTGAAGGGATTTGAAAATACAGGAATATATCCTTTCAATAGAGATGTATTCCCTGATTAGCTGTTTGTCCCGTCAGATACCACAGAACAACCAAACCACAATTCTGAGCAGCAGATATCATGCGCCACTACTACCAATACCACAAACAATAGAACAGACATTCTACTTTTTCAAGTGGAACTGTGCCTTCTAACGACGCTTCTCCTGAGCCTTATAAAGAAACTTCTTCTGAGCCCTCTACTTCAACAGGTGGGTCTACGTCACCCAAATCAGCTTTTCTGCTTTTATCAAAAATTTTGATGCCCCCACTCCAAGAAAAGGAGCGTGTAAAAAGAAATAGTAGCAAGAGGAAAGGTAAAACTGTCATATTAACATGGTCACCATACAAGGCTGAATTAGAGGCCGAAGAACAGGAGCGTCAAGAGAAACAAGAAGGTAAACACAAAAAGACCTTTTCAACAAAAATAAAAAATCTGTGACTTTTAGTGATAATCTATTAAAGAAAATAAATACTAGAAAACCAGTTCTGCTACTGCACAAGAAAATGAAACAAAACAATGGTTTGTCTATCCAAAATAAGCGTAAAAATAAAAATTGTTAGGCTGAAGATTTTGATACGCCCTCTAATGAAGACGAGGAAGAAAAAGACGAAGATGCTATCTATTTTAGCAACGAAATGTACAAAAACTCTTTCGATCAGGAAGGTTGGATTCGGTGCTGCAAATGTGGTGGCTGGGCACATGAAGCTTGTTCAAGCTGTGAAGATGATGACACTTTTATATGTGATTTTTGTTTATAGCTTGATTTTTATTTTTTAATACTGTTGTACTAAACCTATTGTATAATAATGTTCAATACTTAATCACATGTTTAATTAAAAAATAACCTAATATTTCAATGTACCCCATTTTACCCACCCTTTCATGATAAATGAGGTATTTGCACATTTTCAAAAAGTATATTTCTGTCTTTACGTAATTTTTGTAAATACTCTATCTGTTTTCTGGTACCTGAGGACACACTTTAACTACATGATTGTGTAAAATATTTTATTTATTACAAATTTTCATTTTATGTCACAAAATGTAATGGGGCCCCATTTATGGGAACTGTCCCCTATATATATATATATATATATATATATATATATATATATATATATATATATATATATATATATATATATATATATGGGTACAAGTTATTCTAGTTCGACTAGTTCCAGAAAAGAAGAAAGAATATACACAGAACCTCTTTTATGGTGTTTATCAAACGCCAGACGTTTATAGACGTTATCAAAGACGATGAAATAGCGATAGTAATCTGCTGTAGTTCCTTTTATTCATTCTTAAGTCGTTGATGATGTCATGAAAGTTTAAGTTCTTTAATTACACTAGAAATGGTTTTAGGATCATTGGATTTTGTAGGAAGAATGATAAAAGAATTATAATGGATACGGCAAATCTGTAACATCAGTTATAAGATATGAAAAGATTAAAAATTGTTAGAGAAATGGAGAAAATATCAATTTACATACTTAGCCTCTACATAACTTGTAAATTAAAATAATTAATGAATTATTTCCTTCGAACAATTTAACAACTCCTCGTATCTATCAGTTTGTGGTAGTTTTTTGTTGCAAAAACCAAACGTGGTTTTTAGAGTAATTAAACTCATTCATTATTTGGGACCACGATACACAGTAGAAAAATAAAATATTTTAATAAGTGACAAACTAAATAAAAATAATGGATTACTATAATACCGTTAAATTATTAGGCAGAGGAGCTTTCGGGTAAGTTTTGTCTTCTTCTCATACTTTTATCTAGGTATATTGCCCGGTATATCTACATGGGGAGAATAAAAAAGTTTTGTAATTTCTTTTTTATTTAAATTGTTACATAATTCAATTGACTGTCCCCTATATTCTCAAACAGACAATACATTTTAGCGTACTTTCTTATTCTGTTAGAAATGTTTTCACATTTAGAACTACACAAGCCAGAACAAATCTGATGTTAAATTCCCCATATTTATTATGTGTAAAAATTATAATTGTTTGGTAAACTATTATGCTTTATTCAACTCTAGTCTAAATCAGCTTATCACAATGGCTAAGATTCGTTTAGATATTTTATTAAGTCGGTAGTTGTTTCAGCTTTTCTTTGATTAATGCAAACTCTTAATATAAATATAAATGCATTTTAAATTTAGTTTATATTGTCCTATATAAAATTGTCCTTAAAATTTATAGCTGTTGGAGAATAAAGCTATTATGATTAATCAGATTTAGCCAGAGTCACACTCCCTTAAAGGGGAGAATTCACTCATCCCAGATACCTACGGTATCAAAAAAAAAAAAATTGAGCTCTGGTGAAACTTTTTCCGTGTTATCGAGTCCTAGGTGACTTGATACGTCGGCGTATCTCCCAAAAATGCTCGTACGCCTCTGGATGTCGAGAGTAGCACAACTTTCTGCATGGTCTTATAGAGATATTTATTTAAACCCAGCTTTGTTTTATTTTCTAGGATGTTCTTCGGAATAACTCCAGTAGTAGAAAGAATACTAGGTATCCTCTGGGTACTTTCCATTCTCCATTGTCTCCTTATTTGTATTTCCAGATCTCTGTACTTGGCGATCTTTTCGTGGTATTTAACACACATATTATTGTTGTTAGGTATGGCCACATCGATTAGTGTTGTTTATACGAGATCTGGTCTATTATGTGCTACTGTTTGGCCGTAAGAGCAGTGCGATCCAAGTCATAGCTTGTAGTTGTCATTTTCAAGCATACTTTCAGGAACGTATTGGTAATATAGAAGATGGTTTGTTTGGAGAAGTCCCAGATTGAAAACTATCTCTTGATAAAGGATCTTCCCTACTGAGTCATGCCGTTCCTTATATTCAGTTGCAGCAAATGTTTAGCAGCCCCCGGTAAGATGATGGATGGTTTCTTAGACTTGATGTCTATATCGGCATTTGTCGTTTTGGACCTGAGGGTATTTGACGATATATTTCAGGTAATTTTCTGAATGGCAAGTAATGAACCTTCTGTTTCGGGGAACATCTTTCCTGATGTAAACCAATAGTTCGGCGCTATATTATCGACATAGTCTTGACTGACTTTATTGGGATGTCGCCCGTGCAGAGGCTTACTCATCCAGATGTGCATTTTTTCCATTCTTAAATGTTTTATGCACATTTTTGAATCCCTCAGTTTGATCGGTATTGTGTCATCTACTGTGCAAATCACGCGATGTAGAGTAGATGTCAGCCTGTATCTGAAGTTCTTAAATTAGTAATATGTTTTTCTTATTGCTTACTTATATCCATAAGTCTTCGTCTTCCTAAATACCTCGGTAATATCGGCCTTTGTGAGGTGTGTTCTTACTTTTCGCTGAAGAATTTCTATATCTGTTTTAGTCCACTTAATAATACCAAATGAATAACTAAGCACTAAAATGCGAGGGTGTTTAGTACCTTAAATAAACGTGAGTAGCTGTTTTACTCTTTTTATAAAATCTGAAATTAATTTTATTTTTATTTGTTGCTTGCTTTACACCTAGATATTTGTACATTCATGTCATTTTCACCCAGAGCCTCGATCTTTTGACAATTTTGCATATCAAATCCAGATTGAACCTTTGCTCTGACATATTCAAAACACGACACTTGTTTAGCCCGAAGTGCATACTAATATCACTAGATAATGATTCTACAGTTTTTAGCATCTGATCTAAGTGGTTTCGAGTGGAAGCCATTAGTTTTAAGTTATGCATATTAAACAGATCAATAATCTTCGCCACTGCAGTATTGTTGTTTTTAATGCTAAAACCTGACTCAGTGGAGTTTAATTGCTGGGATAGTACTTATATAGTGAAAAACTTTACTAATTACCATCAACTTTATATATTCTTAATATATCTACAAGCCATTCATGCGGTACTGAGTTAAGGGCTTTTTTGTAGTCAATAAAGACTGTAAAGAGGTTGCTTTTTTTGATGTATGCCTAGTTAGAAATGACTGAGTCGATAATAAAGTTGTTATTTGCATTCCATGTAACTCTTAGTGCATCCCTTCTGTTAATGTTCTATGATATTGGTTAGACCACAATGTTGGTAAATACGCTGGGCTACACAGGATGTGACCAGCTTATACAAAGTATATGGAAGACAAGTAATTGGGCAATACTTGACTGGATCTTGGGTATTATTTTGATTCTTGGGTATTAAATAAGTTGTTCTCTGAGTTAGAAATTATGGTATTTCCTGCGGATTAGAAATAACATGATTAATTGGTGTTGATAAGTACTCATCAGCTTTCCAGAAGTGCTTAAGCCAGAAGTTTGAAACTTCGTCTGGTCCAGATTTCCAGTTACGAAGCTTTTTGATGATATTAGGGATTTCTTCTGTGGTAAACTATTTATAGAGGGTAGTACTTCTATAGTAGATGGTTGTATCTTCTATCCATCTAGCATTGATGATAAAAATTTCTTCTTGGATTGGGTATGATTTATCGACACTTTTTAAAGTGAAATTCAGTTTCCGATAGAACGCCTTCTTGGCATGCTCAAAAAGCGCACTGTCACATTTTCAGCTGTTATTGACTCTACCTCCTTAGCAATCCTAAATAAATGGAATTTTCTGGAAAATATTGCGATTGTCTTGCAGTGTTCTGCATTATTTTTTCAGCTCTTCTGATGACTTTTTTACATGTTATTCCTCATATACATTCTGTCATTTCACTAATATCCATTATTTCTTCAGCTCTTCTGATGACTTTTCTACTTGTTATTACTTGTATATATTCGGATATTTGAATAATATCCCTACGCAATAAATCAATCTTGTTTAGAATCCGTTTTTCCCAGGGTGTGCACCTAGTTTTTAGAAGGGTTTATTTTTGGTTGCGGTGGTCTGCTAAGTCCTGTTGTTTATTATCAGGTTGAATTTCTTCTATGACTATGACAAACTCAAGAATCTGCTCATGTATTTCATTAGGGACTTGATCCACCCTTACCTCCTGATTATTAATCTTCCGTTCCACTTCGCTTCTCATGATATTGCGTCTACTCTCTGGGATAAGATTGTTTCTTATAATAACCCGGTTTTGATCTGAAACTCCTTGTTCAGATACTTAAACTTTTGGGTACTCACTGCAAAAATGGGCATATAGATTTTGCCGATACCTGATCGTTCCTTGACCGAGGTTTGTCACTTGGTAATAGAAGCGTAAAATATTTTAATTTTAATTTAATTTTTAATTTTAATTAAACAATATTTAAAGTTAAATTAATATACTTCCTTGCAAAATGTCAGTGTTTTGGGTATATAGAATAAATTTTTTTATTGAAAAACCTTTTTTATTCAATCCCATAGGAGCTTGTCCTATGACTCTTGTTATCGTTGTAGTTAGCTTTTTATTTTAGAAATTCGACACAATATTATTTAAAAAGACAAAGGGCCAATTTTGTTTGTAATGTCGCAGTTTTAATTTTTTATTCAAAAAGCTGGTATTTTTACACGAATTAAAAAAAAATTGCCTTAAGACCATGTGAAACACCATGTAGAACAAGGTCTCCTTGCTATAGTTTATTGTATCATCTTCCTACTGCCTTGTCATTTTCTCTTCTACTTGTTCTGCAGATTTCCTGCTACAATAATTAATTTAGTATTTGTTTTGGTAAGTTCTAGATGTTGAAGTTACTGGATACAATTTTCATAATATTATTTAACACCCATATTTATTTCAGAACCATCCATTTATGTGAGATAATCCACAACAAACAAAAATTGGTGCTAAAACAAATAACCTTAGAACTAGGTGGACCCCAGCTGCAGGCGGCTAAGAACGAAGTAGCGATATTGAAATCGTTAAATCATCCCAACATTATTCGGTATTGTGATAGTTACGATAGAAAAGGGATATTTTATATTGTGATGGAATACGCCAGCAAGGGAACCTTGCAGCAGCTGATTGAAAAGGAACGACCAAATGCTTTTGCACCACAGGTAAAGTGTGCTCAATATATTTTTTATATCGAAAAAAAAAAACAAAAAAATAAACAAAAAAATCAAATCTTGTATATATTTATTTTGATTTAAGCAACTTTATTTACTAACATTATTTGACACGCAAATTGAGGTTAACTGTTTAAAATTTATCAGATATATCGTATTTTCATTCTACGTCTAGCGATTGGTTGTTATTCCAAGGTTAGGGGGATTGGCTGTCTGCGTAAATGTTGGGCGTAATTCTCGAAGTAACATATTTTACAGTTTTTGTTTGGAGGTCTTTTACAACAGAGATTAAGTGAATGCAGACGTAAATATTAAATTGTGACTAAGGTTAAGGCTGTTTTATCGGTACACCAAAACCTAGAGATAGTGTTTTCTCTGTTATTTACCAACAAAATGTCTCGAAATTTGGACACGTTATTCAATATTATGTTGCCTTTAAACTAGTAGTTTTAAATTAATTACTATTTAACTGGGAATAAGCCACAATTAAAGATAAAAATACGTTTATTGACGTTTCAATTTCCACTTCGGAAATCGTTCTCAAAATACAAACAGTAAATTAAACAAATTTTGTTTGTGAAAAACTATGACGTAAGGGGGAGTGATTTGCGTTTGGTTTGTAAATCGAACGAAGGTCAATTTTAGGTAGGGAGAAGCATTCGAGTTGAAAGGACGTGTGACATTTTAAATCAACACCCGGTAATTTTGTGTAATGGGTTAAGTTTCAAAACCTGTAAAAAGTGGTAATTACTCTCTGTAAAATGTCAGTTTAGAATAGAGTAACCACCTGAATAGTTAGAGGATTTGTGCAGTATACCAGAATATGGTAAAAATTCAAGGCAGTACATAGGGTGTGCCACAACTTCGTTTGTCGTCTTTGATCGTCGTTCCAGACTATGGAGATGGTCTTCCTTTGTTTCTGTTAAGAAATTGTCTAGATAGCTTTTATCCCAGAGATGTTAGCAAGGTTTCCAAAAGTTCAAGTGTAAAATATGTGAAGAATATGAGTTCAAAGAACACATATCGATACAGCTTAAAAAGTAGCTTCAACGATTGTGGAATAAGTAAGCAATCAAAGAGATTTTTGTAGCTTATCTTGAATTTTGTTTAAATTACTGCTTATCGAAGTGCAGCAGGTAAGCCGTTAAGTGTCTCTAGAATGTTGGCTTTCCTACAGTTGTACTATTTCCTATTTTCTGTTTTTTATTTTCAATCTCAAATCTTCAACTTCTCTAACTTGTTACCTCTATATTATGTAGTTTTACTGTCTAGCGTTCCTTATTTGGGATATAAATTTCAGCTATTTTTATCATTTTTGGTCCTTTTGTACCGTATGCAATTATGAGCGAACTCTTCCAATTTCAGTTTGCTGTAACCGGCATGTGCATAACCGTAATATTTTTTGGGTATTGTTCTCTCGTTGCCTCTCTCTCTCTCTCTCTCTCTCTCTCTCTCTCTCTCTCTCTCTTTCTCTTTCTCTCTCTCCAATAGCGCTAATCTTTTTGGTAATCTTCTAGTATTCTTTTTTTTTTCTAGTTTCGTGACCGATCAGATTTTTCAGGGTGTCTCATAATGTGACCGAAGTATTCTAGTATTCATTCTCACTAAATGACCAGCCCATAGAAGTCTCTGAAGTTTTACGAATTCTGAGATCGGTGCCTCTTTGAACAGTTGGTAAAGTTCATGGTTGTACCTGGATCTCCATACTCCGTTTTTATTATTAGGTCCAAATATCTTTCTTAGGACTTTTCTTTCAAACACTTTTCTTTCCAGCTTTCGTTTTGTATCTCCTGTCATCACCCATGTATCGCATCCATAACATACTATTGGATTGATAATAGCTTTGTAGACCCTAACTTTTAATCTCCAGTGTATGTTTTTGGAGCGGAACACATGGGCGAGTGAAAAGTTAGCTTTGTTTTCCTTTACCATTCTTTTTTCTTTGAATTTCTGGTTCTTCTCTTCTATCCGTTTTTAATGTAACTCCCTTCTTCAGTGCCTTATCCGGTCCGGATGTTGGCGATCATCAAGGCTATCATGGTTTTGTTGACTGCTCTGCGAAACAGCTCCGCTGAGGTCATCCCAAACCATTGTCGGAGATTTTTCAACCACGAGATACGACGGCGTCGCGGTCCTCTTCTGCCAAATACTTACCCCTGAATGTAACTCCCAGATAAGAGAAACTTTCTACAGTTTCAATATCGTCCTCTAACTCAACTGTGCGTCTGTTTTCCCTAGCTCTTGCCTGTGTTAGTTTTTTTGAATATTAAATTTATTTTAGTCCGATCTCTTCTCCTTCCGTTTTTAATTATATTTATTTTATGCGGCATATATATATATATATATATATATATATATATATATATATATATATATATATATATATATATATATATATATATATGTATACAGTCCTCTCTCTCTATAACGATATGCAAGGGACCGGGAATTTTCATCATTATAAGGAGAGATCGTTATACAGAGAGACAAAAAATTCGGTACTATAATATTAATTATACTGTACTAAATAACCTATTTTAATTTAAAAAATTTATCAAAACGAACATAAATGGTTTAACACTGTACTGTACACCACATAGATTTATTAGAGAATGAAATAAACAATAAATACAGTATAAAAAAATGACTGTACAAATATATTCAGCCAATATTACCAAAAACGTCCGTCACCTTGGTCTGTTTAATATTCCCTTTCCACAGAACTGACCTGGCCTTGTTCTTTAGACGCATAGAATCTTTCATAGCACTCATATCGTCTTCCTGGTTAATGAAGAATCGATGCAGTACTTATGCCGCATCCAATGCCTGCTGAGAGGTCGGAGCTGGTTCCTGCTCTGCTTAAACTTCAGATTCACTGTTTTCTTCTTATACATGAACTGCTTGTAGGATGTCCTTGCCAGAAAGTTCAGATGTTGTAGCTACATTTTCATCTTTTTCAAAATCTGTTAGCTCTTCCGGTCCGTAGCTGATAGTAAGTTCAAACTCTCTGGCGCAAACATCTACTGGCAGGTCATCTTCATCATCTGTCAATCCTTGACCTTCCAGCCATCCTGCGTATTTGAAGGACTATTTTACTGTATTGCTCGTCACCTCGTCCTCGGATTTACTAATTATTAGGATGGCGTCAAGAATGTTTAGTTTAAGATTGCTATTGTTCTGAACCAATTTCATCAAAAGTCTTCTCATGTAATGGCTTTTCAAACTCTTGATGACACTTTGGTCCATGGGCTGAGGGACACTTGTTCTGTTTGCTGGCAGAAAACAAAGTTCAATATTTTGAAGGTGGCACAGTACAAGATGAGCAGGACAATTGTCTACTAGCAGAATTTTTTCCCTTTAAGCTCGATATTCCACTTTCTTTATCACACTCTCACAAGTCATCCACGCACTCTTGTTTTTTTATAGGTCATCGTTTGATTTTTTTATGTTTTTAAAGCAACGTGGGTTTTTCGACTTCCATATCACTAACAATTTTCGCTTCACCGAACCTGTCATGTTAGCGGCCACTAAAACTGTAATGCGTTCCTTAGAGAGCTTTCCACCAACGCACTTTTCCGATTTAAATTTTAAATTTCTGTTTGGTGTCATTTTAAAAAACAATCCAGTCTTATTAGCATTGAAAATGTCGTCTGACGCATATCGTGCCTTCAGTCCAGGCTACACGTTTTGTAGCCAATCATCCGTTACGTTTTTGTTAACATCGTGAGCCTCTTCGCTGATTTTCACGTAGTTAATCTTGTGCCACAGCTTCCACTTGCTCAGCCAACGCTCAGAGGCCTTAAAATTCTCAATTTCAAGCTCAATTACAAAAAACTCAGCTTTTGACCTGACCACAGGCCCAAAAAGTGGAATATGGTTCAATCGCTGCTGCTGGAACCACTGAAGCATAGCGCGATCTAAATCTTCATGCTGAGGTTTCCGTAACTTTTTCGTGCTACCGCCCTCCATCTCCGCTTCAAACCACTTTTTTCTGTCCTTCCAAATCGTAGCCACAGTTAACTGAGACAGTCCCGTACGGCGAACGACATCCGATTGCTTTTCACATTTCTCTATTGCTCGAGTTATCGATAACTTTTCCTCCACCGAGAGCACTTTACGCTTTTTCGAAAACATGTTTACTGTTAATATACTGATACACAACTCAAACTGGAAATGAAAAGTCGTCAATAGATGACAACATTTGTGTGATAACAATTAGTCATGCCACCCGAACAATAAAAGCGAGTCACTTAATCCTCTGATGAGAATGAGTAGAATGGGATTCCGAATTCCTTAAGCACAAAGCAAAACAACCGTTATACAATGACCTTACCACTTGTGACTAAGGTAGTTGAACTTTAAACACGTCACTTCAATAGTCATCGACTATTGAACACTGAAAAGTTATCGCTATAAAGAGAGAACGATATCGGTAAAGAGAAAGAATTAATACATTGTCCTTATAACGAACCAACCAACGTTTACTATTTTCATCAGTATAGAGGAATTATCGTTATATAGGGAATCGTTATAAAGAGAGACTACTGTATATATATATATATATATATATATATATATATATATATATATATATATATATATATATATATATATATATATATATATATATATATATATATATATATATATATATATGCGACATATATATGCAGCCTTATAAGAGACGGCAGATAAATAAAATATTTCTGCTGTCTCTAAGAGATTACCTTAGTATATTCAGTTTTCTTACCACGTATTCAAAAGTCAGGTTGAATAGTGTCGGTGCCTGCCCGTCGTCTGTTTGTTTTAATTCTTTGATTATTAAAAAGTTCTCAGTGAGCTCATTTTGTACTCTGACAGTTGCTGTTTACGAGTCCATTATTGCTATTACTAGTCGGATGTATTACCACTGGAGGATGTTAAAGCTATGCAATATTTGATATAATTTTTGTCTATTAATAGAGTCGTAGGCCTGTTTGAAATCGATGAATATGTTGTGGACGTCAATGTTTTAGAATTTGTTTCACTGTGAATAGCTGGTCAGTTGTAGATGTTCCTTGTCGGACATCGGTTTGATATTCCTCGACAAAATATTCAGTTAGTTGTTTGAGTCGTTTATTTAGTTATAAGTAAAAACGTACGCTGTGAACAAGAGGGTTGTGCCACGATAATTTTCGCACTGCAGTTTATCCTCTTTTTTATAGATTGGAAATATAATCCCGGTTTTCCAGTCGGTAAGGATCTTTTCCTTATTCCAAATCTTGTTCATAAGCATATGCATTTGTCGTACTAGGTGTTCGACACCTAATTTACATAGCTCTCTCTCTCTCGTTGCCACTCTGTGTTAAAGTGTGATGCTGGAAATGACGTGGTGGGCCTTAGGTCCTTAGTAAATGGATTTATAATAAAATGCACTTTGTTTCACTAGATTAGCATATTAACTTGTTTATATTATCGAATGGTAATCGAACATAATTAAAAACAATAACAACAATACCGAATCCTAATGAAAACAATATTAATACCTCGTATTTTAATAATCCTTATTTATTTATAATTGTATCAAAATAGCCGTGACTTCTGCAATGTCAATATGTGTTTATTTACCTTGCAGTGGTTAATGCCAATGGCTTTTCAAAGCTTATTAATATTTTTTTTAATTGCCGTATTGCCAGATTCCAGTAAGAGCCTAAGAAGGTATCCATTGGATTCTGACAGGCAACGGTGGGAGAAATGTTTTTTGGTCCTCTACGTTACGGAACAAGACACCCTGGTATTTTTCGGCCGAGTGGGATACTAAGACAGAAGACGCCAGGGTAGTGCCGGATTAACCGTGTTTCGGCTAAAACCTTAACCACCGTTCCAGAGAGGTGGTCTTGCCACTCAATAAATAACTAAAAATTTATATATAAACATACTTATTACCGTAAATCAGAAAATGTTTAGACGTTAGACCATAAACTAATAAACAATATTAACTATAAATTTTTAGATCCCTGGCCTAATTTCCTCTTCTGTCCTCCTGTTCTTTTTTCTTCATCACCCCAGAAATTAGACAGTGTACTTCTCTCCATTCCTTTCCTCCTCTCAACATAATGTTTACAATATTTCTTCTATCCAGCTCGAAACCCATTCGCCTCTCGAAATCTCCCATCTCATTTCCCCATCTCGGGCAGTTAAAAAGGTGGGCGGGAGCATCCGGTACCGCACAAACAGTACAGTCTGCGAGGCAGATTTGCTTATTATATTCACTAACGCCCACTTCTAAATATTAATAAATTATTAATATTTAAAAATTAAGAATTTATATCATAAGATTATAGGTAATAATTATGATTAATTAGTCTCAATACAATTCTCTTTGTAATAAACAAATTATATACAATTATTTAATACATCATTCTTTTTTAGGAACATCTTATATCTTTGTTATAATCATTTATTTCTTTTAGTACGTTATGGATTTTTTCTGTCAAATTCTAATGGGACTGGATCATATACACCAACAAAAAGTGATTCACAGAGATCTGAAAACCGAAAATATATTTCTAACAGGCCTACGTGGCGATGTCGTCAAAATTGGTGACTTTGGCATTTCTAAAGCCCTGATCAATGAAAACAAAGCCAATACTATAATCGGAACTTGTAATTACTTGGCTCCGGAGCTCTGCAACGGGGAACCCTATAACGCTAAATCTGACATTTGGGCCTTGGGATGCATTTTGTACGAGATGTGTGCTATGGAGAAAATGTTTTCAGGAACGGTAAGCTAAATTACATAAACAAAAATAAAGAATGAGTTTAGTTTATTTAATTTTTATTCTTTTAATTTGTTTAACGAATATAGACAAAAGCAAATATAGTTAGACAAAACCAATTTTAATTGGTTTTGTCTAACGAATATAGAAGGCTCTATTTTATATGAGTGTTTTTATCTTTTTCAGCAGTTTCTGGAAATTTTTCCTCTTGTGGAATCTGTTTTTATCAAATGTTTCGTTGCAATAATAAACAATCAGAATGCCCACTCTCAGATGCCGCCTTTGAAGTTTTTCAGCACGCGCGCCATGTTTTAGAAGGAAACACATAACACAGACATATGATTTGTGAGGTTATGTAATTATTTATATTTATGTTTAATTATATTATATATTATTATATTTAACAATGTTAATATAATTGTACCTATAGTATGTCTATGATTGCTGTATGTCAATTAAACCGGGTTATTTCTTCTATGCACACCACATAAACAACACTGGTTCCCTCTAAAACATGGCGGAACGTCTGCGCGAACGAGATGCGCGTACTTAATTTTCCATGGAGAGTGGTCATTCTGATTGATTATTCTGTGACTAAGCTTTGGGACTTAAAATGATACTGGAGACGATGTGTTGGAATTAGCAATATCAATCTTCTCTTCTTCAAGTGCCATCTCCGCGGCGGAGGTGGGCAATCACAATAGCTATTCGGACTTTTGAGACGGCTACTCTGAAAAGTTCATTTGATGTATATCAGTATCGCTCTCTCAGGTTGCGCAGCCATGACATTCTACGCCTCCCTAAGCTTCTCTTTTCTTGGCTCTTTGTCTGCATAATCAGTTAGAGCAAGGTGTATTTCTTTCCACGTGTAATATATCCAAGATATTCAAAGTTTCTTGTTTTAATTGTATTTCAAATTTTTATTTCTTTATTCAGAACCTCTTTGTTTATGACGTGTTCTGTCCACGATATTTTCAGAATTCTTCTATACAGTTTCATTGATTCCAGTTTTTTCATTGAACCTAACTTTAAATCCAATTTTAAATCCCTTGTACATAGCATTCTTCTTATTTTGTTGAAATTTGCTCTAGCCTTTTCTATTCTGATTTTGATCTCCTGAATGTAATCATTTGTGGAGTTAATCATTGTTGTCAGATATGCGTATTCGTCCACTTGCATGACTTGTCGCCTGGCTCACCATGAATGACGTGACATTCGCCGCCATGTTTGTTTTTTACCTCAACGTATTCTTTGTCCTCTGACCGATCATGACAACGTCATGATCGGACCAATAGAAAGGAATATACAATATAATGTCCTATTGGCATGCTTTGATGTACCCGGCACATACTGCTTTCAACCAAATTTTTTATCCCCTTTCCAACGATATCTTACACGTTATCTTACGTTAAGCCGTTTGACATTTACGACCGGGGGTTGCGATTTTACGAGATGCGATATAAGGGATGTGTAAGAACGTAGATAGAATATATATGTCCGCTGCTTTACACATGGCCGTCTGTATCGTCTGTCATTCTTCTTCTATATCCTGTTTGACTAGATTCTGTAGTTTTTTATTTATTTCATTCTCTAGTCTGTTTACTACCTGCTTCTCTCGAAGGCGCTCTAGTTGGTACTTTAATCTATCTCTAAAGGTCGATTCAGGCACATCAGTCACGTCACAGTCACGGTACCGAACCGGTCCTATTTGGTCACAGAACTATCAACTATCTGACAGCTGGGAAACTGTTTGTCAACTGATGAGTGTGAATGCCGGCAACATATTTGTATTAAAGAATATTTTGTATGACGGATTGTCCGATTCGGCGCAATCACGGTGACGAGACGTGACTGATGTGTCTGAATTGACCTTAACAGGTTTTGGTAATTTAATCTATCTCTAATAGGTTTTGGAATTATCGGTAGTTCTAGCTAGTTATAGTATAAAGTTTGTGAAGATTATAGGACCATAAGCCTAATGAGCCATCTGCTGAAGCTGTTTTTAAAAGTCATCCACAAAAATTTTTACCGGAAATGCGACAAACAAATTGCTCCCAATCAGTTTGGATTTGTGAACGCCGTTGGTACGAGCGAAGTTTTATTTAGCGTGCAGGTATTGTTCCAGAAATGTAAAGATGTCAGCTGTAATATTTTTAAATGCCTTATTGACTACAAGAAGGCTTTCGATAGAGTCAGACATGAACAAATGATGGAAGTGCTGAAGAGGACGGGGATTGACGGAAAAGACTTAAAATAATAGCTAACCTGTATTGGAATCAATTAGCAGTACTCCGAATAGATGGAGAATATACAGATCAGGTTAAAATCTTAAGGGGAGTGAGACAGGGGTGGATAATTATACCACTGATATTTAATCTATACTCGGAGCAAATTTTTGAAGAGGCTCTAAAAGATATTGATGAAGGTATCTCAATAAATGGAATCAAGCTCGTCAACCTGTGGTATGCAGATGATACAATAGTGTTTCCTAATACCATAGAAGGGCTGTCAAATTTAATCAACAAAATAAGGGAAACAAGTAGAAAATATGGACTGGATATAAATACCAGCAAAATCAAGCTAATAATCATCAGCAAGGAAAACATAACTGTCTCACAATACAACTACTTAAGAATCATAATCAATGAGTCGTGGGACAATACCCAAGAGATTAAATGTCGCATGAGAAGGCTCCTTAAATGTTATGTGCACTCAGTGCTTCTGTATGGAGTAGAAACGTGGACATCAAAGGCTGAAAATCTATCAAAACTTCAGGCTTTTGAGCTATGGTCATACAGAAGGATCTTGAAGATATCATGGACAGACAAAGTCACCAATGAAGAAGTACTGCGGAGGATGAACACAACTGCGGATTTGATCAACATCGTTAAGGGCCGTAAGTTGCAGTACTTGGGCCATATAATGAGAAATCGAGGCAGACACGAGCTACTCCAATGCATTTTACAAGGTAAAATTGAAGGAAAAAGGCCCCCAGGACGAAGAAGAATATCCTGGCTTTGCTAACCTGGGAGCATGGTATAGAAAAACCTCAACACAGCTATTTCGTATAGCAACCCACAAAGTAATCATAGCCAGAATGATCGCCAACGTTCGGAACGGACAGGCTACCTAAGAAGAAGGTTTTTTGATTTAGTTTTGCTATTATTAGTGTATGGTCACTGTTGGTATCCGCCCCTCTGTAAGTCCTGCAATCGATTATCGTTTTATCATGTTTGCTTTTAATTAGGACATGATCTATCTGGTTTTAATTTTTTCATCGGGAAAAGTCCATGTTCCCTTATGAAGGTCTTTGTTATCAATACGTGTGCTAACCTTTTTCATTTGATTCCTTATGTAAACTTTGTCCCCCTGTTATTTTTTTTATATATTTCCTCTTTTCCGACTTTCGCATTCATGTCTTGAATGATTATTTGTTTGTCATATTTCTGTATATTCTCCATTAAGGTGCTTAGCTTTTCGTATAACTCTGTTTTGGTTTCTAAATCTATATCTTCAGTGGACGCGTGTACATTAATGATACTTATCTTTCTATACTTTGCTCTTTGAAACCAAACCAGATAATAATGATCCGCAGATACCGGAAATATCGACAATCACTGTGCTAATACGGTAATTGATGAACTACTGGATAGTAAAAAACTATACAAGATTTTCAGAATTTAGCCAATGTGTAACGATTTAGATAAATTATTAAATTTATTGTTAAGAGCATGTACTGTAAATATAATAATAAAACAGATATTTCATTATCCACAAAAAAGAAACAATGATTTAGAGGTGAATGTCTAATAAATGCCAATGCTTTTGATATAATAAAACTTTCTTTTGCTTATTCTATAGGCTTTTTGGTGCTAATTGGATAAGGCACCTAGGCTTCTTGGTGCCTTATCCAATTAGTGGATGTTGGCGACAATTCTGGCATACTCCTCCCGATCTTGTGTGGCTCTAAAAAGAGCATGGACATCGAGATTTGTTCAATCCCTTATGTTTTTAAGCCATGAGTATTTCTTTCTTCCGATGCTCCGTTTTTCTTCTATCTTCCCTTTCATAATAAGCTTTAAGAACTGGTACTTGGAATTTGGAAATATATGACCCAGATAAGTAGTTTTTCTTTTTTTTTTATTATTGGCAGCAATTCTCGTTCTCTGGTCATTCGATTTAATACTTCTATATTTGTTGTGTTCTGATTGTATGTGTTGTTAAGAGAAATATCCTACTTCTCTGGACTAATAATAAACAACGTTTTTTATTATATTTGGATGTTTATTTTCCATGTATTTTCCATGTATAAGTTTAATGACAAATGTATTTCTAGGTGTCAAACGTAGTTCTGTCCATAGCCAGTGGTCGCAAAAAACGTGTAAACACAAAAGTTTATGGTAAACAAATGCAAGAAATCATCGATATGATGCTACAAACCGATCCCAATAACAGGCCCGATACACGAGACTTAATGACAGATCCTGATATTTTTTCCACAATGTATTCTTTGGGTGGATTTTTAGGATGCATAGAGAACGAATAACTCAGAACAAAACCTTTTATTTTATAAGTATTTATGACAAATTTTTAAGGATTTTTTATTTGTATTATATAATATGTATATTGACTGTGAATTTTGTGACTAATTTGTGTAACTTAGGTTTTGGATTGTCTCAAGCGATTGAAAATCATTTTTATAAGTATTTTAATATAATAAATGACAAACAAGGTATTTATTTTGTGTAAAAACATTTCTACATCTTCAGATCTTTTGAAGTTAAGAATTCGTATCCCGTCGCTCACACCGTCAAGCTTATAGGTTTGTGAAGGTAATCAAAAATCGACAGTATTGACCTAATACAGTATAGATTTGTAAAGGTAATCCAAAATCGACTACTGTGCCTTAATACAGTCGTCTAAATATAGTAACTTTAAATATCTATTGACGATTTTAAAATAAAGTTGTTCAAAACAGAAAGAAAAATAGTTTTTTAATGTTTATTGTATCTAAGCTTTATAATGGTCTCCTAAAAGCTTGGCCAGCGTAGCGAACTTCTTTTCCCAGTTCTTCTTCAATGCGGAGAATTTGATTGTATCTGCTTAGATGTTCAGCTCGACAAGGTGCTCCAAAAATAACTTGCCCATTCGACAGCCCCACGGCAAAGTCTGCTTCAAACGTGTCTTCTGTTTCTCCATCGCTGTGGCAGATCACGGTTCCTAAGTCATTTTCTTTAGCCAATAAGTGTATTCTAATTGCTTCACTTACGGTGCCTAAAAGATGAAGAATAGCAAATGATGACTAAAAATGCTGTTATTTACCAAGCAAAGCTAAAAAACAACCTAGATATATTGGAATGTTTATTTTAATTTATATCTGGTCTTTTAACATCACCACTAAACTACTACTAAAATTTATAAAGCCAGTGTACGACCAATAATGACATATGCCCCAGAAACAAGACGCGAGACAGACATAACGCAAAGGCCACTGAAAACGACAGAGATGAGAGTACTGAGTAGAATTACAGAATTATAGAATTATATAGACTAATTGATGATAATGATGATTTCGGATAACCCTCCAATTCAATTGGCGCCATTATAGCTTTGGCATGGCTAATTTTTGCACGTTGGACTCCAGTACGTGCTCCCTCAATTAAAATAATATTTCCTATACATTTTGGTAGGTGACTTGGTCATGGCCAGTTTTTTTTATTACTATATAGAAAAGGTAACGTGATGTATCTTACAGTTTCAAAGCTTTTCTAAGAGCAGGTAGTTGGCATTGAAGTTGTGCAACTCGACCAAATTTCCATCCAAAGATAAATACCTTTGTGCGTCTGTAATTCTGGCCGGAATGGTAAGGGTCAGTAAGTAGTAATCTGGAAGTGCAAGCAAAACTTCAGTTGGTAGCACCATGTCTTGGTTTATTGGTACCTTCGTATGCCCCACGAATTCCTCATTAGAGTTTTTGGACTTGTTTTACTTTCACTTCTTCATCTACGTCGTGGTATCTTTTGAATAGCGGCAGCCGATTATAGTGTACTATTATCGGGTTTACCCTCGGAATCTCCCGGAATCTTATTTATTCGATAGATGACATCGTTGTTCTCCCTAATAAGGTACAGATCTTTCCAGAACTGCTGCAACTTGGAAAAATAACCCATTTGCTTCTTTGGATTATAGAGCCACACTTTGGCATTCTTCTTAAAACATCCCTTTTTAGCTTGGGTGTAGTACTGTTTCTTCTTCCTATCGCTAGCGATCTGAAGATGGGAACAGACTAACTCGTGCGTATTATTCGTTCTGCTTCGTACTTCGTTCACATAATCTTCACCCGCTACATCTTGTTGATGTCGATATTCAAGCTCTAGATCACAAAATAGTCGCATCTTCCGTACAAATAGGACGTTTGTAGGTATTTGGCCTGTTCAATCATCAATATCTGATCTATGCGCCATTGCGAAGAACGGAAGGTACTGGTCCCAGTCTCGCTGGTGATTGAACACAATTTCTGCCAAATAATAGCCAACTTATATTACAGGGATAGATCTACGGAAAGAGGGGACCAGGAAGAAGAAGAATATCTTGGCTCCAGAACTTATGAAAATGGTTTTCCTTGACCACTTCAGGACTATTTCTAGTTGCGGTCAATAAAATTAGAATTTCCATGCTAGTAGCCAAAATCCGTAACGGATAGGCACCACAAGAAGAAGACGACTTATTTATTCACTCTACAAGTTCCTTTGTTAGTTACTATGGATCTTAAGATACCCCAAATCGCTGATTTATTCTTTGATCAACATATCTGCAAAAGTGGTGGCTTTCTACTGCGAATTAATTCCTACTGACCAACATGTACTTGCAACCATTTTTACTTTCTGGAATTTGCCCGATAATGCCCAAAGCTATTTTTTTAAACGAACTACTAACATTATATTGTTTTTAAGGAGCTTTCATTCTGCTACTCTTAGTACAGGTAGTACATTTTTTATACCAGTCCTTCACATTGTCCGAACTATTCATCCAATAAAACCGTTCCCTCTTCCTCTGACGGGGTTTTCTTTACACCTTAATCAGACTTAAGTCTTAAATTCCAATTGCCCTTGTATAAAGTCCGCAACATTCTTCGCAATATTTCTATAATTGAGTGAAATTTTCGTGACATCGAAACAGTCGTAAACCTTCTGAGCATCGCCTAGTGTATTTGTTCATGGGCGTAGCAAGGCATAGTTTTATAATGCCCTTGTTTTGGGCTATTTAAAAGCCTCATCAATCTTTAATTTGTTATTCTTGTTGTTGTTCCTGGTTTTTTGGACAGTGTGTGTGTAAATTTTGGGCTTTGGCAATTTGTTGCCACTTTTTGCGATTTTCGTTGTAAGCGATATAATGCGATATAATGGTCTAACAGTTAATTTGATTATTAAATAAAATTCGATTAATATAATAAAAAAAATGTATATTTTCAGATTTTTTTGCATATTTTTCAACACGCGAAGGATAGCTGTATTGCCTCGTTTAGGACAGGTAGCATTGTACAATAATTTTGAAAATCCAAATTGTCCGGACCGACAGATGTCAGCAATAACGAGGGTAGGTTTTGGTGACATTGTGAGTCCTAGTGTTAGAGCAATGAATCGATCTCAACCCATAACTCTTGTCTAACGATTAGATATGGGATTTTATGAATTGCACGCCAGCGAGGTTGTTTATTAATTTGGATTGGTTTTCGCTGGATAGAAAGAAATGTCTCTTCGTAGCCAGGATTCTATTCCTCGTAGCGTATACAGGGAACCACAGTATCTAATAATAGGAATTACGAAAGTTTTATAGGTTTGTAAAATAGTTTTATTGTTTGTCGCTTCAAATTTGCTGTATAATTGCTCCCAGTAGATTGGATCATTTTTTTACGCTGTCGACGGTATTCGTAATCTCAGTATCTCAGGTGACAGTACGTGTTAAAGAGACTCCCAGATAGGACTCAAGTGTATTATAGCCTGAGCTTTATTAAATCCTGCCATATATGACTTACAGCATTTTTTGTCCAGACTCGAGGATATAAAATAAACACGATACAAAAAGAGCTAACCAAGAAGTGGACCCAGAAATTAGTGAATCTTATGACTCCATAAATACAAGTGTAGAGAGATCGAATAGAGAAAGTATTTTATGCGCAGTGTCTGTTTATGTTCCAAACAGTTCACAATAATACAAATTAGGGCACTACTGGCGAATTTTCAGCAAAATAAGATAGCTTTCGCAGAACTTTCTTGCCTTGATTAAAGAGCTTTAGATCTATCAGACCGACGTATAAGAGATGGATTAAAAAGAAAAAAAAGCTGTAGTATCGCAGAGATTACGAATGGTATCATCAAGCGTTGCATAAAATAAAAATACCAAAAATTGTAGTATACTTACCAATCTGAATCAAGTTTAAGACGCACGCATTACAAGCTTTTTCATTTACGGCTGTCATTATTCTTTGTGGGTTTGCTGCAGTAAGTTCATTTCCGACGATCTGGATATGCAGCCTGGAGTTAATGTTTGCCCAAGCGTGAAAATCTTCTTTGTCAAATGGATCTTGTATTGATACAATGTGATAAGTATTTACCATGTCTGTGTAGATTTTAAGCATGTCGTTAGGTTTCTTTCTCTTCTTTGGATCAGATTTTCTATTCTTAAAGTCTAGATCGTAAAGACCTGAAATTTCGTAACTGTTGTATATTAAGAATTCAGAAAACTTGTGAATTTGTTATATAACAGTAAATAATTTAAAGGTCAATAAACTTTTTCGCTCAAAGTAGAAAATGAATGCAGTGTTTCACGTGCAGTAGCCAGTGATATCCCTCAGGGATTAATACTATGGCCTATTATGTTTTTGCTGTACGTTTCTGATTTAACTTGTGGATTACAGTCAAAATTTGTTTCATATGCCGACAATTTAAAGTTATAGTACTGTCCAGATATCGTTAATACTTATTTTATCACTATTATATATATATATATATATATATATATATATATATATATATATATATATATATATATATATATATATATATATATATATATATATAGGCCAATGTATCATTACGATTTTATGACTTTTTTTCTAATGGATTTAATAACAGGAGAATTTTACTCTGATTATGGCATGTGATTGTCTTTTTAAAGACGAATCACACGTTGATTTCATGTAATCGACTGAACTATCTCACAATAAAGTCGTCCCAGGAACGCAACTCAGCCACATTGGCAATATAATTTTAAAGTCGTCTACTTTAATTCTCACAAGAATTTTGTATCAAGTAACAAAAAACATTTGTTTAATTTATTAATTTTTTTGTATTTTGTATATTGTAACGATTTCCGAAGTAGAAATTGAAACGTTAATAAACTTTTAAACTTGTGGCTTATTTTCATTAAAATAGTAATTACTTTAAGATGTCACAAGAAAATAGCTTCAGAACAATATTAATAAAAATGTTAGATAAGAGATAATAACTATAATATGAAAAATGAGTCTTTTAAAACTACAGTAAGGCAAAACTTTTTGGTTAATCGAGTTTTTGACAAATAGAACAGTTTAAGTGATGACATAGTAGAAGCTACTGGTTTAAATAAATAAGTAATGTAAGGATATATTTTATATGATTTCTCTTATGCTGTAATAAATGCTGTAATCTTATGTATACTTTTTAATCTTTGTATTTTTTTGTGGTTTGCTATTATTGTTAGAACTTTTTCTAAAAACCAATTTTGTTTTGGTTACTATTTTTAATTTTTATTTTGACTTTGTTAGAAACTTTGTTTTGTATTATATTATTTAGTTCTTCTTAAGTATTTCTTTCTTCCGATGTCCCATTTTCCTTCTATCCCTTTCGTGATAGGCTTTAAGATCTGGTTCTTGGAATTTCGAAACTTATGACCCAGATAAGCAGTTTTTCTTCTTTTTATTATTGGCAGAAATTCTCGTTTTCTGCTCATTCGATTTAATAGCTCTACATTTGTTGTGTGATTTTCCAGGGAATTTTAAGTAGTCTTCTAAATATCCACATTTTAAAGGCCTCCAATCGGTTCATCACATTGGCCTTTATGATCCAGGTTTTTACACCATATAGCAGTATGGAGTAAATGTAACATTTTACAAAGCGATATCGAAGCGTTAAGTTAAGGTTGCTGTTGCTTAGCAAGGTTCTCATATTAGTAAATGGTGTTATGGCTTGCTCAATTGTGCTACGTATCTCCAGGTCTGGATCTAGATCATCAGTTATTCAACTACCGAGATATCTGAACTTGGCGACCTTTTGGATGTTCTTACTGTTTACTCTTATATTTAGTTGCATATTTCGTATTCTACTAATCACCATTACCTTCGATTTGTCTATATTAATCTTCCTACAAAGTAGTAGCACAAAATATTTGTAGTACCTACAAATATTTTGTGCTTTAGGCCACATAAAATCTGCTTTGGCTCGATATCATTGTATAATAATATTAATAATAATTCGAGCTTACCTCTAACAAGAAATTTGGAAGCAGCTGCATCCATACCAATTTGAACCCTACCAGTGTACCCTGCAGCTTGGATAGCTCTAACTATGAACTGAAGTGCTTCTTTCGTGGTTTTAATATTTGCTGGAACAAAGCCTCCCGCGTCACCTACTGTTACTGCTGCTACCCCATATCTATCCCGGAGAATTTTGGCTAGGCAATGGTAGGTTTCGGTCCCCATCTTCATGGCTTCTGCGAACGATGTAGCTCCTGTGGGAAGTATCATGAACTCCTGCAATAATGGTAACAAAAAAGTGGTTATTTTTGAAAATTTCTGTAAAATGAATATACGTAATTGGAGAAATAAGTTATAGAAGATATTTTATTTTTTAATATATTCTAAATCGTGTACAATTGCTTTTAAGTTACTAGCCCAAAGCCTTTACTTTAATAAATGAAACAGATCCATTATGATGTTACAATATGATTATGCGATGGTACATATACGATGCAAATAAATATTTACTTTTGTAAGATAAAGGAAAAAACCCCCAAGATATTTTAATAATTCGTAATAGAGTTTATAAAATTTAATTATTTACTTGCCTTTCGCATTGAAATGATTTCAATTCCGAAAACATGATGCCAGTTTATTATAATTATAATTATTAAACTATGATATAATTATTTCATGTTATTGGTGTTGTAAGCAGGCCTTGGAAAACATATATTTAAAAGCGTTCTATTTCAATCGACACTCCGATTGCGAAATTTAAATCGTGGAAATGTTGATAAAAAATGACAAGAATATGATACCTTAAATAAACAGTTTTTGTTAACTATGTATTATAAATTCTAAATAAAATAAAGTTTACGAATACTATACGAACCTTATATGGCAATTTATTGCTCGCTAGTTGCCCGCCCATCATAACACTAAAAACGGGAACCGGAAGCACAACGGTCTTTATACCCGCCAAATCTGCTATGTGTCTATACAACGGTAGACCTCTTTTGGCAGCTCCTGCCTTACAAACAGCTAGCGAAACTCCTAATAAGGAATTTGCTCCAAATTTTGATTTATTCTCTGTGCCATCGAGGTCTTTTAAGAACTGGTCAACTTTCTCTTGTTCCGTGACGTCAAACTCTTGCTTTAGAAGCTCAGGACCAATTATTGAGTTGATATTATGAACCACCTTGCAGACACCTTTTCCATGAAAGTCTTTGTCGTTTTCATCTCGGATTTCAACACAATCGTAAGGACCTATAAAATAAATTTACTTTGAAAACGATGTTGGCTGGATGTTGGATTATAAACTTCTTTTAGCCTGAATGGTATGATATGGACGTGAAAGTGGAAAATAATGAAAACATGAAATTTTTAGATTCATAATACAGGAAAAGATTCAAGGAAGAAGATCTGATGGCCGAAGGCAGAATTCTTCGATGAAGAATCCGGGCGATCAATGCAGATCGCTTGATTTGTTTAGAGCAGTAAGTTGAAAAAAATATCCATTATAATTGCTAACCTTCATAAAGAGTCGGCACTCTAAGAAGAAGAACGTGAAAGTAATATGAATTGACCACCAAGAGATTTGACCATCGTGTGATTTGACCCAGTTAGACGTTTTGTTGTGGGGTTTTATTAAGTCGTAGATCTATACAAAGAATCCACAAACTATAGTGACCTTAAAAAGCAAATATAACGCATGTCGTCGATTCAATTCAGTCTAATTTATAAGCCACATCTTTTTTAATTAATGTCGTCGATATTTTTTATATTACGTCACAAATATACACAAATATATTGACAATCATGAAAATGAGTAAATAAATAAACAAGATAGATGTTTGCGATTTAATTTGAATTCAGGGCACCTGTCATCCGCTTATACATATTGTGACCTTATTAGGTCTCCTCATAGCGATTTATGCAGAAGCTCTGGACTGAAAATAAATGTCTCCCGTCAAAAAAGAACAATTATAAAAATAGTTATATATAGGACGTTACAACGCCATCTAATAACAATATAGTAGAAATATGAATCTTGGCGAAACAAAATATCTAATTACCATTAAATCTCAAACTTCTATCTGATTTATTCATCATCAATCAGCCAATCGTGTCCAGTGCTGGACATAGACCTCCCTCAGGTTTTTCCAGTGTTTTCTACAGTGGGCCGCTTGTAGCCAGTTTCCCGCTACACGTTTTATGTCATCGGTACATCTAGTCGGTGGTCGTCCTCGGCTTCTTTTATAATTTCTGGGCCTCCATTCCATAATACGTCTTGTCCACCGTCCATCTTGTGTTCTGGCTAAGTGCCCTGCCCAGTTCCACTTAAGCGTCGTATTCTTTCGATGACGCCTTGAACTCCTGATCTTTGCCTGATTTGTTGGTTTGTTATGTGGTCTCGAAGGCTTACGTTCAGCATTGCACGTTCCATGGCTCGTTGTGTAACTCTGAGTTTATTCGCAGATTTTTGCGTGAGTGTTAAAGTCTCTGCTTCATAAGTTTGTACAGGCAGAACACATTGGTTATAAACCTTTCGCTTGAGACACATGGGAATTGAATTTTTTAGAATATGACTTAATTTGCCAAATGCTGCCTATGTTACGCCTATTCGCCTCTGTATTTCATGTGTTTGATTGTCTCTGCTTATTTTGATTTGGTGTCCCAGATATTTGTAAGTGTCTGTTTATTGTATGGTATTATTGTCAATAGTTATATTTCCACTCATTACGAGATTTGTTATAAGTTTAGTTTTCTCAAAGCTTATCTTTAATCCTGCTCTTTCAGACAGACTTTTAAGCGAATGCATCATAGAAACTGTATCATGTAAGTTATCTGCGATTAATACAACATCATCTGCAAACCTTAGGTAATTTAATCTTTCTTCATCTATATTGATGAATATATCTTGCCATAAGTACTATTAAATATTGACTCTAGAGCTGCCGTGAACAATTTTGGTGAAATATTGTCTCTTTGTCTAACTCCTCGACCTAAGCTGAATTTTTCTGTGTCTTCGTGTAGTCCTATACTTGATGTAGCGTTCTCGTAGATGTTTTTGATTAGTGTCGTGCACCTGTAATCTATTCGGCTTTGATTTGATCGATTTCGTAAAAATGCAAGAACCAGTGGTATGTTGTACTCGATGCACTTTTCTATTAAGATCTTAATGGTATGCAAATGGTCATTTGTGCCATATCCTGCCCTGAAGCCTGCCTGTTCTTTGGGCTGATAGAAATCAACTTTAGGTGTTAGCCTCTTTGTTAAGATTTTCATAAAGAATTTGTACATATGTATCGCCTTTTTTGTGTAAAAAGACTATTACTGCATTGTTCCAGTCTTTTGGAATCGTACTCGCATGTAAGCATTTATTAAACAAACTTTGAAAATAAGGCTATTATCGAGCACAAGTTAATTAAATCTAGCCCAAGTACTTTCGCTTAAAATAGTTTAAGCTAGATTTAATAATAAACTTGGGCTAGATTTAATTAACTTGTGCTCGATAATAGCCTTATTTTCAAAGTTCATTTATTCGAGCATTCAACCTCATTTCAATTTATTAAACAGTTCGCTTACTGATTTTAATAAATTTCTCCACCTGCTTTTATTGCCACGATAATGAGTCCATCATCACCAGGCGATCGATGGTTCTTTATTTCCTTTAGAGCTGCTCTTACTTCTGACACAGTAATGGGTAAAAGTATTTCCGGTCCCTGATTTATAAGAGTCTTTACTCGTGTCGGGAAATTGTCTTGGTGTCTTTGGCTGGTATAGAGGTCTTTATAAAACTCTCTGGTTATTTTCAGAATGTTTTGTTTATCTGTTGTTGCCTTTCCGTCTTTATCTCTTAGCTTGTATATTTCTTTTTTACTTTGTGTGAGTTTTCTTTTCATTATCTTTAAACCTTTGTTCTCTTCTACTGTTTAAGTAATTACATTAGTATTATATCTTCTGAAATTCTTTTATTTAGTTTTTTATATTCTTCTTTGTTTCCCTTTTTGTTCTAGCTTAGGTTTCGTCGTATTTCCATGAGAGCTTTTGTATCTTTGCTAATCTTTTCACTTTTGGTGTCATTTTTCTTGCAAAATTTGAGTTGTGCGTTTTTAACCGAGTCTGTTATTAATTTATTGTGATCGTCGATACTTAGAGGTTTGGGATTATTACTCTGTAAAGTTTCGGCTATATTTTTTATGCTTCTGGATGATTTGGTGAATTCCACGAATGCGTTTGCAATTGTTTATCATCTTTGCTCTTTTTTTTTGTAGATTTATCGTTACCCTAGCTCTTACTGGTCTGTGGTCGCTTCCTACTGATAGTTTATTGAGTACAGTGACATCTGATTTATTAATTTATTTATTTTCGAAGGTACTAAAAACTAGTTCGCGAAGGATATTCACCGTGGTGGATCGACAACATGTGGAATGCAATTTCTAGATTCACCTTGTCTGTTAATACGTCAGTATGTCTGCTCTGTATATTGTAGAAAGAGCAACCAACACATATCTCAATTTTAGTTTCGTCAAATAAGAAATCTTCGGATTAATTCTATGATGGTTATTAGATGGCGTTGTAACGTCCTATATACAATTATTTTTTATAATTATTCTTTTATAACGGAAGAGATTTAGCGATCCAGAGCTTCTGCATAAGTCGCCCTGGGGCCTGGGGAAACCAAATAAGGTCAAAATACGTATAAGCGGATGGCAGCAACCCTGCATTAAAATTAAGAAATTAAATCTCAAACGTCTATCTGCTGACAATGATATTGATATAAAATACAATAAAAGTAAACTGACAAAATATTGAAGTAAAATACAATAGAATACACAGAAGTTATAAATTTGCTTAAAAATCGGTTAAGATTTTTAAGCAAATTTCTTTTATTCTTAAGTAAATGCTTATAGTTGGGGTTCAAATGGGGTAGAGATGCGCAAACTATTACTCTGTATCCAGTTAGCGTCACTAGGCTCTCCTACCCAATCCTGACTCTCACCTCCACGTCACGTAACCCCATAAACTCCGTGGAAGATTGTGGTAGCTCACACTAGTGGGGAAAAGGTCAGAGCTAAAGAAAGAGTGAGAAATGAAAAAATCTCCTAAACGAACTGGATATATACAAAATAGACATAACTGCAATTCAAGAAGCTGAGAAATATAGAACAAATAGATAATAATACAACCTAAAAAATAAAAACTTAACACACAAAAAAGCATGAAACAGATCATAATGGAGACGAATTTTAAATCAAGCCAAGACCCAAAATGGGTTGTCGAACCAGTGATGATGAAATTTTGTCGTTAGATTTTATGAATTCATTTTTTAATGCTTAATTTTACCTACTAATCCTAGGATGGTTCCCAGTGCTAGTAAAGTAATACAATTCAAATAGAAAATTTATTGAAAGATCTATTACTTATTTTTTCTGCTTATAATTTAATTTTAACAGTATTAAACCAACTTGAACGTTGTAAACTATTATAACAAAAGATCAAAATAACTCTCTTACTTTTACCAACCTTGACTATTTGCAGAAGGAATTGAAGCTCTGAATAAACCCAAATCAGTAATAAGGTCTACTTCAACCGTTGGAACACCTTTGGAATCAAAAATTTGTCTAGCATAGATGAGTTTCATACATTTTCTTGTTGGTGGTGGGTACGACTGGCAGGTCATGCTAATGAAACGTGAATTTAGGCGGAAAAGATGACGACGATGCTGAATTTAAATTTAATATGACAGTAGTAACAAATTATTCGAATCTGCCATTTATTTTCAATGTCAAAATTCACAAATTTACATGAGTAAATTATGAATTCTTTAGAGAAAAGTGAAACACCAAAGGAAAGTAAGAAGGATGAAACTAAAATAAAAGAAGTGCCTGAAACTAATGATTTGAAATCCATCGTTACTAGATTGAATAAGTTAGAAGAAGACATGAAAGCTATACGGGAAATGGTAAACAAAAATACTGATAAACACACTACTAATGACAGAAGTAAATCGCCGATGAAAGAATCAGAAACTCAAAAATATGAAGAATGTGTCATACAGAATTTGGAAAGTTTTATTTGTGGATAATACAATAAACTGCAATCAAATGTTTGTGATTTTGCTAATAAAGACTTTATTCTACTTATAGATTTTGTTTTCTGTTGTCATTCTTGAATTTTAAAGACTTAAAACCTGGTTCTTCTTTCGTTTTGTATAACATTCGGTTCCTTCGCAGTTTGTTGGTCACAATCTCGAACCTTACAGCCACTGTGCATTTTTTTGCATATATGTCAAACAACTACTAGTTTTAAAAGAGCCAAAACAATCAGAATAGGGAAAAATAGAGATTTCTTCTATAGTAGTGACACGGAGCAATTTTGCTACTCTGAAACTCCACAAAGAAATACATACCATTCCTTAAAAGTACAAGGTAATCTCAGGTAGTTTTGAAATCATTTAGGCCTTTATCAACTTCTAAACACCTAAAGTCGTCCAAAATGAATTTCATGTAGTGCTTAAAAGATACACAAAAGTGTAGTTCGATTTTCTTGAAGTGCTTTCGAGGAATCTGGAATATTCTTAAATTCTTAGAATATTTTACATTTTCTTAAAGTTTTAAATCGGCATTTAAAATGTTCAGAACAATCGTCAAACTTTCCACGATTCTTTAGAGTATTAACAATCCTGTCATATATTTTAGGTAATTATCTTACCTAAAACATTCCGGACTTTTCTGAATAAGGCCATGAAAAAATGATAATGAGTAAAATATGAGAATTTACCCTGGCCATATTGATTATTATCATTACATTGATTACATGGAACGGTTTTCAAATTTCTAGACATTCAGAAAAAATTAACAAACAAAAAAAAGTATCCCTGTTACACTGTTATATCCTTTAAATAATTCACTAACTGTTGGTAACTGTCCAATTTAAAACGGAATCTTGTCTTGAAACTATTTAATACTTCTATGTAAATGTCAATGTCACAATATAAAAAACTTAATTGTTTGTAATTTGAAATAAAAATAAATGTTACAAATATGAATACATGAAATAAATAATGTGGTAAGTGCCAAAAAATCTCATGTTTATTTTATACCTTAACACGTTCCAAGTACCATAACCTCTCTTACATATCGATGGTTTAAAGCACAAACATAGTATGTCCACTTTTTGCTGATTTTAAGATATCACCATAGACATATTCAGTAGGGTCATATGAATGTTCTGCACAATTATTGTAAGTCAAAAATGATTGTAAATACCTTAAACCGCCTTGCCTAAATATAGTATTTCCCATTTGTACTAAAAATCGACTTCACAGACATATTATGTCCGTTGGAAGTGCACAAACATAGTATGTTTTGGACATACAATATTAGTGCTCATATGATCAAACTTATTATGGCTGTAAATATTGTTTGTCCGGACATGCAATATTTGTGCTCTTTATGATTTGAAATCAAGCTGATAACGTTGTAACATAAATATATCATGTTTGTGCATAGTTTGCAAATAGTTTTCGTATGTCTGTCTCTTAATCAGTTATAACGACTTTCGGTAATCTAATAGCAGTTCTGTTTTTACGTTCGAATAATAAGGTAATACTGTTTTGTGTGATTAGTGAACTTAAAATAAGTAGTGATTTTATCAAAATGTCTAAACGTGCTAAACTTTTAGTGGAATTAGCAAAAAAAGGATGCGAAACAACAAGAACATCAGGTATCTATTGATTGCTTCTTTGTATACATAGGTACTGTATTTTTAAGAAAATGGGCCGTACTTACCTAATAACGACTACAATGCTACGTGATTTATTTTAGAAATTATTTAGGAAGAATGTACTAGAAGTATACTAAAGACATAAATAATTATTTTACCGGTTTAACCTTACTTCTTTGATAAATATTTTTATACTATTAGCTAAACATCTTGTTAGATCAATAATTTGTATAACAAAATAAATTTAGTTTTCGCGGTATCCCGTAATTACGTTAATTTTATATTTTGTTAGAGGTAACGTGTGACACTAGAGATAATCCGGCAATGGAAAGCTGCAAAGAAAATGAGGAAAGTTGTTTCCAAGTCTGTGATGACATCATGATTATTCCCTTTGGTAAGACCTGTGTTGGGTGTTTATATTAGTTAAATAATATTAGTATTTCTTTTTCTGTTTAGAGGAACTTGAACGAAATGAAGATAATTCCATTTATCATTCAACAACTAATTGTCTCATTGATAACATTTTTTCGGTGGAAGAAAACTGTATGAATACAATTGCACAGATTCAAAATGTTGTCCAGTTATCCAAACCCATAGAATATAATTCATACGGAGAAGATGCTGATGGTAACTTTTGTCAGTTTAAAAAATATATGCTTTATTTTGATATGTACTATTTTTTAGGAAAGTTTAGTCTACCTGAAAACTCACTAGCTGTTTCTGCACAGGAAACTTCTTGGTTACATTTGCAACAAGTCCAATCTGTTCCATATCTTCAATCAAATGAAGATATTTCTGTTATTACAAATACTGCTTTACAAGAAAACAATGAAGACCATAGTATTCCTCAAAATGAAGTGAAAGCCACTGAATATTTATCAGACCCTGATTTTATCCCAGCAGACTTAGACGTTTCAACTGACAATGACTTCGATAACCAAGCGAATGCTTCTCCATTGCCTTCAGAAACAAATTCTACTTTAATGAATATAGAGACAAAAACAAAAAAAAGCCGCAAACGTCATGCACAACCTGAAACATGGGAAAGGAATATTCGTAAACAAAAAAGAATGTGTGGTAAAAGTTATACAAATAGCAAAAAAGAAATTATTCCTGAAAAGCGTATTCAACATATTATTGACTGCTCAAGATGTAGATTTAAATGCTCAACAAAAATTCCTCCTGAACGTCAGAGTATTTTGCATCAAGAATATTGGGCACTGGCTGATTCTGATCGACAAAAGGGGCACTTGTGTTCTTTAGTTACAGAGAGAAATGTAGCTAGACACAGGAAACGTAACCCTGAAAGCAATATTTCAAAATCAACATCGCGTGTTTACACATTATGTGACACCAGTGGGGAAACACAGAGAGTGTGTCTCAAATTTTTTGTGCAACGTTTAGTATTAGCTTTCAGGTAGTTGATTTGGCATTAAAAAAACGTGGTCCAGGAGGGGCTTACGTAGGTTGCGATGGGCGAAAAGGGAAAGTTCCAGCTAACATTACACCCGACGCAGCTAAAAATCACGTGACAATTCATATAGACAGTTTTCCTAAAATGGAATCGCATTATAGTCGTCGCGATACAAAGAAACTTTATTTATCTTCTGACTTAAACCTTTCTATTATGTACAGATTGTACAAAGATGAATATTGCTCTAAGGAAAAAATTATACCCGTTTCCATAAACGTTCATAGATCCATTTTTAAGAAGTATGATCCTCAGCTATCGTTTCATATTCCCAAAAAAGATCAATGTTCTACTTGCAACGTTTATTATAATGCCTCAGACAAATCTTCTTTGGAAAATAATTGGAATCTCCATAAGCAAAGGGAAGAAGAAGCCATGACAATGAAAAAAGCAGACAAGCAGAAAGCTATTGAAGTAAAAGGAGTCAATTATAGAGCGATCACGTTTGACTTAGAAGCAATTTTGACAGTGCCGTTTTCTGCAGATTCTCAGATTTACTACAAACGGAAACTTTCAGTTTTTAATTTTACCATTTATGATTCATTTGATCAAAGTGGTCACTGCTATGTCTGGGATGAAACCGAGGGTTCCAAAGGTGCCTCAGAGATAGGCACATGCCTTTTAAAATATCTGTATAGTTTGCCAAAACCGTTGAACATGTAGCCACTTTCTCAGACACATGTGGTGGGCAAAACCGCAACCAGTTTGTTTGTGCTGCAATGCTATACGCTGTTGCAAAAATTGATAATCTTAAAACGATCGACCTTAAGTTTATGGAATCTGGCCATTCTTATTTAGAAGCTGACTCAATTCATGCAACAATTGAGCATGCTCGTAAGCACAAAAAGATATTCACCACCGAAGAATGGGCACTTTTGATTAGCATGGCAAGACACAAACCAAAACCCTATGACGTACATAAACTCAACCATTCAGATTTTTATGACCTGCAGAATCTTGCATCACTTATAATGCAAAATAGGAAAACTAATGCGTTAGGTGATCCAATAAAATGGCTTCAGGTTAAGTGGTTCCGGTTTCAAAAAACAAGGCCATTTGTTATTCAATATAAATATTCATTGACTGATGAACATTTTTTAGAGTTTGATGTCATACAAAACAAAAGACATACTAAACAAGTTACACAAGTTACATGGACAGATGTCAAGCTAAAATCCAAATATCAAAAAAGACTTTTCATATCTGAGCAAAAAAAGAAAGACTTGTTGTATTTACTAAATAAGGAGATTATACCAGCAGTTTATAAAACGTATGTGGAAAGTCTTCCTACATCAAAAAAAACAAAAGATCTTGTACCTTGGCGGACCCCTGAAGATGAAGAAGATGATTACGAATAAAATATATTACTTTTGTGTTCTACCTACTATTTTTTAACAAATAAAGCATAAAATAAAAGAGAACTTTAACAAATTCATTATTTTAAATCTAGGTTACATGTTGTATGTCCAAACAGTAAGAACCATTATGTTGTATGTCCATACAAATTTTCAAAAAATAGATTTTTTAACCTAATAACATATAATATTTTGAAAATTATCTACATTAAGCTAATAATGATAACCGAAATTATTACACAAAAATTATAATATATCAATATATTACCAGTACCAATCAAAAAATAAAGCGAAAACTTCAAAACGTTTTTCTCAACAATTAAGATATTTGGACATACTATATCTGTGTTTTAAAACCATCGATATGTCTGACCATAACCAATAACCTATATAATGCGCTTAGTCGCCGGGTTATTATTAAGTACTTTAAAAATTCTTCACAGAGTGCGTGTTAGTCAATCGCCACAATGTCGCCGGCAAAAAAATGTGGTAAGTGCCAATAAATATGACAGTTTCAGTACTGTTTTGATGTTGTATTAGTAAAGTTGTTATTGTTTATCTGGTTCTGTATAATATTGCAATCATATAAGAATGAATGCCGGTGTTATTTCTAGAAAGGGCAATAAGCAAAAGGAAAGGCAGAAAAAAAGAAATGCTGGAGAACAGTACTATATAAAAAAAATAATAAAAAAGTTGCTGCCAAGCAGCCTCCTGATTATAAGGTTAGTCGAATATTGTTTTTATTTTTGGGCAGTAGACATTCTGAAATTTGGTTTTAGATATTGTGCAAATCCACAATACTACTTTACTGCACTACTTTACTTCAAGTGTAAAGAGATACAGTATGAACAAAAATTGAGGCTTTTTCACGAATTGCATGGTTTGAATTATAATGTACGGCAAAATACGTATGCTATGAATTTTATCCTTGTGTGTACTATCAAGAGGAGAAGGCATGGAAATTATGAGAGACCAGAAGAGAGTAAGAGACATGTTACGCTTTCCTTCACATTGCCCAACGGAGAAGGCAACATTTTACAGGTGTGTAGGAAGACATTTTGCGTGGTGTTTGGAATAACTCCAAGACAAATTGAAACATTGGCTAAGTTGAAAAAAAAAGAGATACAGTTTATAAGGAAAGGAGAGGTAGAAAACTGCAGTTTAGAAAACTCACGCCAGAAGATAGAGCATTGGTTATCGAGCACATAAACAAATTTTCCAGAGACGTGGGACGTTACAATCGTTTAAAAAGTGAAAAACAGTATCTGAGTTCCGATCTCAATATAAACAGACTTTACTTGACGTTTAAGGAAGCTCATCCTGTGCTGTTACCTGTGCTTCCTGTGATTTACTGCACATGCAAACAAAAGATCTCACACAGAAAGATGCTCAATTTAAGTTAGAACTTCACCACCTAAAAGCTGAAGCAGCTGTAGAAGCAATGAGAAAAGACCATCAGAATTGTCAGCAACCCACGAGTGACACCATGACAGTTTCTATGGATCTACAGCAGGTCTTATCATTGCCAACTCTAACTTATAGTCAAATGTATTGTATGCGACAGCTTTTCAACTACAACCTTTGTGTTCACATCACCTCTTAAACGTTCAGATCTCTAACATTTTCCATTTGCGGTTAAAATATTCCAGAGCAACCTGAAAGGATTGTATACTTTGTTGAATATTTCAATCAAGTATTCTATATAATCTTGAAATTTGTTAGACTTCTTTAAAGCCCTTTAAAAATTTCAAAATAATTTCGAAAAGTTTCATGTGTCTCTAAAGTCGCTTCAAAGTATTTAAAACATTTCAAGCAATTTCACAATATTCCAGATTTATCTAACGTTTTGCAGGAGATCTGAAAATATTCCAAAACGATTCTTAAGACTCTGAAAGTTCCAAAATATTTGATAATATTTCTACAACATTACAGACTCATTTGAAGCCTTCGATAGTTACCTGAAAAAGATTATCCTAAAACATTTCAGAACTCCTTTACAATCTTTGATGAAATTTTATAAGAAAGTCCTAGAAGATTTCAGACTATCCTAAAGTTTTTTAAAATGTATTTTAGGTAATTGTATTTTAGGTATAAAACTCCGCCTTCAGTAAGTACTGGGTGAATTGAGTAGCTCAGTAAATGCCGATGCCGGTCCCAAGCCCGGATAAAGGAGGAGGGTTGAGGCGATGGGCTAGCAACTCGTCCCTTGTCAAAAGAAATTAATGCTAAAAATTTCGACCAAAAGCCTCGAAATACAAAGGATGGATCAACACAAAGACGACTAATGCAACGAAAAAGGAAAATGATATTGGCTACATGGAATGTACAAGGACTGAGAACCAAACAAGCAGAAGTATTCAAAGAATTAGCGGAAAGAAAAATAGATATATGTGTTCTCACAGAACCAAGAAAAAGGGAAAAGGAAATGAAGAGATAGGAGAATATATACATATCTACAGCGGAGTGAGTAAAGATAACAGAGCTAAGAGGGGAGTCTCTATTGCCATTCGAAAAAATCTTAAAAACAACATTAAATCGTGGACTGAAGTAAATGAACAACTACTAATACTGGAAATGAAAAAGAATGGGCACAATATCGTAATTGTCGGAGTATATGCCCCAAACGAAGATGCAAATCCAGAAAGTAAAGACTATTTCTACGACACTATGAATGAAATACTCTCTGAAGTTAAAGAAAACTGTGAAATCTTTATACTAGGAGATTTAAACGGCAGAGTAGGGACAGAAGAAAATAGCAGAGTCGTAGGAAGATATGGAGAACAAATAACCAATGACAACGGAATGCGTCTTAGAGATTTTTGTGAAATAATGTCTCTCAAAATTATGAATGGATTTTTTCAACATAGAGACATCCACAAATTTACATGGATACAACCTACTAGGAATCTGCGCTCGATAATCGACTTTGTAATCCAACGTCAAACTTCCCAGCTAAAAACAACTGACGTAAGGGTATACCGTGGATCAGAATGTGGATCGACCATCATTTACTTATGGCCAATGTGATAGTTAACTATCGCAAAAAACAATAACACTCAGGTACAGAATATAGAAAATTGACAAAAAGTAACATCTCCTAAATATAACCTAGAAAGCTTAAAAGAAGATTCAACAAAATTTCTTTACAAATTACGACTGGCCACAAAATTACAAAATGCGGATCGAGAAAATATAACAGCGGAAGAATTATACCAACAACTTAAAAAGTACATTCATGAGGCTGCAAGTGAAGCTTTGGGGTATAAAGACAAACATGCAACAAAAAATCAAGAATGGTGGTCGGAGAATATGCAAACGTGAGTAAACAAGAAGAAAACTGCTTATCAGAAATGGATGTCAACGAGAAAGGAGGAAGATCACAAGGTATATACGAAATTAAATCGAGATGTAAAAAGAGAAGTAGTGAAAAGTAAAAATGAGATGTGGGATCGAAGATGTGCAGAGGTGGATAGATATATGGGTGGAACAAGAGTTGGGCAAGCGTGGAAGGTGATAAGTCTCTCCGGAGGGAAGGAAAGGAAAAATCTAACTTAAAATTAATAGATCTGAAACAGTGGAAACAGCATTATGAGGTCTTATTGACAGAGGATAGACGTAAATTCCAAGATATCGAAATGGAAGAAATATCTGAACATACACAAATAATTGAGATAACAACCGGAGAGTTAAGCGATGCCCTCAAAAGATCGAAAAACGGTAAAGCAGCAGGACCTGGAGACATCCCAATTGAGTTGGTAAAGTATGGACCAAAAATATTACACGAGATGATGGTTAAACTATTTAATAAATGCTTAAAAGGACAAAATATCCCTGATGATTGAAATGTTGGATACATCAGCTCAATATACAAAAAAGGGGATAAACGCAATTGCTCTAATTATAGAGGAATAACTGTTACTAGCTCAGTTGGGAGGTTGTACGGTCGAATAATAAAAAAACGAATTGAATTAGAATATGAAGACATAGAGGAACAAAATGGATTTCGGGCAGGAAGATCGTGCATTGATAATATATTCGTTCTGCAGTAGGTAATCGAAAAACGGAAGGCAAGGAATCTATCTACCCACCTAGTGTTTGTAGATTTAGAGAAGGCATATGATACGGTACCTTTGAAAAAGCTGTTTTATACATTGACGAAAGTAGGTCTCAGTAGAGAGTATGTGGATGCTATGGCAAATATATACAAAAATTCAAGAAGTGTCGTTAAAGAAGGAAACTTTATATCTGAATTATTTTCAATAACCAAGGGGCTTAAACAAGGATGTTGTCTGTCTCCGACCCTGTTTAAAATATATATTCAATCATCGCTAGAGCAGTGGAGAAAACAAGTATCTGGAATGGGAATAGACATAGGCGGTGGTGAATGTCTAACAGCTTTATTTTTCGCAGATGATCAGGTAGTCGTAGCGAATGACGAGGAAGACATGGACTACATGTTTAGAAAACTAAAGAAAGAATATGAAAAATGGGGCCTCAATATGAATATGGCAAAGACAGAGTATCTTAAAATAGGAGATGGTGAAGAAGATCCAGAGTTAGAAATTAGAAACACAAAAACATGCAATGAATATAAATATCTCGGATCTATAATATCTAAAGAAGGCACTACCAAAAGAGACATCGAAAACAGAACACAGCAGGGAAAAAAAAGTGGTAAACATTCTAAACTCTCTACTTTGGTCTAAAGATATTAGACAAGAAACGAAATTGACAATCTATCGAACCTTGGTAGAGCCTATTATGACTTATGGGGCAGAGGTTTGGCAGATAACGCAGAAGGATAGAAAAAGAATAGAAGTAGTAGAAATGGATTTTCTAAGGAGAGCGTGTGGTATATCCAAAAAAGATCACATCAGGAATGAAGATATTAGAAGGAGGACAAATACTGTATATTCCAGTGTAGATAGAATTGAAACGAGGCAACTAGTGTGGTATGGTCACGTAAAACGAATGAATGAAGATAGATGGCCAAAGAAAGCTTTAAATTACATACCACAACAAAGAAGAAGAAGGGGAAGGCCTTCAGTTGCCTGGGAAGATAATGTACGGCACATAATGAGAGATAGAGCCATCAGAGAAGACGAATGGATGGACAGAAAACGATGGCGGTCGAAATGCGAGAAACGGCAGAGGCTGTAGGAACCTCGCTTATATCTATATATATTTTAGGTAATTTTTAAAAGTACCAGGCTTCCTTGAATTCTCCGGTTGGCATTAACCAGTAAACCTTTGAGGCTTCAAAGCCCTACAGAATAAGTATAAATACTTCGAGAGTCTTTAAAGTCCTTTACAAAGCTCGAAAGTATTTTAGATAGTATTTAAAGATTCAAGGTCTAAAACGTCCAAGGACTATAAAGCATACTGGGTACTCCTAGTAATTTCAAGCCTTATACAAAAGCGGTTAAAAAATTCAGGGAATCTTTTAAAATATTTTAGGTGTCCTTAAAATCCTTCGTAAGTTCCAAGACATTTTTGGTTCCAATAAAGTGTTCCAAGGCATTTTTGAAAAGTTTAAGGCTTCTCAGAACTCTTCTGAAAGGTCTTTAAATATTTTTGATATCTCTAAAATATTTCAAACTTACCTAAAGTCTTTGACATGTCCCTGTAATGCTTCAGAACATTCATAATTTCGCTTTAAAACGCTTCAGACCTCCCTAAAGTGCTCCGAAAAATTAAAGGCAGACTTAAATTACTTTAAAAGCTGTGAATCTTTCTAGGCCGTCCTAAAATCTTACTGCTCTACTTCAAAATCAAGAACTATGCTAAAACCTTCTTAAAGTTACCTATATTTCCTATTATATATAAATATGAGTAATTTCACGATGTAGATGATCATAGTAACATTGGGTTTTTAGTAAGATATCTAAAAAAAATGAGTTTTAAATAATTGACACAACAATTTAATGGCTAAAAGGATAAGAGAATGATTTTTGGTGAGGTATAGCATACAGTGTTTACCAATTTTTTTTTTTTTTTTTTATTTAAACATACAAAACCCACATCAACCACCAAGGGTTATTAGTGGGGGGACATACACAGTAGTACAGTTTGTTAAATTGCAGTTTATTATAAATGTTTATGTCTTTTAGAAACTGCAATAAATCCGAGATATTTGTCGTAAGCGCACTTCTCAGGTTTCCACTAATTCCTCGGCATGTTCTCTGAGAATGGAACTGCGGGCAGTCGACTATCAGATGCTTCACCGTGAGTTGAGTAGAGCAGTAGGTACAAATTGGAGCTGGTTCTTTATTTAGAAGGTATTGGTGTGTTAGTATTGTGTGGCCGATTCGAAGACGATTTACGATTACTTGATCTCTTCTTTTTCCTTGTTGTGGTAGGCTAGAGTCTACTCGAGGCTTTGTTGTTTTCAACTTAGAGTCTGTTGCATCCCAGGTTGCTTGCCATAAATTTATTATATGATTCATGGACTGTCGTTTATGGTCGGTGTGGGGATATTTAGTAATTTCTGGAACATTTTCATTTTTGGTGGATTTTAATGCTAATTGATCAACTTCCTCGTTGCCTTTAATGCCAATGTGTGAAGGTATCCAGATAAATGTAACCTTTTTATTTATATGGTGTAGTGCATTAAGTTCATTTCTTATGTTTTGTGCAATAGGATGGCTAGGGTAAAGTTGATTAATTCCATGAATTGCGCTGAGTGAATCTGTGATGATTAAAATATTATTTTCAGTCGTTGAAGAGGATTTTTTGATAGCTTCTAATATCGCTGTGGTTTCTCCGGTGTAAATGCTGCAATGCTGTGGAATTCTAATGGCATATTTGTAATTTTTATTTGTGAAGGCTGCAGCATGGCCACTTTCAGGTTTTGATGCATCTGTGTATATTATGTGGTGATTTGGATACTTCTCCATAATTTCTTTGAATGCGTTAATGCTAAGGTTAGGATTTGTGGTATTTTTTGGGTACTGTGTTAAAGTTAAATCGGTGATAGGTAAGGGTGTAAGCCATGGAGGAAAGTCTAATTTTGTAGTTATGGATAATTTGAATTCATTGCAATTGAATCCTTTTTGATTGATTCTTTCCCTAAAGGGTTTGTCTTTATATTGTTTGTTTCTATACAAATTGGATGTAGGTGCGTTAATAATCTCAGAATATAATGGGTGCTTTTTATTGGAGATATTCTTGCTGCATAATTTAAACTAAGTAGATGCCGTCTTAGATGTAGAGGGGGTTCTCTTGATATTACTTGTAAGCTGCTTACAGAACTGGTTCTGAAGGCACCGACGGCTAATCTTAGAGCTGTTGTTTGAATTGTGTTAAGGTTTTTTAGAAACGTTTTATTTGCTGTATCGTAGCATATTGCACCGTAGTCTAGTTTACTGCGAATAATTGATTTGTAGAGGTTAAGCAGAATACTAGAATCAGCTCCCCATATATTATTGGATAGAATTTTCAGCAAGTTTATTCTATTTTGACAAGTTAGTTGTAAAGTCGTAATGTGTGTTTTCGAGTTTAATTTGTAATCAAACGTTAGGCCCAAAAAATTCGATTCCTCTGAATGAGATATATTTTGACCGTTAAATATTAACGAAACAGGAATGGTATTCTTGCGTTTGCTGAAAACTGTGTAATGTGTCTTATTAGTTGAAAAGAGGAAGCCTGTTTTGGAAGACCATTCTTCGATTTTGTATAGAAGGTTCTGTAGTATTTTAGTCCCAGATGTAATATTTTTGCATTTAATATACACAACTAAATCATCAGCGTATAAGTTTGCTTTTATAGGAGGCTTAATTGTATTTATTACATCGTTAAATGAAATTAAAAATAAAGTTGGGCTTAAAATAGAACCTTGTGGAACACCGTTGTCGAGTATTCTAGTGGTAGAGGTGTACCCATTTACTCTTACTTGTATTTCCCTTTTATTGAGAAAGTTTTTTATAAACGCAAGCATATGTCCTTGAATTTCCCATTTATCAAGTTTATTTAATATGAGGTATCTCCATGTTGTGTCGAAAGCTTTATTCACATCAAAAAAGACTGCTATAACTTTCTGATCTAGTAAAAATGCATCATGAATAGTTGACTCAAGTGCCACTAAGTTGTCGTTAGCAGATCTTCCTCGTCGAAAACCACTTTGAACTGTGGTCAGGAGATTTTCATTTTCTAGATACCATGTAAGCCTGTAATTTAAAATCTTCTCGAGAAGTTTACACATGCTACAGGTGAGGGAAATAGGACGGTAAGATGTGGGACAATCTTTTGGATTGTGTTGTTTATAAATTGGGATTATAATAGCTTTGGTCCAATTATCAGGAAAGTAATGATTTAAAAAGATGTGATTAAAGATGTCTAAAAGTATCTTTTTGCACCTTTGGGGTAGATTTTTTAAAAATATCGATGGAATATCATCAGGACCTGGAGATGTGGTTTTTAAGTTTAAAAGAGAAAAATCTAATTCTTGCAAAGTTATGGGTACATTTATGGGAGAGATTTGGTTGCGAATTTTGATATCTACAAATTCTGTCGTAGTCTTGTGTGTAGAAAAGATCGGATCTAGTACAGAATCGCTAGAGTTTTTTTGAAATACGTCTACTAGAATTTCAGGAATTTCGCTTCTACAAGAGATGATTTGGTTGTTATATGAAAGTGCATTTATTGAGTAAGGTAAACTTGATCCTTTTATTTTCTTTATTTTGTTCCAGATTATATTTGCTGGTGTGGATGTGTTAATGCTTCTAACATATTCAATCCAGGTCTCCTTCTTATTCTTTTTTATTAAGAATCGTGTGCTAGCTCTCAATCTCTTAAGTTTTATTAGGTTTTCGTCTGTTTTGTGTCTCTTAAAAACATTAAAGGCGTGCTTGCTAGCAGCCAAGGCCCGAGAGATTTCTTGATTCCACCAAGGTACCGGTTGCCTTTTACACGGTTTAGTTTTTCCTACAGATGTAGATGCACAATTTAAGATAATGTTGTTAAAGTCCGTGACGGTTTTGTGAATGTCATTTGATATCTCATAATTTTCCATCTCGTCTTCCAAGTCATTTTGAAAAAGTTCCCAGTTTGCTGATTTTATTTTCCATCTTTGATATACATTCGGATTAAGAGGTTGGTTTGTCTCGATTGAAATAAGTAAGGGGAAGTGGTCACTGTCGTGCAGAGTTTTTTCTGTGTTCCATTGAAACATGTGTGCTAGTGATGGGCTACACAGAGTCAGATCAATTGCAGAGAATGATCCGTTATATGAATTGAATCTTGTTGGCTTTCCATTGTTTAATAAGATTAAATTTGATTTATTTATCAGACTGTGTAGAAAGTTGCCACATTTATCGATTTTTTGGCTACCCCACGCTAGGTGATGGCAGTTAAAATCGCCTAGAATTACTTTGGGATGGGGTAATTTTTCTATGAGTTCTGTTAGTTCATTTATGTCATCTTGGTTAGGATGCAGTAAGTATATATTACAAACATTGATGTTTTTTCTGTAGGTAATTGACACAGCCACAGCTTCCAGGTTTGTAATAAGTGGAATGATTTTTGCTTCAGTGTCATTTCGAATGAAAGTAGCTACTCCACCACTAGCATGCTTTCCATTTCTGTTTTTCAGAAATGGCACATAATTTCTAAGTGTTACAGAATTCTTTTTAAAGTGAGATTCTTGCAGACAAATTACAATGGGGGAGAAATCGTTTATAAGAAGTTTTAATTGCTCAAGGTGGGTGTAGAATCCGTTTAGGTTCCATTGAATTAAAAATGTATCAGACATTATATATCCTGACTAATTGTGTCGTTGTTAGATTCTTCTGTAGATGAATAATAATTTGAGGATAATTTTTTCTTAATAGTTGTAATTGTTCTTTTTAAAGAGGGATTTTGAATATTTGCGTGGATAAAAGTGAGAATGTCAATTATATTTCATTGGTGTATTCTTTTGCTATAAGTTCAGGGTTTTTAGAGTTAGTGCCATTTCAGTCGACTTGGCCCTTTTTTTTGGTTTAGATGTTTTGGGAACAGAGAAGACGTCTTGTGATGTGGGAATATCAGAAACATCTGGAGAATTTGATAATTGTCTTTTGGCCTTATCTTTTTTTAAAGATGGGTTATCGTTGCTAGTTATAGATAGGGTAGGAGCTGGAGGGTTATAGGGAAGGTTGACTTCAGATGGAGTTTTATTGGTGGTTTCAGTTAGCTCTATATTGGTTTGGTTATTTGAATTAGGATTTTCGGGTACTTCTGTTTCCATTTGTTCACTGGGCGAATCCGTTGTTTGAATGCAGTCAACTTCTCGGTGTCCTATTGTTCGACATTTAGAACAATTAAATTCGTCTATAGAAAGGTATATTCGATATGTTGTGCAATCAAAAGAAATGTTGAAAGAGTCTGTTATGGATAAGTTTTCTAATGGATTGATGTAGATTTGCCGCCTAAAACTAAGAACATTGTTATATTCTGTCTCAGACATACCCACTCGAAGAAATGTCATTTTTGATATGGCTATAATTCCCATTTTCTTGAGTTCTTCTTCTATAAATTCGTTTGGAATGGTTGGACAAACATTCGAGATGACTAATCTTAATGCTGGAGTTATTAATCTGCGGACTTCTACTTGCACGTTGCTGATTTTGACGTATTTGTGTGAATCAATGAGTTGGTCTATTATTCTTTTAGAGGATAAATAAATACAAATGCGGTTGTTTGCAATTTTCGAGGCAAAAACTATGTTCTTTGGTAGGACAAGTGATCCAATGGCAACTATATAATCATGAATTTTAATTCCTTCTATGGCAGATAGTACAATAGCTTGGTCTTTTGCCGGATATTTGAATGAAGTTAGTATGTTTAAGTATGTAGACGGTGTGGTGTTTTTTGAAGGATTATTCTCTTTTGGATTCATTTTTGGTTAATAATTTTTGTCTTTAAATTTATTTATCATAGTCAATTTTTTACCCGTGCCAATCCGGCTCTGTATTATCAGCAGAGTTTTGGATAAAACCCGCTCTGAAACCGGTTGAAACGGCCTTTGTGATAATTTTGTTGACTTTTAGAATATGTTGTAATTATGTATTATTGAGAATATTAATTTTACTCACTGCGATTGTAGACCAATCGATGAAAAGCACTGTAGATTTTTGTAGTAAACACTTTTAACTATTTTTGATCACTTTAATCTATTAGATTTAAACGATATTATCGGAGCTAACCTAAATGTGGTTTGCTAAACCAAGGTCAGGAATTTGGCCCAAAAAAATTTTATATACCAATATATTAAGTAATACCAGATCATTTAATTTTTAACTATCAAAAAAAATTTAATATAATGATGACAAGTATGAATTTGATATTAACAGATATCGCATGCCGCAGTACATATTTCTTTGTCGATACGAGTGTTTAGATAACATGAATCATTTTTCAATGATATGTTTGGATGAAACCTTATTTTTTTTAATAACACTATATTATTGCAAAAGCATAACTTTGATTATTTGGTAATCCTATATTTTATTGTATTGTATTATATTATATTGAATAAAAATCATTAAAACTAGTTTGTTAATAAATTCACTGTACGAATACGATACATAACATTCCGTAGGTCCTATTTCAATAAAACAATAAATCGAAAACTATTGAGCAGCGCTGATTGACACAGCAGAGCAGTAAAATGTTATATAAAATAAATTAGATTTTTTTAACCCATGGGGCGTTACAGATTCTCGATCTGACTCTTCACCATCAGACAAATCCCATCCCGAATCATTGGATCTTAAAGTGATGACAAATTTATCCATATTATTTTCCATTGTTGTTTGTTCATCAAAAATTTTTGCTCGCATTTTTTGCATGGTTGTATCGGCTTTGTCACTTAGTAAGAGGGAAAGTGGCAAATAATTGTTCGCATAACTCTTTTACATTATTAATATGAAAAGTGATTATTTTTAGATATTAAAGAAAAAAAGAAGATATTAAAAATTATTTTTAATGCTACATACGATTTTAAGCTGGCCCAGACCAGAACAATTGAATTAACATTTGGTTGATATGGAGGTAATCTTAAAATTTTATGTCCATGTTTAATTGGAGAATTACGTAAAATCTAATTAGATCACTAGTGATGTAATAAAATGTCAGTTATGAAAAATGTGTCCTTTTCTCATCTTCCTTTTTCATAAAGGGTAACACGTTAGCAATTAATTCTCGACTTTGACTATTAACAGCACCTCCGGATAATTTACTCTTAAACTCCATGCTATAATATTAAATAACACTACTTTAGGTGTATCTATTAAAAAATTATCACAATTATTTCTTTACCGTTACAGTTTTTAATTTTAACAGAGTTCTGAAAAGAACTTTTCCATAAAATCAGTAAAACTAAAATAATTAAAACAGAATACATAAATACAAAAACGTAAAAGCACAACAAAATCAAATTTAAATACCGCGAGTAAAAGAAACAATGCAATAGTGTAAAAATATCCAGCACCCCACTGCATAACGTTTATTGCAATTCTTGAAAGTTTGCTGGACTCACACTTTCAAATTTGCTTCTGAGCGGCAACTTTTTAATTTCACGAGATATCTGTTCGACTATATCTCCAAACTGAGCAAATTGATGCGTAAAAATATTCTTTGATGTCGTACAGAAACGGACTACTGACGGATAGCATTCGTGCGAGTTAACTTTATGTGAGCAAACGTCATCGAGCAAAAAGACAAAAGAGGGAATCTAATCGTTATGAAAAGGAGACCAAAAAAGTGGCCTCTGATGGCGGACATATCCGGAAATGCAAAGGCGCTAAATTTAAATTTTCCGACACTTATTAAGAATAGCTATAAAATATTTTTCAGACTAGAAAGTTTTAATTAAATATTAACGATAATAGTCTAAAATGTGACATAATTGGTAAAAAACTTCAATATAAATAAAATTTCATGTGACAGTTGGGACAAACAATAAATAACCATCGAGCAAAAAGACAAAAGAGGGAATGTAAAAGTTAGTGGGGGCAGAAATATTGTTAGACAGGAAGTGCGATCTTTATAGAGGCCACATTAAACAAGGAAAGAGAGTATCTCTCCTTGTTTGACATCAAATTTAGTTGGGTTATGTTATATGTAAGTTCTATTTTACTTACTATTTAGTTTGTTTACTATTAATATTGGCTATGAGTACGTGTGCTTGGTTGTATAGTAATTTCGGTTGAGTTTACCCAGAGCATGATGCCCATCGAGCAAAAAGACAAAAGAGGGAATGTAAAGGTAGTGGGGGCAGAAATATTGTTAGAGAGGAAGTGCGAACTTTAGAGGCCACATTAAGCAAGGAAAGAGAGTATCTATCCTTGTTTGACATCAAATTTAGTTGGGTTATGTTATTGTTTGTCCCAAATGTCACATGAAATCTTATTTATATTGAAGTTTTTTAATAATTGTGTCGCATTTTAGACTATTGCCGTTAATAATTAATTAAAACTTTCAAGTCTAAAACACATTCTGAAAAATATTATATAGCTACTGTTAATAGGTGTCGGAAAATTTAAATTTGGCGCATTCGCATTTCCGGATATGTCCGCCATCAGAGGCCACTTTTTTGATCTCCTTTTCATAAGGATTAGATTCCCTCTTTCGTCTTTTTGCTCGATGAACATAACCCAACTAAATTTGATTTCTTAAACAAGGAAAGAGACTGTCTTTACTTGTTTAAAGTGGCCTCTTTATATGGCACTTCCTGTCTAACAATATTTTTGTCCCCACTACCTTTATATTCCCTCTTTTGTCTTTTTGCTCGATAGCAAACGTACAGACCAGAGCATTTTTTCGCACACAGCGTTCGTGCGAATAAATTTTTATATACAATATATTCCAGTACGCTCTTTTATAATATATAATATATTCCAGGTAATATATTCCGAAGTGAATATATTCCAGGTTATTCTAAATTATTTTGGGATTGTCTGAAATCCTATAAAATTCTTACAGATTCAAGGGATTTCCGTGAAATCTTTCAGAACTATTCGGTGGAAAGAGGCTGCTTATGGAGTTTTTAGACTTTATTATGAAAAAATAAGAGAAAATAAAACTGCAAAAGGGTATAAAAAATTAGATGTAAAGAACTCAAATGATTTCGAGAACGGTTCTTTGTAAAAGATATGACACCGTTCTTCAATGAGATTGCGGTGTGACTCATACTGTTAGCTATTTGTTACTTGATGCCTATTAAGATTGATGGAGTTTAGGAACCTATAGTTGTTAAAAATAAACAAAACAACAGTAATGTGATTAGGTTATATATTATTTATTTACTTTCTAGAAAACTATAGACATGTAATTAAAAATTCGATATAATACACTTCAGTCTGTCGTTGCAATTTATATATTAACGTGACGTTTGTAGGCCAGGTTATTATTTAAGATAGGAAAATTCCCAAGCTCGATGATTTTCGTCATTTCACCTCGAATGCTTTGCTATGGTATCGTCAATCCACTGTCTGTAATGTCCAACTTTCACATAAACACCTGGTTTGTTTGCGTATCCGCAGTGCATGCCCCAAGAAGTTATACCATAAAGAGTAAAAACACCTAAAATGATAAAAATGTGATTAGTCGAAGTACATAATTAAATATTTAGAATGTAACAATAAAACACTGAACACTTGGTAAAGGTGAAGTGCGTATGTCGAATCTGTTTTCCATTATTGAAAGCCCTTTTATGTTCTGCTATTAGTTTATTAAAGTTTCTACCAGTTTGACCTATGTAAGTTTTTGGGCAGTCGCCACATTGAAGTTTGTACAGACCACTATTTAAGGGTTTTCTTTTTGGTTCTTGTTATTTTTAATATATTTACCTAGGTTGTTATTTATTCGGAAAGCTAGTGTTATTCCTTTCTTTTTTATGTGTTTAGCTATTTTTGTTGTTATTTTGCCTGTATATGTAATCGAAGGTACTGGGTTTTTTCTCTGGTGGTGGAAATACTAATTTCAGGGCTTTCTTGTGTGGTTTTTGATTTATCATTTTATTACTTGTTTGTTCGTTGTATCCGTTGTTTACTGCTATTTGCTTAATTATATTTAATTCTGTCTTAAAGTTGTATTTTGACATCGGAATTTCTGTTAATCTATGTAACATACTATGATAAGCTGCCAGTTTATGTTGTGTTGGATGGGATGATGAATTGTGTATAGTCGTGTCAGTATGTGTAGGTTTATGAAATATGGGGACGTCATGTTTGTTTTTAAGTCGGATAATTTTTAAATCTAAAAAATGTATGGATTGATTTTGTTCTGTTTCTATTGTAAATTCAATATGACTATGAAGTGAATTAATATACGATAAAAATTGGTCGAGTTGCCTGTTAGTTCCTGTGAAACATACCAGTACGTCATCTACGTATCTCCACCAATATAGAAATTGTTTGAATACGGGATGTTTTGAAATCTTTGTCTCTAGATGGTCCATAAAAATATCTGATAGTAATGGGCTTAGAGGATTGTCCATTATAAGTCCTGCACTGTTATTTGTATATATTTGATAATTAAATTCAAAGTAATCCTGGTTTATGCAAACTTCAAGAAGATGTAAAATTTCAGATGTAATTATTGGATTTGTACTATTTTGGTCTAAAAGTTTTTTTACTAGAATAAAAGTTTCTGTAGGAGGGATACTAGGAAAAAAATTTTTTACGTCAAATGAAATTAATCTGGAGTTGTTTGGTAATTGAAAATGTATTTTATTAACTAGTTCTATTGTATTTTTTATGGTAAATTTAGGTGAAAATTAACCATAAAAAACGCACTTACGCACTTCACCTTCTAGATCATAATCATTCTTTTAATGACAAATTTAAAATTCTTCACATTCAAAATAAAGGCATTAAGCTATCTTTGTTAGAATCTATGGAAATCAACAAATTAAAAAACACAGATATAAATCTGAATGACCAACTTGAGACAAACAGTTCTCCCCTCCTCAATCTATTTCATTAGAGACTATAAATTGTAGACGCATGCCAAAAATAGATCACTTGAGAAAGGCAATCAGCCGAAACAGCTGTAGTGATAAGAGTTAAACTAAATTTTGTGAAAGTTTGAAAACAAAGTTTTCAGTGTTTTATTGTTACATAAAATGAATTTCCATCAAGTAACGGTCGAATCCATCAATTAGATATTTAGAAATTAATATGCATTCGATGCTGCTTTTCCCTTATGTAGAGTCATTTTTTAACATGACAAATCAATAAATACTTATTATGTTTCTTTAACAATTCCTTAATCAGTGTGACGCATTTATTTTACCTCTCAGGCCGAAAAATGTTACGAAATAATAATATTTTGCGATCATCATCGCTTACTCATGACTTGCAGGGAGGGAGTATAATCATGTTAATATTAGTATTGCATGGTAGTTGAGTGTATACCACCAAACGATTGATTAATAAAACTGTTTAAGTCACTTGTGTATTTTTAGATAAAAGTAATTTTTATTTAATTGAAATATATTTTCTATTATTTTCTAACCCAGGATCTCTGCAAAAGGTATATGCGAGACTTCCCAAAATGTAACAGACTCTTTGGGTACCTTCTCCCAGTTTGTAAATTGGAATAGATTGGACTAGACACTAGCTTGAGATCCAGGGCACAAAGGCTACGTAAACAATAAAAAGACTCATAAACTGGCCTGAGAAGACACTTGTGCTCCATTAATTGGCTCGTAGCCCTATTTTGGGGTTGCGAACACACAAAACAGTAGCCATTAATAAATGGGTCCAAAAAAGTCTTTAAAAGATAGGCTAAAGATTTCATTAAGGGATCTTCAACCAAATTCACTGCTGACCTTCTGCCCCACAAACAAAAAACTGTCAGGGTGATAGTCTGGATACTGACTACACAAGCTCAATAAGCATTTAATTCTGTCGGGGAGAATAGGAAACCACACTGTACGTCTTATATCAGTGTAAAGGCCTCACAAGGCAGCAGTATCTTGAACCCAGAGAGAAAAAACCCAACGTATAAGTTAATACGTTAATACCCCTCTCAAAACTGTGGAAGCTCATTAGGAGAATAGATCTGCAAAGCTCGCAATGTTTTAGGTCAAGATCCGCCCTATTTTGCCCTTAAAATATATTTATTGCATTATACTGAAAAAGTAATGTTCTTACCTTGGTCCAAACAAGCCAATGGACCTCCACTATCCCCATCGCAAGCGTCCATCGCACCGTCCATAGAACCAGCGCAAAACATACCGTTTGTTAAAACATCGCCGTATACATGGGGCATTTTACATATGTTGTCGGAATATGTAGATATCCAAGCTGATAGTAAATTGTGGGAGTAAGCTTAAACAAAAAAGGATCATTAAGTTATAGTCAGGTAGGTCAATAGTCATTTCTTAAAACAGTATATATATATATATATATATATATATATATATATATATATATTTATATATATATATATATATATATATATATATATATATATACATTGTATATGAGAAAAAACTTGTTCTCATACATAAATTCAGTTTTTATTTTTAATTACATTTTTACAGTAAATAACTGTTTTGAAATCGATAAATAATTATCAGAAGGCAATAAGTATACGGATAAGTAACATATTAATTGACCATGTAGAATCTTATGTGTACCTTGGCACCAACGTAAATGCAAAATGGGAACAGACCATAGAAATTAAGACGAGAATAGAACGAGCTAGAGCAGCATTTAGCAATATGAAAAAGCTCCTCATAAGCAAGGATTTGTCTCTTCCCCTAAAACTACGTATAGTTAAATGCTACATTTTTCCGATCTTGCTGTATGGCGTGGAGGCCTGGACGCTGACGGAGACGCTAACGAGAAAACTAGAAGCATTCGAAATGTGGGTGTACCGACGCATTCTTCGTATATCCTGGACCGAACATGTCACCAACATAGAGGTACTCCAAAGAATCGGAAAGGAGAAAGAAATCGTGAATACAATTAAACAAAGAAAGCTTGAATATCTAGGCCACATATTGAGACACGATAAGTACCGTCTGCTACAATTGATTGTCCAGGGAAAAATAGACAGTAAGCGAGGGCCAGGCAGGAGAAGACACTCGTGGCTCCAAAATCTGCGGAAGTGGTTCGGGCTCACATCGGTCGAACTATTCAGAAGCGCCGCAAACAAGATCAAAATTGCCATGTTAATAGCCAACGTTCGCAACGGACAGGGCACTTGAAGAAGAAGAATAAGTAATAACAAAATATTCAAAAATTCATATCAGTGGAGTGGAATTAAAAAGGGATATCAAATGAAATGGTGTGCCAACTCATCAATCCGGATATCAGGTGAATAATAATATGTCTTATCAACAATATTTTTTCCTTCGTCAATGTCACAACCCCAAACGGGTTACCATGATCAAAATCAACAGGCCGTACATCAGTAAATGCTAGGTTTATCTACTCAAATGTAGCCAATTCTTCCTCAATATTTTTCACTACCAAATCCTTTACCTCTTCCCCCACACTTAGTATATTAAAATCCACACAATCCAATATAATCCAACACACAAAGGAACAAGCAGCTCCTAACTCTAAATCTGAAGATAAATGGCAGACAGTAAGAAATAAAAAAAGAATAAGAAGTCCCGAAGTGTAAATATCCAGGAAATAAACAAAATTAAGTGATTATTGGCTGCAAAATCCACTAGAAACAAAAAATTCGTATAGTATGCCAACAGAAGAAAATGAAGAAAGGAAATATGAAGCAAATAATCAAGAAAACAATACAAAAGATGTACCCAAGCCCCCACTGATAACCATCTATAATGTTGGTGTTGTTCAACATACAGGAGATAAATACACGACTAAAACCATTAGTTATGAACCAGTCAAAGTTCAAGTCCTGGTGGCCGAACATTTTAAAACACTGATCACTGAACTTGATAAAAGGAATACGCAATACTACACTTTTAGACCAAAAAGCGAAAGAACATTCAGGTTTGTCATAAAAGGACTGCATCATGGTCATCGAGCAAAAAGACAATAGAGGGAATGTAAAGGTAGTGGGGGCAAACATATTGTTAGACAGGAAGTGCGATATTTAGAGGCCACATTAAACAAGGAAAGAGAGTCTCTCTCCTTGTTTGACATCAAATTTAGTTGGGTTATGTTATTGTTTCTCCCAAATGTCACGTGAAATCTTATTTATAATGAAGTTTTTTAACAATTGTGTCGCATTTTAGACTCTTCATTAATAATTAATTAAAACTTTCTCGTTTAAGACACATTCTGAAAAATATTATATAGCTACTGTTGATAAGTGTCAAAAAATTTAAATTTGGGGCATTCGCATTTCCGGATATGTCCGCCATCAGAGGCCACTTTTTTGGTCTCCTTTTCATAAGGATTAGATTCCCTCTTTTGTCTTATTGCTCGATGATCATGGTACAGATACTGATGACACAAAGGCAAATCTAGCAGCAGAAGGACATGAAGCAGTAAACATTCACAATATAAAACATTATGTATCAAAACCCCCGTTGAGAATGTTTTTTATTGATATCGTATAAAAGTAAAACAACAAAAAAGTTTATAAAATAGAAAAATTACTGAAAAAACTGAAACACTGAAACCTACTGCCGCAAAGTACACAGATGCGTAAAATGTACAGGTAATCACGAAACAAAAGATTTTCCTCGAAAATCATGTGATGACAAAGTAAAATGTGTCAATTGTAACGGTGATCACCCGGCTAACTAAATAGGATGTCAAGTTCACAATCAACTACAGCAGAAGCTATATCCTACACTAAGAGAGAAAAGAATCATACAACCACCTATTCAAATAAATAATTCTCAACAAATACAACCTGATTTTACCTATGCTCAAATAGTAAGCAAAAATCAACCACAGTTTAGCTATAACAACCAAGCAATACCAGGACCTAATAACCAACCGAATATCAACTTAGCCAAGCTGGAAGAAATGATGCAAAAACTCATGAAGCAAATAGGCACAATACTCAATTTGCTTACTACTGTCATTAATAAGATCGCTTAATGGCTTCACAACCAAAATATAAAATAGTAGTATGGAACGCAAATGGCCTTTATCCACGGGCTAAAGAATTCAAAACATTTATACTTAATCAACATATTGATATAATTTTAATTTCCGAGACTCACTTTATAGACAAATACTGCGGATTCCCAGCGACAAGTTGTATCATACAAGACACCCAGACGGTAGATCTCACGGTGGAAGCTCCATAATTTCACATGATTCTATTAAACACTCCGAAAGGGAAAAATATAACAAAGACCAACTCCAAGCAACCAGCTTAACAATTGAGGAAGCCAACAGCCCAATAACAATATCTGCCCTATACTGCCCACCTAAACATGCCGTCAAAAAAGAACACTTCCTAGAATATTTCAACACTCTAGGGAACAAATGTTTTGCAGGTGGAGATTATAATTTAGAACATGCTATGTAGGGCTCTAGACTAATATCACTAAGAGGCAGAGAATTAGCTAAAGCAATGTTAGAAAATAACCTGCAACAAATCTCTACTGGCGAACCAACTTATTGGCCGTCTGACTTAAACAAAATACCTGATGCCGTTGATTTCTGCATCACAAAAGGCATCGATACCAAAAAATGTAAAGCTGAATTATGCTTCGATTTATCATCAGACCACTCACCGTTTATAATAAGAGTCTTCGAAAAAATCTTTTACAAAGTACATCAACCAACTTTGCATAACACCATGACTAGACAGCCTGATCTCACTAAATCTGTCCTTGAAAAATGAACTCCAACTAGAATCAGCTGTAGATAACCTAACAAAAAGCATACAAACTACTGCATGGTATGCGACTCCCAGCTACGAACCATCTCCAATCAGAAATAATGTGTCTCCCACAATTAAACAAAATATTTCAGAAAAACGACAATTACGTAAAAATTGGCAACAGTCAAGAACGGCAGAGAATAAGAAAAAACTTAACAAAGTAACAAAGAAATTAATCCATGAAGAAGAAAACCATGGAATTCAAAAATAATTAGAAAATTTAACACCGACTAAAGCTACAGATTACTCACTCTGGAAAGCCACGAAAAAACTCAAACGGCCACAACAGTATAACCCACCAATCAAAGATGAGGTAAACACCTGGGCTAGGAACGACAATGAAAAAGCTGATCTTTTTGGCAAACATCTTCAAAAAGTATTCACGCCATACCCTTCTACAGTATCTACAGAGGCAGAAACAGAACTAACCAGATTCCTAACAGCACCGTTTCAAATGGATCTGCCCCACACAGTCAACCAAGTAAAACAAACAATAAATGAAGTAAATATCAGAAAAGCCCCTGGATTTGACCTAATCTCTGGCAAGATTCTAAATGAAGTCACGGATAAGTGCATAAAACTAATAACCTTTATATTTAATGCAATCCTCCGCCTAAACTACCTCCCCAGTTCATGGAAAGTGGCACAAATCATAATGATCCTTAAACCCAGAAAAAAACCGGAAAATGCATCTTCATACCGGCCTATAAGTCTTTTGTCTAGGATTAGCAAAGTCTTTGAAAAAATGTACGTAAAAAGGTTAAAAACGATAATAGACGAACATAAAATAATTCCAGAACATTCGGTTTCCGAGACAAACACGAAACCATAGAACATAGTACCCAAGTACATAGGCTAGTCAACCAAATAAACAAGGATTTTACCGCCAAAGATACTGTTCTGCTGCTTTCCTTGACATATCTCAGGCTGTTGACAAGGTATTGCACATAGGACTACAAATAAAATTAAAGAATTAGGATGCATTAGGATGCTAGTGCATCCTAATGCGTTTACTCGACAACTCAATGTGCGGAACGTCTTTGAAGTGCGTAGACTAAAACGGCAATTGCCATCTGACTTGTCCGACTAAACATAATAAATGTATACAAACTAATAAAATTTTAATTTTTAGAATAGTAAAGAGGTAATTCACTGGAGTAACTCTCTACAAGTCTGCATTATTTTTACCATACCAAATGCTTAATGCAAAATGGGAAGATTGTTGTACTCAATGGAGTTAATAAATAAATAAATAAATAAATAAAATATGTATATGTATATATATACATATATTGTATTTGAGGTTTTCGCGGCAGCTATATGTGATTTTGGAAAACCCGGTTTCCATTTTATTAACTATCAAAAATAATTAAATAATTAACAGTGGTTGAAAAAGAAGATTCTATTCGTGTTATTAGTTTTACTATTTAAAGTAAATAATAGGAAACCAATTGGTTTTTCTTCTTTTCCTACCCTATATCCTATATAAAGGGCACCACACATAAAATCAGCAGAGTTTTAAGGAAAAACAATATAGAGACTATATTTAACACCAACAGCAAAATCTCATCCATATTACCATGCGCAAAAAAATGTATTGGAAAATCGAAGAGTATACAATATCCCTTGTGTGGACTGCGACAAATCGAACATCGGACAGACTAATCGAAAAATACAGGTTAGATGAGAAGAAGATAGAAATGCAATCGAAAGAAAAGAGAATACGTCATCTCTTGTACAGCATGCCGTAAACACAGGACATAAAATTAAAATAAACAACGATGTTAGCTTACATTGAAAATAGGACCAAACGTGTAATCAGGGAAGTAATAACAACATCCAATATATTTAAAGACAAGAGATGATACCCAAAAACCAATTCCACAGAAAAACGTACAAATTAAATTAAAAATCCCGCCCATTCGCATGCGCATAGGACCGATTACAAGAAGCCCGGCAAGATATTTAAGCACGACCTACAATAGCCTTGAAATGAGTTCTCTTCAAATATCATGAAGAAGCAGAACTAATTTGACTTGACAATGAAAAGTACAGAAATTTTTAGATATTATTCCTCCTCCTCCTCCTCTATCCTTTATCCTTCGTAAGGATGTGGTGACGTTATGGTATTTGATGAATGGTTGCTATTTATTCTTCTCTCTTCTGGGCGCGGTGTTCTGCCTCAGACAGAGAGTAACCGGTAGCGCACTTTAGTTGGTCTGACCATCGACGTGGCGCTCTTCCTCGAGTTCTTTTACCATCTACCTTACTTTCAACCACCAACCTCTTCATTCCTTTAATTCGTCTGGTAATGTGTCCAAAGTAACTCAATATATTTTGGTTGATGATTGTGGTAAGCCTAGTATTGATGTCGAGAATATTCGTCAATATTGAGACATTTGTGCAATGTGCTGTCCAGGATATGCGCATCATTCTATGATGTACCCACATTTCAAAGGCCATTTTATACGCGAGTCGGACTTTTTAATGGTCCAAGTTTCTTACGAATAGGTAGCGATAGGAAAGATAAGCCTCCGTACTAGACGAAGTTTCGTGTCCCTGCTTATGTCCTTATCTTTCCAGATTTTAGTAAGTTTGACCGTTGGTGGTCTGGCCATTGTAAGGCGTCGACGTATCTCTTCTTCGCACCCACCATTATTTGTGATAACAGAACCTAAGTAATTGAAACGACTTACCAATTCAAACCCCCTTATGTTTCGTATTTCCGGCTGGTTATTTCTAATTTGATCGATTATCAGCACCTTGGTCTTCTGCACATTATTTTTAAGTCCATATTCACGATTAATAGTATCTAGTCTATTTATGATGTATTTAAGGTCATTTGTTGAAGATGCTAGTACTAAACCGTCGTCCTCAGTCTAATTCTATTGAGTGTAAGAAAATGCCTCGAGTTTGAAGATACCAAAATTATCACCATGCTAGCGATTATGACAGGCGTAGAATTGTCTATAGAGATATTGGTCTGTTGTATCACAAAATTGGCCGTGGTGTTAATTGTACGTCAATGACGGTTATGTGTGTGTCTCGTGTGTGTACAAAGGAAGCTAGAAGAAAACGAAGAAAAGCAACTAGTCAACCGAGGCGTACCACAGAGCATCAAGATAGGCGCTTTAGACCACTGGCTCTGCGAGAATGTTTTGCTACTACGCGTCAAATCGTTGACCAATGGTTTGGAGTAGAAGGTAGACCTGTTAGTATGCGTACACTATACCATCTCATTTGAGCCTTTGAACTGGTTTCATTCCGTTCATGACTAGTGCTTCCTTTCACAGCGGACCACTGTCATCAACGTTTGAATTGGTGGAGAGAACGGCAGCATTGGGTGGCAGAATGGCATAATGTAACATTTAACAATAAATCGCGATTTTGTTTAGGAATGCATGATGGTAAGACGCCGCCGTAAAGAGCGACGAGATATCTTGTTTGCTGTTAAGGGATATGTATACAGGACAGCTGCAGTAATGGTTTGGTTGCCTATGATAGCCGATCGCCATTTGTGTTTATTCGAGAACATCTTACAAACCACTTTATTACCTTATCTAGACGGCCGTCAACACGTCCTTTTTCAGCAGGACAATGAACTATGGACTTTATTAAAGAAGAAACTGGCCACCCCGTTCACCAGATTTAAATCCTATCGAGCATGTATGGGATATGATGGAAGAAAACTGTTCACTTTGCACCATCCTTCACAGACTCTGGAATAGTTAATCCATAAATCCATGCTTGGAACGAGGTGCCACACGCAGACATTGATTATCTCATTTTGTCAATGCCTAGACATATACAAGAGTGTATTGAGCTATGGGGTCGCCAAACACATATTAGTTTTTTTTTTAAATTAGATGTTAATAACAATTCTTGCCAACGTTATTGTTTCATTCTTGTTGTCAATCTACCATGGTGCCAAAAAAATTAAGTTCAAGACATTATTATCTCTGGATGTAACACTTCTAATATCACTGAATTCTCAGTCTTTGTTCTTAAATTGGTAAACAATACCAGACTATATCATTTCGACCTGGTTTGGACTCGTCAGGTACTGATAACTGAATACAAACTTAAATACGGAGACAAACAAACGTCTACAAAAATTTTACACCTTTTGCAAGGGATTAATAATAGCTAATTTCTTTAATTTTAAGCTGGTAATAAACGAAATTTTATTATGAAAACGTTTGGCACTTCAAATTGGCAAATCTCGCATAATTTTGTTTAATTGCCTTTATTAGTTTTATAAAAGGTCTTACAATAGACTTATCTTACTTTTTTACATCACTTATCTCCTTTAAGAATTCATCGAATACATTCGTGCAATATTCTTGCTATTCTACTTTTCGCCATTTTATCAATTTTTTATTCTACTTTTCATTTTTTTTGTTGCATCCTAATCTTTTTTTATCTTTTTTTGTAATATAATGTTTTGCCTGTTATTCTTCGTAGTATTTTTATTTGTTGTTTACATTATTTGCACTGTTCTAAATAATTGTGTAATACCTTGTTTCTGCATCATGATTAGTTGAACTAGTGTCTTATACACTTTATTTTTTAGAGTACATAAAACTAAAGGTGTTCCAATATCTACTTTGTTTAAATGAAGAATTATTCGCTTACCTGAAACCCCACTTTTGATCGATCCGAATCCAGATATAGTACAATTCATCTGCTTACTATAATCTGTACTAGCATCAGCCAAACAAATAGGTTGGACGTCGTCATTCAGAACGAATCCAGTACCTTTTACTTTTATCAGAGCAATATCGTTGTTGAGTTTGTGTCCCTTCCTGAACTGCTCATGCACGAAGAACTCATCGATATATTTCTGTTGCTCGCTTCCGTCGTTGTCGTCTGTGTTATAATCACCGGCAACGATCACGTAGGCGCCTTTAGTGTAACCCTGTAGACAGTGGGCTGCGGTTAAAACCCATCTGCTGGAGATGATAATGGCTCCACACCAGTGGGCGGATTTGTCTTTGACTCTAACTTTAAGAGCCGCCTGAAAGTGATTAAAAGGTGAGTGTATAAAAATATTGTGTATTACTACAACTAATGCTAACAAACTTTAATATTCTGCAAGGATGCGATGATACGATTAATCAAAGAATTTAAAGATTATGGTAGAATTTCGTATATATTGTGTCGACATTTTTTAATGTTTAGATATGACGACGATGTGATATTTTAGGAAATATTGACTGAAAATTAGAACTTCCTGGAAAAGTGGAGAAAAAGATTATAAAGCAAATTAGGATAAAAAAGAGTATCCCAGTACATTAATAATGAATACCATTTATTTATACAGACTACAAGAAACTATACAAACACAGAAAAACAAAAAATCTTGGAAACTTTATAGACTATATCATAATGTGTAATGTGTAGGAGATGTTTAGATCATAATTGTGGTCTCTGTGATTGAGGCTTTAATAAAAAAAAACAAAAAATCTCTTAAAATTAATTTATAAAAAGAAAAATAAAATAGAGTTAGTTAGGAAGTTAATATAAATTAGATACTCCTCTAAAGTTACATCAGAGGAGAGGCGGAGGATACGAAACCTCAAATGATAATATATAACCGGCGATAACGGGAGATGAAGTTGTCAAGGCTTTAAAAAGGATGAAGAATGATAAGGTAGAAGGACCTGATGGAATACCTGTGGAGGTTTGAAAGGCCCTAGAAGAGAAAGGAATTGACGTTTAATGGAAAATGATGCGTAGGATATATCAGGAAGGAAAGATGCCCAATACAAGGAGAGAGAGCATGATGGTATAACTGTATAAAGATAAAGGAAATATTTAAGAATGAGCACAATGGGGAAATAGAAGAGATACATCGATATAAGAAAATAGGTTAAGTTAGTACCAAGAAGGAGGACAACGTCGCCCAGTTTCTTTTGAGACAGTTGATAGAGAAATACGGCGGGAAAAAGGAGAACTACATTTTAGTATTTATAAATCTTGACAAGGCGTACGGCACAGTTCCTCGACAAGAGCTATTTAACTATTTGAAAAATAAATGAGTTCCTGATAAGTACGTAAGGCCCTTGAAGGAGAAAATGTATGAGAAAGCGTACACCAAAATATGTATCGGATTGACCGAAAGTTTTCCAGTGACGGTTGGTTTTTATCAAGGCTCTTCACTGAGTCCCTACCTGTTTAATCTTGTCATGGATATACTATCTCTTTGTGGATAATATCGTGTTAGTGGAGTGGAGCAAAGAATATTGGAAGGGAGGACTTGGGGTTAGCAGGTCGAAAACCTGAGTATATGTGGCTGAGAAAAACAAGAATGGTTGGGGATATCGAATTGCTTGTGGAAAACTAAGATGAGTAGGAAAATTTAAATATTTTGTCTCCTACATAACGGAAAATGAAACGCTAGATCGAGAAATCTCCCACAGGATACAGGCAAGCTGGTATAACTGGAAGCAAATGAGCGGGGTACTTTATGAATAAAAAATTGTTGGTTAAAAGGAAATATATACAAGAGTGTGGTGAGGCCTGCGTTGGTGTATGGAGGTGAAGTGTGATTTGTAAAGAGGGTTCAGAAAAAGAAGATGGAGGTAGCTGTAAAGGAACAGATATATTGAGGAAAACCAAGGAGAAAATGGAAGGACTGTGCGGCAGAGGACTTACAAGAGAAAGGTTTAAATAAAGAAGATACGATGAAGAGAAATGTGTACGAAGAATAGTAAGGAACAGCGACCCCAGATAAGGAAAAAGCTAAAGGAAGAAGAAGATATAAACAGAAATGAGAGCATTAGACCATATATGTAGAAAGAAATGAAAAATCTTATTAACGTATAACATCAAATAAATAGTAGGTATTATGGAACAAAATTAATGAAAAGGTAACTTATATAAATACAACAAAAAAAACAGAGGTTAATTAATATCTAACAAAAACTAATAAGAACAACAAACTGTTAATATCACAAAAGATATTGAAGATAAAGGAACAAAGGTGCGAAAAATAAAAATTATCAAGAGAAGTACAAAAACTATACAAAAAAAAAACAAGGAAAACAACAGATGGTAATGAAATATGGATTAATCAACGATATGAAGAAATAAAAAGAATAAGACATATGGTAGCATCAATATGTAAAAAAGTTAAAAAAGATAACAGGAATCCAGAAGAAAAGCTAGATCGTTCTTGTTAAGAAAATAGATGAAAATATAATCTCAAACCTAAAAAATAAACTACAATGAAGAATTGAATGCATACATTAAGCATTTGAAGATAATTTATTTTAAAAAAGAGGGTATATTGGGGAGTCTTGTCATTTAACCTCAATTAAAAGTATTAAAAGCAATCTCGATAATTATTTTTAGCAGCAATTTGTTTTACAATTAAATAAAAGGCAGATATTGAGCACAGTCTTTATTAAATCTTGCCCAAGTACTTTCGCTCCTAGAGCATCTTCAAGGGCATTTCGTCGAGATTAGGCTATCCAACAATATATAGTGAGTGTCATAAACATTAACTGATACATTTACATAACACGAGATAAGAACAAACAGTTTAAAGAACTAACTATTGGGTGATATGAGGAGAGAGAATCTTTTTTAGAAGATTCAAAGGAAATTTGTTTTTAAAATTTTTTACCCAGAACTTACAGTAGAATCACCATCAAAATCGTTGTGATTTGCTTTAGGCTTACCTGCCAAGGATAATCTCCTTTCTTAGCAACACCTCCTCCTATCACTCTTGCCTGAATTAAATCGTTGATGGCAAACTGATTGTCTTTCCTAAAGCCACAGTTTTTGGGTAATCCTTCTTCAATCCTTGTGGGTAGATTTGAGTGTCTTTCATTCTAAAAAGAAATAAATGGAATAGTTTATTTAAAATTTTCATGGTTTATCGATCTGGAATTAATAAAAGAATTGATTATTGTTCAAACGTTTCAACGATTTGCATTTTGTATGAACACTTACAGAATTTTTACTATCATTGAATTTTCCCTATTTGTAGTACATAATAATTTGTTTCCCATTCTGTATCCTGATACAGGACTATCAACTTTCTTTACCCTTACAATAGAAGTGCCACTAGGTTCCATCTTGGCGCCCATCCTATATACACTATACAACAGCAACTTCTCCAATTCTAAAAATACAGAAAACTCACACTACTTTATCAGACAACACTGCTCTCATAACAACAACACGAGATACAGATGTCTTACAAAGGTACGCTCAAAATCACCTAATCCATATAGATAGGTGGTGCGGGAGATGGAGAGTAATACCTAATACTATCGATACGTAAACAACTTAAGATACGCAGACGACACCGTCATTATTGCGGACAGTGCTGAGGGTTTACAACGACTTTTGAATGTTATGACCAGAGAGGGAGATAGCTTGGGACTAAATAAAACACAAATAAAACAAAAGTAGTGGCTGTTACACGTGAACCAAATGTCGACATTAATATTCGTATCTATAACAAACATATAGAACCAGTACAAATATTCCAGTACCTTGGTTGCTGGATAACAAACGATCTTGACCACGAGGCCTAAATACGTGCTCGTATAGAATATGCTAGGTCCGCATTTAAACGAATTCCTAATTCCTAATAAACTCTACGTTATCGTTGGATATCTGATACCAATTTGTAAAAACGTTTATTTATTCCATATTGCTATAAGGAGTGGAAACATGAACTCTCGGAATTACAAGTATGTTATATTATACAACTTGCAGAAGACAAAATCTACCTGAGGCTATGTGACGACCGACTCCAATGCAGGGATCAGATCGAGTACCTAGGGACGCAGTAGGTACGTAGTAATTACCAAAGCACTGAACCGGAGACAAAACTGATCAAAACCCATAGCAGGGATAGGAAAAGCGTTGGCCTACTCAACGCTCGACGTGGAACACTCAGACGGATGCAAACTTAAACACTTATAGACATAATATACAAAACGTACATCCGGCTGTGATTGAGTACAAGCCCTTTCTCCTCTGAATATTCTCTGAAGACACTCTCCCCCGAAGAACCCTAATAAACCACCACCAAAACAACACCAGGACCAATAACCAAAAACCAGTGCCGCCTTCCTCAAATCACAAGTACGTCATGTAGAGGTGACAAAATTTACCTAAACAATACTCTCAGATCACCCAAACAAGAAACACAGAAACACTTCATCTCAAAGGACAATGAAACTATAAGAAGTAGTAGTGTAGTGAACGCTTTACTAGTAAAGTGATCTATGAACTCAAAAGATTGAGATCCCAGAAGCCCTGATCAAAACATCAGAAAGGAAGTCGTAAGCTTTTTTTACCCAAATTCGATGCATTTTAATCCGTAAACTATATGAGTTTAATAGTTTATAGTTTAATAGCTATAACTAAGTAAAACCGTATCGAACTGGATAAAGAAATCTGGTTTGTCAATTGAAAAATTCAGATCAGAAATAAATGTTATGTCTACATCGAACAATATTACAACAGTAACTTACCTGGACTTCTGTTGCATCCTGTGAGCAGATCACCCCCACGTCTTCACTATGTTCGCAATTGTGCTCGCCCCAGTCCCAGTGTGTGCATGTATTTAGCTCGGTCTCGTTGCCATAACAAGATACTTGATCGAGCCATATGGGCCCAAAACCTTAATAAACAATAAACAAAATTTATGAATAAACAAAGATATTCCATATGGATGGCTTGAGTAAAAAAGCATTTTAATCAAGGACATTTTAAATTTTTTGCAGCATTCAAATCATTTGCTTAATCCGTACATTGTAACTAAATATCGTCACGCACAGATGCCTTAAATGTTAATTACTTAGCTCAAAACCAAAATTGTATTAGTGAAGAGACTAAGTAAATTGTCACAATTGCTGTTATTGGTGATTACAATAGGTGCTTACACAAGGAGTGCAAAAATACTGTCTTACCTGCCCCAAAGAAAGCATCCTTTTTAACAAAACTCTTGCCTTTGTATCCCAAGGACTTGCACACCACTTTAGCTGCATCTTCGTTGAAGTCGTCGTCACAAATAGTTCCCCAGATACCGTTGTGTTTGATTTCAACTCGTCCTTCTCCGGGATAAGTACCTCCTACAAGGCGCAATTCGGTGGGTGCCTAAAATTTATGAACATAAAAAAATACATTTGAAATAATAAAGTCGTATAGTTTTTGAAGCGAAGTTTCTATACTGGCGTTGTATTACTTTTTTTCTCAACCGTAAAACGCTGAGGCGGGCGTCACGGAAATAGCGCTACAAGATGGCTCGTCACTGGTGGCGTAATAAAATAGCGGTTCTTGACATCGATGAATTCGTTTCTAGTCATCATATATTAACTTTAGCAGGTTTAAATTCCAATATAGATTGCATATAATTCGAATATCTCGGCTGTCTATATTTTTCTTTATTAGAACTTCTCTTAGTGGTTCATGTTGTACTTTGTCAAAGGCCTTTTCGAAATCAATAAAGCAGGCGTAAATTTCTTGGTTCATGTCTAAGCATCTCTGTGAGAGAACGTTCATTGTAAACAGAGCCTCCCTTGTACCCAGCCCTTTTCTGAATCCCATCTGAGTGTTACTGATGTCTACGTCTAATTTCCTATAGATCCTATTATGGATTATTTTTAAGAACAGTTTTAGAGCATGACTCATCAGTTCTAATAAAGAAAAATATAGACAGCCGAGATATTCGAATTATATGCAATCTATATTGGAATCAAACAGCAAATGTCAAGGTTGACGGCAGACTAACAGAAGAAATTCAAATCCGTCGAGAAGTCCGGCAGGGATGTATCTTATCGCCCCTTTTATTTAATCTGTATAGTGAAGCTATCTGTGAACAAGCACTCGAGGAAGAAGATCTTGGTCTGATAATAAATGATGAGACGACCAACAATATAAGAATCGCAGATCTCCTAACGCGAACGCTAGTAGAACTGCAACATCTCGTTCAAAGGCTCAATATATACTGTAACAGTTACGGCTTGAAAATTAATTTGAAAAAAACTAAATTTATGGTAATCACGAAATCAAAGAACATCAGAGCTAATCTTGTAATAGACAATACAACGATTGAGCGTGTGCCCTGTTATAAATATCTAGGTGCTTGGATCACAGACGATACTGATCAAACAAAAGAGATTAGATGTAGAATAGAAATCGCTAGATCAGTCTTTAATAGAATGCGCAAACTCTTTTGCAATCGTGATATCAATATAAAGTTACGAATACGAATGCTGCGGTGTTATGTCTTTTCTACCCTGTTATATGGAGTTGAGGCTTGGACACTAAAACAGTTGACCATAAAAAACATCGAAGCTTTCGAGATGTGGTGCTATAGGCGCATTCTCAGAATATCATGGATGGACTGCGTCACTAACATGCAAGTACTCCAAACTTTAGACAAAAGATGCGAAATTCTAAATGAGATAAAAACTAGAAAGATGGAATACTTGGGGCACATTGTGAGAGGTGAAAAGTATGAACTTTTAAGAAACATCATGCAGGGCAAAATTAAGGGCAAAAGAAGTGTGGGAAGAAGAAAAATATCGTGGCTTCGTAATCTACGTGAATGGTTCGGGTGTAGTTCGATTGAACTTTTTAGGCGCGCTGCTAACAAAGTCGCAGTGGCCATGATGATTTCCAATCTCCACTAGGAGTGGCACGAGAAAAAGAAGGTTTAAATTAAAAAATGCATGAAAAATAACTAACAAAATATTGACATTAAATAAGAAGTAAAAAATTAAAAGAATATTTGTTACTAAACAGATTCGATTTATAATGACTGTCAAAATTAAATAAAAGTCATAAATGTCATCCGATTAATAACAACATTAAATCATCTGTTTAAATTTTTATAATTCTAAAACATTAATACAATTAAATTACTACTTGGAATATCAGATCACTCAACTCAAGGGACCAAGAAATAACCCAAGTGCTGAAAGAGAAAGAAATAGATATTTGTGCTCTACAGGAAACAAAAGAGAAAGGAAAAGGTCAACCAAAATTAGGTGAATACATACTAATCTACAGATTAGTAGAGTAGGAGAGTAGAAGTAGCAAAAGAAAACAGGGCCAAAGAAGGTGTAGCCTCACTAATACACCAAAGGTACCAAAATCACATCAAAGAGTGTCAATTCATATCAGAAAGAATAGCAACAGCAAAGATAAGAATGAAGAAAAAATACCTGAACATAACAGAAAATAACAAGCCTCAAATAACAAGGAAAGCGTTTTACGACCAATTACAACAAGTACAGTCAAGTCCGAGGGAAGAGGTTAATATTGGGGGATTTTAAAGCTTCAATAGGCAATCAAATACCCGGCATTAAACGAATAAAGCATTCTGCACGAATAATGAACTAAGAATAAACAACATATTTTTTGACCACAAAGACCAACACAAATATACATTTAGATATAGGTAGTGACCATAGCCTAGTATTATGTAAAATAAAAATCATCCTGAAAGATCTCCCACCCACGAGAACGGCTCCAACACAAACAAAAATCAAAGTCGAAGGACTAAATACGGAATGGACGAAATACTTATACATGAAAAGAATATCAGAGAAGATCGCTGGGAATGAAATATTAGAAAACAATAACATCGAGGAAAGCTGATAAAACTCAAAAATAATATAATTAACGCAGCAACAGAATCACTTGGAGAGAGGAAAGTAACGAACGCTAACATATAAAAAAAACGTCATGGTTTAGAGAGAAAGTGAAGACAAAATGTAAAGAAAAAAAACAGACTTTTTACAATACAGAACACAACAAACACAACAAACACAACAGGCATACAACCACTATACGAATCATAAAAGAAACGAATACTTTAGTTAGACAAATAAAAAAGGAAGACCGGCAGAGTTTCTCAAAACAGATGGAACACGACTTCTACAGAACACAAAAAGAAATATGAGAATGATCAGAGGACAAAGAAAAGAGATGAATGAACTAATAAAAACGAAACACATTCAGAAGGAAACTATTTGCTAAAGGTGACGATGATGAACCACCAACACCATGACAACCAGGTAACAACAAACGAAGAAACAAATATTGAGAAGAAAGAGGTACATGAAGCATTAAGGAAATTAAAAAATAGAAAACCACCAGGAGAGGACAGAATACCTAACGAATTTCTAAAGTACGGAAGACCAGATCTGACCAAACAACTATTAAAACTTATCCAAAAAATAATAGAACAAAACAGATCAATCAAAAATGGAGATCAGGCATCCTAACAGCTCTCTTCAAAAAGGGAGATAAATCGGACACAGAAAATTACAAAGAAATTAATTTATTAAGCACAACACTAAAATTAACAACGAAAGTGATAACAAATAAATTGAATGGAATTATAACACTAGCAAAAGAACAACAAGGTTTTAGGCCGGGAAGATCATGCACCGACGCTATATTTATAATGAGGCAAGTGCAAGAGAAATCATTAGAATATAACAAACCGGCATATCTATGTTTAGTGAACCTTACAAAGGTATTTGACCAGGTAAAATTAAAAGACGTCATCTACTTACTGTATGCAAGAGATATACCTCTAGGAATAATCAAAACAATCGAAAATAACACAATAAAAGTAAAAGTAGAAGAAGAACTAACCGACCCTATTGAAGCTGGCAATGGGGTAAGACGGAGAGTTTCTCTGAGTTCTCTATTGTTCCACCTGATTATGGAAGAAATAATAAAAAAAGTAAGAACTAAAAAAGAATACCAAATGGGAGAAAAACAACTTAAAATAATCTGCTATACAGACAACGCAACACTACTCTCTCAAGTGAAGATGATATACAACGTATGCTGCATCAAATTAATATAACCGCCAAAAAATTTAACATGTTAATTTCCCCAAAAAGTATAAAATGCATGGTTACAACAGCAAATTTACTAAGATGTAAATTGGAGCTGGAAGGTCAGATAATAGAACAAGCGGTGGAGTTTAAATATCTAGTCATTACATTATATAGCTACGGAAATCTCGAAACCGAAATAGAGCAACGAGAGCCGCAGGCTGCCTAAATGAAACAATATTGAGAAATAAAAATATCGGGAAAAAAACGAAAGGCAGAATTTACAAAACAGTCATCAGACCAATAATGACACACGTATCAGAAACAAGACCTGACACAGAGAGGACAAAAGAAACGGCAGAGATTAAAACACTTAGAACAATTGATGGTAAGACACTATGGGACAGAGCTAGAAGTACAGATATACGATGTAGATGCAAGGTGGAGAACATCAAAAACTAGGTTAGACATAGAAGTGTAGAATGGAACGATCATATAAGTCGAATGACAACAAATAGAGTAGTAAAGATGGCAAGAGATGGATTCCCCAATAGGAACACGATCAGTAGGAAGACCAGGAAAAATATGAAATGACTTACTGGAGGCACATTGAACAACAGACAAAGTCATGTCTATATAAAAAGAAGAAGAAGAAGAACAATTAAATTTACTATCAAATGATATTTATTTATATTTGTTTATTATTATTTAGTCTGAATCTGATAGGTTTGTCATAAGTAAATAACGTATACTTTGTTAATATGTTAATAGGTGGCGTTGGGAGCAAACAATAATTTATCATCATCATCATCACTGGCTCGACAACCCTTTTTGGGTCTTGGCCTGTTCAAGGATTCTTCTCCATTCTGACCTGTTTCGTGCTTTTTTTTCCAGTTTTTAATTTTTAATGTTGTTATATCATTTTCTATTTGTTCTACGTATCTCAGCTTCGGTCTTCCTCTTGTTCTTTTTCCTACTGGCACTTGTTTGAATATTTTGTTTGGTATTTCGCCTTCTTCCATTCTCTCCACATGTCCAATCCAACGTAGCCTTCCTATTTTAATGAATGTTATGATATCCGGATCCTGGTATATGTTGTATAGTTCAAAGTTATACCTTCTCCGCCAAATCCCGTTTTCTTTTGTGCCTTATATATGTGTCGCAAGATTTTTCTTTCAAAGGTGGCTAATAACGTTTCCTCCCTTTTAGAGGGTATCCAGGTTTCTGAACCGTATGTGAGTACCGGTCTTATTAAGGTTTTGTATATTTGGCATTTTGTTTTTCTGGAGACGTTATCTGATCTTAGTTGCCTAATTAAGCCATGGTAACATTTATTGGCAATAAATATTCTCCTCTTCACTTCCTCTGCAACGTTGTTATCAGACGTAACTAGGGATCCTAAGTATGTAAAGTTTTTTACCGCCTCAATGTTGTATTCTCCTATTGTTAAATTTGGCAGCTGCCTTATTTGTGCGTTTTTATTTGCAGGCATATATTTTGTTTTTGTCTGATTGATTTTAAGACCACTATTTTTGCAGCTCGTTCTATTTGAGTGAATGCCTCTATCATTTCTCTTCTTGATCTTGCGATTATGTCAACATCATCTGCAAATGCTAGTACTTGCACGCTTTTATTAATTATTGTTCCTCGGGTATTAACTGTTGTGTCTCTTATTATTTTTTCAAGTATGATGTTGAATAATATGCATGATAGAGCGTCTCCTTGGCGTAGTCCCTTCTTCACATATATTGTTTCCGTTAATTCGTTTTGTATCCGAATTTTACTTTCTACTTTTAGTGTTTCTTTTATCAATTCTATTAGCTGTGTTGGTATATTAAATTCTTTCATTGCTTTTGTTAGGAATTCTCGGTTTATATTGTCATATGCGCTTTCGAAGTCTATGAAGAGATGATGTGTGTCGATGTTATATTCACTTGTTTTTTCAAGGATCTGTCGCAGAAAAAATATCTGGTCTATTGTTGACTTCTGTCTACAGAAGCCACATTGGTATTTGCCAACTATTTTTTCAGCGTATGGTCAAAGTCTTTCATACATTACGTTGGACATTATTTTGTATGCCGCATTCAACAGCGTGATTCCACGGTAGTTTTCACATTCTAACTGGTTTCCTTTTTTATGTAGTGGTACAATAATGCCGCTATTCCACTCCTTTGGTAGCTGTTTATTCAACCATATCTTTCTTATCAGCTCATGTATGGCTTTAAGTAATGCATCTCCTCCTTCTTTCAGTAGCTCCGATGATATTTGATCCGATTCCGGTGATTTATTGTTCTTTAATTTGTCCACTGCTGTTCTAATCTCTGCTATTGTTGGTGGACTCTTTTCTCTGTTGTCTGCTTGGTCTAACGGTATATCAGGGTTCATCTCCGTCCTATTCACCCCGAGCTTTTCCTTAAAATGTTCTGTCCATCTTCTAAGTATCTCTTGCTGTTCTGTCAATATATTATAAACAATTATAAACAATAATTTATAGAATTTGTTTAAAATATAAAAAATAAATAAATAGTGAAATTACTTTACTTAATTTTAAATATATTATTTAAATTTTAAAATTACAGAAAACTTAGTATGAAGCTTCGCATTGGTCTACAGTACCGCCAACTGTTCCACTTTTTTTTCATAATATTTTTCGACGGTTTATTTCTTTCTTACACGTTCAGTAGATAGCGAGAAAAATTATTTATCGATGATTATTTCTGATTAAAAATTAAAAACAAGCAATTACGTCAAGGATTTCTCAAATATTTCGAAAGGGAAAAGAAGCTGGGCTAATGTTATAATGAAGTTAGCTTTTTAAAAGAATTTTAAATATAAGCAGAATAATGGCCAACAAATTAAAAAGGAAAACTGAAGTATTTTCCTTTGATATCTTATTCTTTTTTTTAATAATTTTTAATTCATAAAACTGATTTAAATACCTCACAATGTTGGACAGCTTCATCGGAATCATCGTTACAATCTTCGACATCATCGCAAACGAACTCAAACGGAATACACTCATTTCCACTATCACATTTCCATTTATCACTTCCGCATTTCTTTTGTGGAGTTTTACACACTACTCCAGCTATTTCTTGGTCTCTGCAGTTGTGCATTCCCCAACCAGGGAACGTACAATCGATGACGGTACTTTCATTGCCGACGCAGTTTAGGTCGTCTATCATATATAAGGTGTTTCTTTCTTTTAGGTCTTTGGCAAAGTACGATTGACCTTTCACTTCAGCTGCTCCTAGCGGGAATCCTAGTTCTCTACAAATGACATTGGCGTCGACTATGCTGAAGTCGTCGTCACAGATGAAGCCGGTACTGCCAAAGGCTAAAATATATACAAATCTTTAATATAAAATAACATTTGTTAATACAGTAATCGAAAAGCCTTGGATAAACTCCTGCTTACAGACGAGATTTGTCTCCTAAATTAACGTAGCAACTATATGCAGAAGAAGATCGACAAGCTTGCAAAATACTCCAATGTAATATTCCTTAAGCCAAAGCAATGAACGAGCTAGGAATACCAAATCAGTTGGTAAATTTAACAAAACTAACTCTTGAAAAAGTTGAATATAGAGTACGAATTCAGGGGGAACTGTTTGAACCTTGAAAAAAAAAAAAATAAAAATAACGGGCTGCGCCAGAGAGACAACTCTCTCGTGTATACTCTTTAGTCTGGCTCTTCTGGGAAAAGTAATAGGTATGTCACAAATCACAATCAATGGTTTAATATATATTAAATCAGTGCAAATCCTTGCCTATGCTGATGATATCAATATACAGTATGTAGCATTAAAAATATCAGCTACAAAAAGGGTTTAATAATAAAGATCATCAAAACGAAATATATAAAAATAAGCAGGCGACCACAAATCCTACGACCACTTGTTCTAGAAAACGACGATATCGAAGCAGTGAACGAATTTGTATACCTGGAAGCGCTCCTTAACACTGAAAATAATACTACCGCAGAGATAAACCCCATAATTTGCGCGGCCAACAGATGCTATTTTGGGCCCAATCTCCTCCTTAAATCCACAAATATATCGAGAAATACAAAAATAAAACTCTATAAAACAATAATACGCCCAGTCCTTATATATGGTTCAGAGTCCTGGACTCTAACAAAGAGTAATAAAAACATGTTAGGATGTTTTGAAAGAAAAGTAATAAGGTGAATCTATGGAGCAGTGAATGACAATGGAGCGTGGAAAAGACGATGCAACTTCAAACTTTGTGGAATATACCAGGAACCAGATACCGTAAAACATATTAAGATAGGACGTCTGAGGTGGTTATGACATGTAATGCGGATGGAACAATATGACGCAGCTAGAAAAACCAAAACCGCAGAACAAGGGTCCTTGATAACATCAATGAAGATATGAGAAATATGGGAATACGTGCTTGGCGAAGGAAGGCGATGGATATGGACGACCGAAGAGAGATTCTTGAGGAGGCTAGTACCTACTTCTTCTTCAAGTGCCCTCTCCGCTACGGAGTTTGGCAATCATCATTGCTATTCGTATCTTTGAAGTTGTTGCTTTAAATAATTGGTTAGATATGCACTGGAACCAGTCTCTTAAATTGCGCAGCCAAGATATACGTCGTCTCCCCACGCTTCGTTTGCCCTGAATCTTTCCTTGGATAATTAACTGGAGCAATCGCTATTTTTTCCCTCTCATCACATGACCAAGATATTCCAGCTTTTTTTTTGATGGTGATCAACAGCTCCCATTTTTTGTTCACTCTTCGAAGAACTACACTATTTGTTATTTTGTCTGTCCAAGGTATTTTCAAAATTCTTCTATATATCCACATTTCGAAGGCCTCTTCTTCTTAGTCGTTAACCTGATGCAGGTATCGTGATATCATGAAGCTGTTAGGTAATTTTTCCAATGTTCCTCCACGTTTTTCTATCTTCTGCCAATCTAGCACATTCTGACAATGGAGCGCCGATGGTAGCAACAATATGGTCCGTGTATCGTGTAGGAGATCTACCTCTACTTCTTTTGCCTTCTACTTTTCCCTGGATGGTAGGTTTTTCAAGACCATTTCTTCGAAGCACATGTCCAAAATAGCTTATTATCTATTGTTCTGAAGCTATTTTCTTGTGGCATTGTAAATTAATTACTATTTATAACTGGGAATAAGCCACATTAAAGATAAAAATACATTTATTGACGTTTCAATTTCCAATTCGGAAATCGTTCTCAAAATACAAATAGTAAATTAAACAAATTTTGTTTTTTGTTACATAGTGAAAAAATTCTTCTGATAATTTAATTTTATCTGACTCATTTATATTGACAATTCAGACATACATTATGCATTTTAAAGTAGACGACTTTAAAATGATATTGCCAATATTGTTGAGTTGCGCTCCTGGGACGACTTTACTTATAAGATAGTTCATTCGATTACATGAAATCAACTTTAACTTGAGAATATCCGTCAGAAAAAATCATAGCATGTAATTCGTCTTTAAAAGACAAACACATGACATGATGACAGTAAAATTCTCCTGTTAGTGATTCCATAGTAAATTATGAGGGAAAAACCAGGAAAAAAACCTCATAATACTATCCCGACATTGTAAGTATTTGTTCGTGAATTTAGTTTACCTTCAACAAACATCAAAATTCTGATTTTATGTTACGCTATTTAAAAAACATAAATGATGTATCCTCTATATGTTACTGACTTACTAATACTGGTATTTTCTTATTAATAACTTCCTCTTTCAATATTGGTAACCAGATCCTACTACATTCTGCCGAGGAATTTGCGACACAATTGGCCTCATTTAGCATAATTAGAGCCGCTTCTTTGATTTTTCTTTTTTTACCATCCGTTTCTTTTAGGACTATATTTGAATTATTCCATTGAACTCTATGTTCATTATCCCATGCGTGTTTACATATTTGAGATCTATCAAATTCTCTATTTTTAATATAAGATTGATGTTCACTTATTCTAACATTTAATGGCCTTGATGATTCACCTAAATAAAACTGATCGCATTCACAAGGTATTTTATAAATGCAATTCTTTGTCCTTTCTTGTTCATTGTTAGGTTTGGTTTTGGACAAAATAGATCTCAACGTGTTTGTTGTTTTGAATGTTGTTGAAATGTTGAATTTATTTCCTATCCTTTTAAGTTTTTCTGATAATCCTTTTATGTACGGTATTGTTATTTTCCTCATAGTATTCCTTGTGTATGCTGTAGGATCTCGTTCTAAGTTGTTCTGTTCTATTCGATCGATTGTTGAAAATTCCTTATTTATAAACGATAAAGGATAATCATTTTTTAATAAAACAGATGTTAACAAATGTTTCTCCTCCAAGAACGAATTTTCGTTAGAACAAGTAATTTTGGCTCTATCGTATAAGGATTTAATTATTCCCTTTTTTACATTAATATTGTGATTTGATTTGAAATTTAAATATCTATTGGTGTGTGTTGGTTTTCTATACACCTGAGTCTCATATCCAGTATCGTTCTTAGAGATCAAAACATCCAGGAAAGGTAGCGTGTTATTATATTCCTTTTCCATGGTAAATGTTATTGTCTCTTCTTTATCGTTTATATCGTTTAGGAATGTGTCCAACAACTCTGATCCATGAGGCCATATTGAGAATACATCATCTACATACCTCCACCATACTGTGGGTTTGAAATTTTGTTTAGAAATGATATTTGTTTCAAAATCTTCCATAAATATATCGGCTAAGAATGGAGATAAACTAGAGCCCATTGCTAGACCAAAATTTTGTTTATAGAATTCATTATTTAGTTGAAAATATGTATTATCAGTACATAATGTTAATAACTCCATTATAGCCGATATGTTTAGTCTTGTTCTAGTTGCCAATGAATCATCACTCTCTAATTTTGTCTTGACTATACTTAAAGTCTTATTTAATGGCACATTCGTAAATAAACTATTTATGTCAAAACTTACCAAAGTATTATTTGAATTAAATTCAATATTTGATAATTTATTTAAAAAATGTTGTGTATTTTTTATGAATGTGTCATTTTTATTTGTATAAGGTTTTAAAATATTTAATAAAAATTTTGATAGTTCACTACAAGGAGAATTTATGGTACTACAAATGGGTCTAAGTGGTATATTCGTTTTATGAATTTTCGGTACTCCATAAAAATGAGGAGTCTTACTGTAATGAGGTGTAATTAATCCTCTCTGATAACTTGTTAAAACATCTTTAAACTTGAATAAAGTTCTATATATTTTGTTTTCCAAAGGCTTTGTTGGATCTTTTGTTAATTTTGTATAAGGTCCGTTTATTAATAGATCTTTAATTTTATTAAATTAAAGATCTATTAATAAACGGACCTTATACAAAATTAACAAAAGATCCAACAAAGCCTTTGGAAAACAAAATATATAGAACTTTATTCAAGTTTAAAGATGTTTTAACAAGTTATCAGAGAGGATTAATTACACCTCATTACAGTAAGACTCCTCATTTTTATGGAGTACCGAAAATTCATAAAACGAATATACCACTTAGACCCATTTGTAGTACCATAAATTCTCCTTGTAGTGAACTATCAAAATTTTTATTAAATATTTTAAAACCTTATACAAATAAAAATGACACATTCATAAAAAATACACAACATTTTTTAAATAAATTATCAAATATTGAATTTAATTCAAATAATACTTTGGTAAGTTTTGACATAAATAGTTTATTTACGAATGTGCCATTAAATAAGACTTTAAGTATAGTCAAGACAAAATTAGAGAGTGATGATTCATTGGCAACTAGAACAAGACTAAACATATCGGCTATAATGGAGTTATTAACATTATGTACTGATAATACATATTTTCAACTAAATAATGAATTCTATAAACAAAATTTTGGTCTAGCAATGGGCTCTAGTTTATCTCCATTCTTAGCCGATATATTTATGGAAGATTTTGAAACAAATATCATTTCTAAACAAAATTTCAAACCCACAGTATGGTGGAGGTATGTAGATGATGTATTCTCAATATGGCCTCATGGATCAGAGTTGTTGGACACATTCCTAAACGATATAAACGATAAAGAAGAGACAATAACATTTACCATGGAAAAGGAATATAATAACACGCTACCTTTCCTGGATGTTTTGATCTCTAAGAACGATACTGGATATGAGACTCAGGTGTATAGAAAACCAACACACACCAATAGATATTTAAATTTCAAATCAAATCACAATATTAATGTAAAAAAGGGAATAATTAAATCCTTATACGATAGAGCCAAAATTACTTGTTCTAACGAAAATTCGTTCTTGGAGGAGAAACATTTGTTAACATCTGTTTTATTAAAAAATGATTATCCTTTATCGTTTATAAATAAGGAATTTTCAACAATCGATCGAATAGAACAGAACAACTTAGAACGAGATCCTACAGCATACACAAGGAATACTATGAGGAAAATAACAATACCGTACATAAAAGGATTATCAGAAAAACTTAAAAGGATAGGAAATAAATTCAACATTTCAACAACATTCAAAACAACAAACACGTTGAGATCTATTTTGTCCAAAACCAAACCTAACAATGAACAAGAAAGGACAAAGAATTGCATTTATAAAATACCTTGTGAATGCGATCAGTTTTATTTAGGTGAATCATCAAGGCCATTAAATGTTAGAATAAGTGAACATCAATCTTATATTAAAAATAGAGAATTTGATAGATCTCAAATATGTAAACACGCATGGGATAATGAACATAGAGTTCAATGGAATAATTCAAATATAGTCCTAAAAGAAACGGATGGTAAAAAAAGAAAAATCAAAGAAGCGGCTCTAATTATGCTAAATGAGGCCAATTGTGTCGCAAATTCCTCGGCAGAATGTAGTAGGATCTGGTTACCAATATTGAAAGAGGAAGTTATTAATAAGAAAATACCAGTATTAGTAAGTCAGTAACATATAGAGGATACATCATTTATGTTTTTTAAATAGCGTAACATAAAATCAGAATTTTGATGTTTGTTGAAGGTAAACTAAATTCACGAACAAATACTTACAATGTCGGGATAGTATTATGAGGTTTTTTTCCTGGTTTTTCCCTCATAATTTACTATGGAATCACTAACAGGAGAATTTTACTGTCATCATGTCATGTGTTTGTCTTTTTAAAGACGAATTACATGCTATGATTTTTTCTGACGGATATTCTCAAGTTAAAGTTGATTTCATGTAATCGAATGAACTATCTTATAAGTAAAGTCGTCCCAGGAGCGCAACTCAACAATATTGGCAATATCATTTTAAAGTCGTCTACTTTAAAATGCATAATGTATGTCTGAATTGTCAATATAAATGAGTCAGATAAAATTAAATTATCAGAAGAATTTTTTCACTATGTAACAAAAAACAAAATTTGTTTAATTTACTATTTGTATTTTGAGAACGATTTCCGAATTGGAAATTGAAACGTCAATAAATGTATTTTTATCTTTAATGTGGCTTATTCCCAGTTATAAATAGTAATTAGCTTATTATCTGTTCTGTTATTTGTGTTCTTAGTCTTTTCTTTATGTTTAGCTGGACCAGTATGGATTCATTTGTTCTTCGGGCCACCCATGGTATTCTCAGCATTCGTCTCCAGCAGTACATCTCAAATACATCTATGTTCTTTTTGTCTTTCTCAGTAAAGGACCAGCATTCCGATGCATAAGTAAAAACTGGAAAAACTAGACTTCTTACTAGTCTCATTTTTGTATCGGTAGTAATTTCATGGCTTTTCCAAATTTTTGTTAATTTTTCCATAGCGCTTTTTGCGATTGCTGACCGCCGCTTTATTTCTTCAGTACAGCCTCCTTTGTTGGTTATTAATGAGCCCAGATACACAAATTTATCTACAACAGCGATATTGTTTATCCTAACCAGATGATTTTGATTGTTGTTAGCTCTGTCAATTATCATGATTCTCGTTTTATCCCTGTTTATTTTAAGGCCCATCGTTAAGCTTACGTCTTCTATTCGTTGTAGCAGGTGAATCAATTCAGTTTTAGAACTAGCGAGGATAGTAGTATCATCTGCATATCTCAAGTTGCAAATCTTCTTCCCGCCAATGGTGATGCCACCGTTCCAGTCCTCAGTAGCTTTCCATTCACCATAGATGTTAAATAAAATTGGGCTTAGTATTATCGATACTAAGCCTCTAGCCGAAGGCCTCTAGTTTATCGATATTGCTCTTGTTTAAAGTCCAAGTCTCCGTACAGCAGTATCGAAAAGATGTAGCATCTAACCAATCTCGTTTTAAGGTTTAGGTTAATGTCATGACTTCCCAGAATGTCCTTCATATTAGCAAAAGCAGCTCGAGCCTTTCCAATTCTAGTTTTTATTTCTTCTGTGATGTCATTGTTGTTAATAACACTTGTTTCCAAGTATTTATATTTGTGCACCTGTTCGATTTCGTTATTGTGTATGTACAGGTTTGCATTCAATCTTTGTTTTTTTGAAATAATCATGAATTTCGTTTTCTTGACATTCATTGTTAACCCTGTCTCTTCACTAGCTGTGACTAACTTGTTTAAAATGGCTTGCAGGTCTTCTACTGTCTCCGCCATTAAAACCGTATCATCTGCGTATCTAATATTATTAATTGGTTGGCCGTTAACTTTTATCCCAATCTCTTCTTTCTCCAATGCTTTCTTCATAATTTTTTCCAAATAGAGATTAAATAGCACTGGTGATAGCACACATCCTTGTCTAACTCCTTTTTTAATTTAAATTTCATGTGTTGGGCTATTTTCGATGCGTGCAACTGCCTTCTGATTATAATACAGAGTAGATATTATTCTTATATCGCGAGTGTCTAACTGTTTAGCTTTCAAGATCTCTAAAAGTTGGTCATGATTGACGTTATCAAACGCCTTGTTATCTTGATTCACATCCAAATACTCTGTGTCAAGATGTTAAAGGCAAATAATGCTTCGCGAGTTCCATATCCCTCCCAGAATACAAACTGAGTTTCTCCTTCTTCCAATTTTCTGTAAATTCTATTGTGAATTATTTTGAGGATAATTTTTAAGGTATGGCTCATCAGACTGATCGTGCGATGATCACTGCACTGCTTAGCATGTGCCTTCTTGGGAAGAGGGACAAAGGTTGATCTTAGCCATTCTTCAGGAATTATACTGTTTTCATAAATCTTGTTAAATAAGTCTACTAACAAATGGATTCGATCTTCGTCTACCAACTTCAGTATATCCGCTGATAGCTCGTCTGGTCCTGGAGCTTTGCTATTCTTTGATGACTTTACTGCTTGCATTACTTCTTCTTTGCTTATTTCTGGACCTGTCTCCTCTGGAAAATTATCACAAGGAGGCTACCTTTGATCGTCAAATAGTTCCTCTATGTATGTCTGTCAACGTTTTAGTTTCTCCTCTGTTTCCATTATCATGTTCCCTTGTTGATCTATAAGTACTGTCTGCTTCCTGTTTTTATTGTTGATCATTTCTTTAACTTTCTTGTGAAGATAGAACGAATCATATTTGGCTTCCAAGTTTTCAATCTCCTTACATTTGTCTTGTAACCATTGTTTTTTAGCGTCACGGATTTTTCTTTTGATCTCTGTGTTAATTTGCTTATACTGTTTTTTACTTTTACCTTTCGATAGTCTTCGAGAATTCATCAATAACAAAATTTCGTCACTCATGCATTCTTTTGTTTCTTTGGTTTTCTCTCTTCAGAATATTTTTAGCGTGCTCCAGCACGTTCTTTTTAATAATGGCCCAGTGTTTATTAGTAGTACCTAGTACCTACGCAGGGTTGTAAAGTCAGAATGATGATGATGAATGGGCCTTAAGGTAAATACAGAAAAAACGAAACTTTTAAAAAACAACAGCCAAGAAACTAAAAATTAAAATAAATGGAAGATAAATACAGGAGATACCTTTACATGCCTGGAGCCAATCCAATATATTAGAATTAAAGAAAGTCAAAATATTAACAGCTGCATTAAGAGTAAGTATACTATTGTATGGCGCAGAATTTCGGGGGAGAAATAACTACCAAAAAATTACAAGCCCTTATAAATAAATAATTCAGGAAAATCCTAAAAATCTACTGATCTGATAAAATAAGAAACACAGAACTATGAAGAAGAGCAAAAGAAGAGAAAATAATAGTCACAATAATTAGAAAGAAATGAAAATGGATTGGACATACACTAAGGATATACCAAAATATTATAACCACACAGGCACTAGAATACCAATCAGACGGAATAAGAAGAAGAGGAAGAATAGTAGTTGGAGAAGAGCTGTAACGAGAGATCATGGAAGAATTGGCCTGAGATGTAGAGAGCGAGAAATAGCGAGGAATCGAAAAGACTGGTAGAGAAAATTTGGAAGGAATAAAACAAAAGAAGATGCATTGATCCAGCCAATTAGCTATCTCTCACTTTTGGCTAAGAAATGCAAGAGCGCCCAATACTCCATGAGGAAGGAGGCAGTAGAAAGAGACAGCTGTACTGTTGTGTACTTTTACTACCCATGACCAACTGTTTTTTTTATATATTTAAAAGTTATAATAAATGATATCTTTGAAAAGAGTTCTTTTGAAATTATATTATTTCTCTAAAACAAAATATAATTTTTAAACAAAGAAATACCTGTAATTTCTACTCGCCCTTCATTCTTCTGAGCAGACCCGGCCAACTTTATTTTGTATCCAAACTTTTCGGCCCCGCAATGTTTTTCGTCTTCCCTATTATCACAGTCATTGTACCCATCACACACATAATCTTTAGTCAAGCATTTCTTGTTATTACATTCAAAGTATTTAGTTTTATCGGAGCAGTCTATAGTACCATCTTTTAATTCGTAGTAGTCGCTGGAATGATGGGTCTGTAGAGCTCCAGATAGCCCTATGTTTTTGTCGGATAAGAAACAATTTCTGTCAGATCTTCTGTAGGTGAATGATCTGCATGTGAACTTCTTATTTTGAATACAAAGGACAGCGCAAGTTGAATGGGAGACGTTGACAATGCGTTGGTTTTCTACTACGACAAGACGTGAGTGTTTTGCCACTGAAAATCTTTCGACGTATTCTCGACAGTTTTGCTCGTCTTTTCCGTCGGCACAATCCTAAAAAAGAACTATAGTTAAACAACTGTAAGTGGCACGCCCTTTTTAACCCTTAACTTGGCAACGTATGTTATAATATACATAATATTTCAAATTTTTTACTTGACAATCAATAATACTTGAAACCCAGTTCTTAGCACTGTATAATTGAGTATACACTACCCATCGAGTAAAAAGACAAAAGAGGGAATGTAAAGGTAGTGGGCGCAAACATATTGTTAGACAGGAAGTGCAATCTTTAGAGGCCACATTAAACAAGGAAAGAGAGTCTCTCTCCTTGTTTGACATCAAAGTCTATAGCGGGATAAGATGGTCAAAATTGCACCATGCTTGATTTAGTTTTGGGCCTGGCCATTCGAAAGGACATAATTAAAAACTCGCTTAGTTAAATTTTCAAGTCGTTAGGTGCCTCTGGGGGTTCGCTATGGGAAAAAACGTATTTAAAGAAAAAAATTTTTTTTTAGACGCTGTATTGCTACAAAAAATCTGAAAAAATTCATGAAAGCTTAGTTTAATAATACAATACTACCATATTTTTTTTAGATTTTTAGCTTGAAAATTGAGCCAAGGAAAAATATTTGAAATGTTCAGTAATATTTTAGGTTATGTCGGAAATTTTTGGCCAACTTTAAAACAATGTTTTTTTATCGGTTTTTTCCCATTCTTTCGAATGTCATAGGTATTATTATCATTTTCAACGTGGAAAATGCCTAAAAATCGAAAAAACTGCTTTTTTGGAATTTTTCTGAAGCACCCTCACCCCTTAACAATAAATTGTATGGGCCTAGGAACAAAACAAAAAAAAAATAATTATTACATAGAAAACAAAAAATATATTTATATTGCCATAAGATACAATAATATCACTTTTTATGAAATAAAAAAATATTAAGAAAATAAACATAAATTAATATAATATAAAACAATAATACTGGTTATTTTTGTCTGTTATTTTAGACACGACATAATTCTGCTGTCAAATTCAAAATCGATTCAAAATAAACACAAAAACGGAGAGCTATTGAACATTTGAGGAAAAGCCCCGCCGAAATGATAAAGGCCCTCACACGCAAACTGACTAAGAGCGATACAGAGGATATGGCCCTACACACGCAAACGCACTAAGAGCAATATGCAATATATAATGTGAGCCTGATTATATCATATATACATGGCGTTGATAGTTGCGCCGCCTAATATCAACTACCGTGCGGCGCAAATATCAACGCCATGTTTTCTGTTACAATCAGGCTCCCTGGATATGCGGGATGTCGTGCTAAGACATGAAGGCCAAAACAGTTAAGTACATATAAAATAAAAATAATATAAGCATGGGTATAAGGCTCTTGTATCTAAGCGGAAGAGTAAGGCGTGGACGAGCATGGTACGAGCTTATGAATGTATATAACAAGGATCTCAAAAGTCATGGAACTATATAGAATATGCGTTTGTGTATAAATGCATGTACATTGTGATATAATATCACGTATATATGTAGATATATTCGCTAGCTTATAATTTCACAACTTTTGAGTGTACACGTTTTAATTCACTATTCATTTTTCAGAGTCTTTTGAGGTTATGTCGTAAAAACACGGAGAAAACGGGGTTTTTCGGTTTTTCAGAAAGTTGTGAGATAAAACTAATGCATTGAATAACTGATTTTGATTGTAAAGAGAAAGATACATGTGAAAATGTAAATTAACATTCATTTAGACTGACTTTAGAGGTTATATAGGGAAAGCTTAAAAACAACGCTAAAAAACGGGGTGTTTCGTTTTTTTTAGCATGCTGTAAAAAAAAATAATAGTTTTAATAGCTTGTTTCGATTGTAAAGGTAAGAATACATACAAAAATATGAATTATCATTAATTTAGATGTATGTTGTTAAGGTTATGAGTGATCCATCTCACTAAAAAACCTAATTTATGTTTATTTTATTAATATTTTTTTTATTTCATAAAAACTGATATTATTGTCTCTTATGGCAATATAAATATATTTTTTGTTTTCTATGTACTTAATACTTATTTTTTTTATTTTGTTCCTAGGCCCATACAATTTATTGTTAAGGGGTGGGGGTGCTTCAGAAAAATGACAAAAAAGCAGTTTTTTCGATTTTTAGGCATTTTCCACGTTGAAAATAATAATAATACCTATGACATTCGAAAGAACGGGAAAAAACCCATAAAAAAACATTGTTTTAAAGTTGGCCAAAAATTTCCGACATAACCTAAAATATTACTGAAAATTTCAAATATTTTTCCTTGGCTCAATTTTCAAGCTAAAAATCTGAAAAAAATCAGATAGTATTGTATTATTAAACTAAGCTTTCATGAATTTTTTCAGATTTTTGCAGCAGTACAGCGTCTAAAAAACTTTTTTTTTTAAATACGTTTTTTCCCATAGCGAACCCCCAGAGGCACCTAACGACTTGAAAATTTAACTGAGCGAGATTTTAATTATGTCCTTTCGAATGGCAGGCCCAAAACTAAATCGAGCATGGTGCAATTTTGACCATCTTATCCCGCTATAGCCTTTAGTTGGGTTATGTTATTGTTTGTCTTTGACTTATTTATATTGAAGTTTTTTAACAATTGTGTCGCATTTTAGACTCTTATCATTAATAATTAATTAAAACTTTCTGGTCTAAGACACATTCTGAATAATATATAGCTACTGTTGATAAGTGTCGGAAAATTTAAATTTGGCGCATTCGCATTTCCGGATATGTCCGCCATCAGAGGCCACTTTTTTGGTCTCCTCTTCATAAGGATTAGATTCCCTCTTTTGTCTTATTGCTAGATGACACCGCCGTACGTAGCCGACTGGAAATCGGCCTGAAAATTCTTAATTTCGCGCATTTAGTTCTCACGATATGGAATATGGATACAGTCGACAAAATGGCAAAAAGGCGAGCAAGCGTGTTGTTCCAACCAACAAGTGGTAAGTATCTATATCAGTTATTGAAATAGTTGTTACGTACAGTACAATACAGTACAATATTTTTTCAGCAAATCGAATCAAAACTTTTTGTATTGTATAGTATACACCGCTCGATAAGTCTTATTTGATATTAATTTTTTTTCAGACTAAAAAAAAGAGAATTGATAAAATAATGGTTCTTTTGCCTCCAGTTGGTGCTAAAAGCGACCCAGAAAGTAGTAGCGATGTCGAACAAGAGGTATTATCTCGTTATGTTTTAAAAGAATTTACAGTAGACTCAGAAGAAAATATAACTTCTAAAGAATATTTAGAAAAAACTGTAGAAATAATCAACAGCTTGCTAATATTCCTACGCTATATTAGCAAGAAAATGATAACAGAAGGTCAACTCTACGTCAACCAATCTCCTGTAGAAAGAGTGACGCACTACAACTACCTCGGCACCGTAATAAATGAAGAATGGACCAACAACCAGGGGATTAGAGCACGTATCGCAAAAGCTAGATCCACCTTCAATCAGATGGGGGCCTTCTTCAAACGTCACAACCTCTCTCTTGATACAAAAGTAAGAATGCTGCGATGCTACGTATTCTCTGTCCTTTTTTATGGTGTTGAATCGTGGATCTTGAACGAAGATATGTGCAAAAAACTGGAAGCATTTGAGATGTGGCTATATCGGAGAATACTTAAGATCCCGTGGACTGACCAAGTCACAAATGAGGAGGTCCTCAGAAGAATGAATAAAAACCGAGAGGTACTGACCACCATTAAATCTCGAAAGTTACAATTCTTCGGACATATTATGCGAAATTAATCCAGATATGCTCTCCTTCAAGCTAACCTACAAGAAAAGATATTTAGAAGCGAGGAAGAAAAACATCTTGGTTAAAGAACTTCAAAATTTGGTTCAATACAACATATGTACAGCTTTTCCGTGCTGCTGCAGTTAAGATAAAGATTGCCATGGTCAATATTCGTAACGGATAGGCACATCACGAAGAAGAAATTAAATATAATACTACTGACTAACCTTTCTGTCATGCTTATAATCCAATCTTTACTTATAATACATTACGTTTACGTAATTTTTTTATCTCGCTTACCCTATTATTGTCACAAAGCAACGTCAGAGAAATACAAGAGTTCGCACTGCAGTGAAAATCATCGTCAGAACATTTCCTAGTTACCCTTTGTTTGACTTCGATTACGTTTTCCGGTTCCAAAACTACCGGATCTCCGTTGTCGTAAGTAAAGACATAATCCGTCTCGCCAAGATCGTTAGAATCCGCGGTTTGATATGGTGGGGGCCAAGCGCTTCTTGGGGTGGTTACTTGCGGTCTTCGTTGATAGTGGTTTGAGTTGTAGACATCATCGTAATCGGGGGATTTCTCTACTGGATTAATTACGTATCCAGGTTTACCTAAAATCAGTTTTTACGAATTTGATAAAACAAAATGGAGTTGTGAGTTTTGGTAATATAAGTCCAAGTTTTGGGTATCACTATACCAGTATGTAAAAATCTCTTAGCTAGAATCTACCTAATAATTTCTAATAAAATCGAGATTTATCTTGTCGTAGTATAAACGAAGACAGATTGTCGTGGATAAAAAAAAAGATGATATGATAAACAATTTTTATTAGAACGAACAACAGCACTGACAAAATAACAAACTAGAAGATTTTAAATTAATGTCGAACAATTTCTTTTTAATAAAAAAAGGTTCAACAAGGTTTAGGCATCGTTTATGGTAATTATTGGCTAATCAACTATCAGGAGAGCTTGACAAAGAGATATCTGGCCCAGTGGATTACTAATTTCCAAGCTTTTTACCAGAAAAAGGATGCCACCATCGGTAAAAGATCATAAAAAAAAGAAACATGATCAATAAGTCCAGAAAATTGTAAGACACTTTTACACAAAGATAAAACCGTAGCAAATCAAAATATTAATTTAATTCACCAAAGCATCCATTCGTTGAAAAATCCGTTAATGAGCTTGAAAAATTATTGAAATTAAATAATTACGCCACTCATGTTCCATCGAGGCAGTACGATTCTGTCGAACGCAATTGCAGTACAATAATGTTGAAAATCGGATGGGAACACACACGTACTAATTTTACAGTATGAGTTTTACATTTAAATCAGAAACATGTCAGATAACTATATACTTTTAGTGACTCTTGCTCTTGTAAACGTAGGTGGTGGTGCACAGATTGGTTGCTAAAAAGCAATATTACATACTGCCACGTACATTTTTTAGAAGAATTGCGATTATATCTGGATAATTTTAATTATCTTTTGTGTGTTTGGTCGAATGGTGCAAATACACGATCCAATTACATACGTTCAATTTTGTAGCATTCGAAAAAATCCTATTGCGGCGTTGGAACATGGCGGGCTTTAATTTATATGTTTCAATTGTAAAAAGTGAATATTAGTGAAATAAGTCAAAATTAGACTAAAATAAGAGTTTTTTGGTGATGTGCACTATTTAATTCCATACTTATGTCAACCTTCTTCTAAAATAAGACCAGAACTGGGAGAAGATTGAGATTTTGTTGTAGAATGTTGTTAAATGGTTTTGTATAATAAAGTACACCGTTGTAGACGATTTTATTTAAATAATTAACAGATATGAGTCTGGTTCTGAAAATCGTGCTAGTTAGAAGTGTGTAATATTCCTCCGAGATTTGTCTCAAATTTTTGTATTTTCTAGTATAATTTGCATACATTAAATAGTGCAAAGTGTAGTTAACAAGGATTTTTATGGGAGTAAGTAAATCGGTTATATTTTTTGGATTATACTATCAGTAAATTAAAAATTTAGTGTTTTCAGTCATCGTTCGATGAAGGTCAAAACCTCTGAGGAGTTGATTAGGGTGGTAACTCGGGCTGAACGGGCGCTAAGAGCGATAAACAATCAACAAAAAAAACAGGTCTATTGTTCAGGTTTTCGTTTATTTATTTAAGATTGATTTAAGATTTTTATTTATCTTATTTATTATTACAGTGGCGCAGTAGGTATATAAGAAGATACGTGGAATTACATTGGAATATGAGAGTAGTGGCGAGGAAAACTGGAAAAATAGGAATAGAGGAGAAACTGAAGCCAAAGAGATTTTTGAAAAGAGAAAATTAACGAAGAGTTCACCGAACAAGAACAGCTCCCAAAACGAGGATATGCTTAAATGATGCATAAACTTTTGGCGAAAAATGAAGATATGAAGGCTAAAATAAGAAAACTGCGTACCGAACAAAGAAAGACTGGATTGTATTAGAGAATTGAAACACAAAAATTTAGAACTAGAGAAGGGATTTAATGAGGTGAATAAGAAAATTGAAGGGCTGGAGAAAGACCAAAGAAAAAGAAATATGGTTAAAAAGGCTTAGATTTAAATAATAATGATGAGAGAGATACTAAAGATAAACTGAAGCAATTTATGGAAACAAATATTTACCTCAATATTTACTTGACAGAACATAGCAAAATAGGCACAAATGATCCTCGAAAAGCTCCAAAATATAGCAGGACAGAGTATATATATATATATATATATATATATATATATATATATATATATATATATATATATATATATATATATATATATAAAGAGAGAGAGAGAGTCGAACATAAAAAAAATGAAAGCAAAATAAAGGCTGTAATTACAAAAATAGCGAGAGAAAAGACAAAAGAAAAGGAAGACACAAATAGGCTATATGAAACCAAAAGTTAATGGAAAATAATTAAAGTGGAATAAAGAAAGGAATAAACGAAGCACCGCAGTGGAATCAAATATAGATGGAAAAGGCCAAGAAGAAAAACACGACTATGGAAACCAAAGGGACAAATACAAGCAGAAAAGAGAATGAGAGAGACGAGAAAACAAAAAAAGATATAAATTAAGGTAAAACCAACTAAAAATAGCCACGTGGAATGTTAGAAGTATTTAGGAAAAGGGAGGGGTGAAAAACTTAACCAGCATCTTAAATCAATACGAACTGAACTTTCATACTCCCCAAGAAACAAAATTTAAGACAACCGAAATATCAGAAGTTGATAAAGAAATCTTACGGGGTTTTTACTAAAGGACAGACTCAAGTTAAGTACAGTAGACTTTAAACCAATCTCGGAAAGGATCTGCTGTTTACCTTTAAAAGGAAAGTACCGTGAAATATGTATAGTCAACGTACATGACCGAGCGAAGATAAAGACACCGATATAAAAATAGATTCTTACCAAAAATTAGAAGACCTTTTAAATGACCTTACGAAATAAAAGTAGTATTAGGCGACTAACGCAAAAATCGGAAAAGAAAACAACTACAAAATATCACGGGAGAGAAAAGGAAGCACGAAACTTCAAATGAAAACGGCATGCTGCTAATAAATTTTGCAATAGAACAAAATATTAAAATCAAGAGTACATATGTTAATAGAGAAGACAATCGATAAAACAACATGGATATCCCCGGATGGTAAGTAATACTGCCAATCAAATATACCACGTTTTATTTGAAAATAAACATGTAAATATCATCACGAATGTTAGAAGTTTCCGAGGGACAGACAGCAACACGGACTGTTTTATGGTAGTAGTAACTATAAAACAAGAAATTCGAAAGAAACCTAAGCAGAAGCTAAATGCAATAAACTGTTTTAATGTAAAAAAGCTAAAGGATGAAAACATCAAAAATCAGTTAAAACGGGAAATAACAAAAAGGTTAAAAGACACAATTCCAAATAAAGATACTGACCAAGAATGGACAGAAATAGATATAATAACGGAAGGGACAGAAAAGACAGTAGAAAGGGACATAATGTAAAAGGGAATTAGAACAACAGAAATGAGGAAGAGTTATAAAGAAGCAAAGTAATAAGCAGAACTGACCTGTAGAAAAAAGAAACGAGAATACTGGGAAATGAAGTTATAAGACATGGAAAATTATATGATAAACAAAGAGATAAAGAATTTTTTTCAGAAGTCAAAGTCAATAAAGCTACGGGTCCCGGAATTGCATGCTTCTGCAGAAGTAAAGAAGGCGCGCTAATAGGGGACTTACCAAGAAAACTAGAGAGGTGGGCAGAATAATTTGAGGAACTGTTAAACCCAGAGGAAAATACAAATGAAATACAATAAAAAACCGGACCTGAGCAAAGCAATAATGAGGCTAAAATAAACGAACCATCAGATCAGGATATAGAGCAAATCATAATGTAGCTGAAGAATAGCAAGCGTCCATTAGAAAACGATAAAACAGCAGAAATATATATAGTTATATATTATATATAGTTATATGTTATATAGAATATATAGTTGCCACCTCTATAAAGTTTACCACTACTATAAAAAGGGAGCTTAAACATCTAAAAGCTGCCTGTCCATCAGATACTCCGCACCGTTCACTCCAGAAGAAGTCTCAAACGCCATCAAAGACATTAAACCTAACAAAGCTCCTGGTACAGACAGTATATCTCCCGAATTCCTGATCCATTGTGGGAAAGCTGCAAAAACCTGGTTGTCTAAATTCTATACAGATATACTCAAAACAGGTAACCTACCAAACCTCTTTAAACAAACAAAAATTATAGCCATCCTGAAACCTGGAAAACCAACAGACAACCCAGCGAGTTACCGCCCCATCGCTTTACTCAGTTCAGCTTACAAGCTCCTCGAAAGACTGGTCCTGAACAGAATCGGCCTAAAGCTACTTAAAAAAATACCAAATGAACAAGCAGGATTCAGGCCTCAACGAAGCACCACTGACCAAGTGCTCTCTATAACTACCTACATAGAGGCAGGTTAACAAAGAAAACTGAAGACGTCTGTGGCATTCATCGATTTATCGGCTGCCTATAACACGGTTTGGAAAGATGGCCTCATCTATAAGCTCCTTAAAATTATCCCCTGCAAAGCAACCGCCCGACTCATAAATACTATGCTGAGCAGTAGAAACATCCGTGTAACCATGGGAACTACAGTGAGCAAACAGAGAACGCTTAATAATGGCCTCCCCCAGGGCTCCGTACTTGCACCGCTGCTATTTAGTATGTATATAGTTGATATGCCCCCTACCAGATCTAAAAAGTTTGGATATGCAAACGACTGGGCATTTGCAACTCAAAGCTCCTTAATACAAAACTCCGAGGCAATCCTAACGGAAGATCTGGAACGCCTGGTTAAGTACTTTAAACAATGGAGACTTAAACCTAACCCCAAAAAAACTGAGGTTAGCTGTTGTCACCTGAACAACAAAATGGCCCACACAAAACTTAAAGTATACATTGATAACCAACTGCTCACGCACAACTATAATCCCAAGTACCTCGGCGTCACCCTGGACAGAACACTCTCCTTTAAGAAACATCTTGAGAACACCGCAGCAAAGCTGAGAACCCGTAATAACATCATACAGAAGCTTTGCGGGACTACATGGGGCTCATCAGCAGGTACACTTCGGTGTTCAGCCCTTGGACTCGTATACTCCGCAGCTGAATACTGCTCTCCTGTTTGGCTGAATAGCGTTCACACAAAAATTATAGATACCCAGCTCAATGTCGCCATGCGTCTCATATCTGGAACGATCAAGTCTACACCTGTGGAGTGGCTTCCACTACTGAGCCATATACCTCCACCTAATCTTCGTCGTCAGCATGCTCTGCTTAGAGAATTCCAAAAGCTGCTTAACAACCCGCAATTATCTATACACACATATGTTGCCGATGCTAATTCACATCGATTGCGCTCCAGAAAACCTCCGACTAGAGATGCAATAAACTTGAGTTCCAACAATTTCCAAATGAACTCCCAGTGGAAGAACATGCAGAGCGACAGACCGAACCTAACAATGAGAAACACACCGTGCATCACAGAAACTCCACCAGGTTTTGACCTCCCCCGAAAATCATGGTCAACTCTTAACAGGATAAGAACGGGTCATGGAGTCTGCGCAGATTCCCTTTATAAATGGAGGATGAGAACCTCTGCTGAGTGCGACTGCGGCGCCGAGAAACAGACCATCCAGCATATGATTGCCGAATGCCCTCGGAGGAAGTATTATGGAGATCCTCTAGACTTCGCCTCTGCAACACCAGCGTCGATTGAATATATTAATACATTAGATGTTAGATTGTAACATATATGTGATAATGTTGTGTATCAAATTGCCATACGCTAAAAAAAAATAAAAAAAGTAGAAATATTTAAGGATGATGGACAGCTATTGCTCAAACGAATACTCAACCTAATAAAACAAATTTTAAAAAAGAATTAAGTATAGAGGAATTGTTTTAATGGATGTAACATGTAAGATATTGGATTTATTAATAAGAAACCGACAAAATATGAATCTGAAATAATAGGTGAATGTCAGGGAGGGTTTAGAAGAGAAAAGTATACAATTGATCAGATTTTTACGATGAAATAAATATTGCACAACAGCTACGAACAAAATCAATGTTTGCATATTATTTTTATAGACTTTATGCAGGCATACGACTCAATCGATAAAGAAAAACTATACGGCGTTAGTGGAAATGACGTTAAAAGAAATATCTAGATATCTATCCTAGAAGCTATTCCACGACAAAGTAATGTAGAGACAGATGGTATAATACAGTACAAGAGACAAGTTATCCCTTATGCAGACGATATTGCATTGATTTAGAGATCAAAATCAGAACTAATAAGGATATTAAAAAAATGGAAACAATATTGAAAAAGTTTGGATTAGGTGTAGATGTGTACACGAAAATTAAACAAAATACGTATAAATAAGTAGCGAAAGTAGAGAATATTATTTTGAAAAATTGGATCAATTCGAATATCTTATTGTGACGATTACAAATAGAGCCGAAGAAGATATAGAAAAAAAGGATTACTAAAGGAAGTAAAGTTGTAGGAGCACTAAGCAAAACAATCAATCAAATCCAATTTATATTTTGGAATACTACAAGCAGGATACATGGCAGCGAAACTTGAGTGTTAAATCAGAAAAATACACAGAAATTGGAACGATGGGAAAAAAAGAGATTACGCAAGATACATGATGAGACTAAGATCAATGACGGCGTATAGAGAAAAAGAACAAATAAGGAAATAATAGAGCTCTATAACCAACCAAGCATAATTCAAAATTTAATGGGATATGTTTACAGGATATCCACAAACAGACATGTAACAAAAGTATAAACAGTAGGAGTGGGTGGAAAGCGCACACGAGGAAGACCAAAAAAGAAATGGTTAAAAGAGGTTAAAACTGATGTAAAAAACTGGGAATATCAGAATGGAAAGAAAATACAAAAATCAGAGATAAGTGATTGATTGCTGATAATAGTATTAGATAAAAAAAACATAGGCCTTACCGTTTCCTGAATTGTGATTCAAATCTTGCCCGTTATGTCCGTCTTGATTGTGCCACTCAGTATAGCTTCCCGTGTTAACCTCAGCTCTAGCACCTCCCGTATTGCCGTAATCCACAGTCGTAGTAACTTGAGAAGTTTCAGCGTCTGTACAGTCAACATTGTAAGGATAATCGCACACCGAAATTTTCGGATTAAACACAGTCCCAGGACCACAATCCATCACGAACGTCTGACCGTTAGCACAGTTCAAATATTTCTTGCATTCAGTAGGGTGCTTGTGTAGACCCACAAATCCACTGGGACAGACAGGTCGAGAATCTGTCGTAGTTTTCTGGCTAACTGACTGTTGGTTGGTCCATTGGTTTTGTCTACAGGTTGGGTCATTAACGTTACATATTTTATTGTAATTGGGCCGTTGTTGTGGAGAACTTGACCATTGCGTAACTGTAGTACTTTGTCCTGAGTATTGTTCACAGTTGTGTGTAGCTGGATTACAGTTATGTCTGTTGAGTTCACCGTGACCGTTTCCTAAGTATTCGTTGTTTTGCCCATTGTTCGAATAGGTTACTCTGTATTGACCACAATTTTGGACTGCTGGATTACATTTTTGATTAATTTTATAGATTTTTTTAACTAAGCCTTCAGTATTTCCATTTATTGGACTACCATGCTCACCAGGCAGAAAACACTTTAAAGTTTGTAAATCGCATCCTATGTATTCAGTAGAAGTACTGATATGTTCTTCATTGTCAGGCTTATAAGTCGTGGAATGACTATAAACTGATTGTTGATTTGAATATTGTCCTGCATTGTTTTGTCCGTAGCTTAAGGTTTGGTATTGTGTATTTCCAGATGATACACCGTTTTGCGTTGGTCTTGCACAATTTTGACCCGAACTACACCGATAATTATTTTGTCCTCTACTTGAATCATACCTTACTTCGTCAGTATTATGGCCATATCTTAAATTATCAGTTCCATATTGGTAATTATCTTCCCTATTATTAGTTTGCGAATATGTAGTGGATTTGGATCCTGACTGACTTCCACGCAAGTCATAATATGTACTATGTCCGCAGTTTTGAGTCTTTGGGTTACAGTAAGTGTATGTAGGTACTGTTTCTTGACCTACAGGATGACTTTCACGATAGGTACCTATAAATTTAATTAGAAAAAGTTAGGGGAATTTATTTTCAATATTCTGTGATAGTCACAATTTACAGACATTAGGCAGATCAAGTTGGAAAGAACCACAATAAGCAATGATCGTATAACAATCAAAGTATTAATAGTAGAAAGGAATATACAGAACTAAGGTAATGGTAGGAAAAAGTAGACAGAAAAAATGGATAGAGATCGTTCAAAAGATACGTTTGACACGACCTTACGACCTTAATCCCACATCGAAGTATATAGTAAATATAGTTATATATATTACCCTATACATATAATTATATATATATATATATATATATATATATATATATATATATATAATTATATATATATATATATATAATTATATATATATATAATTATATATCTATATATTATATATATATATATATATATAATTATATATATATATATATATATATATATATATATATATATATATATATATATATATATATATATATATATATATAAATATATAAGGTTGGGGTAAAGTATGGAACCAACTAAATAGTTTTGAAACAAACAAGACGACATTCATGAAGTTTTGCATGCATAGCGCATTTAACGGCATATTTTTTGTTACTTCTCTACTTCCAGTTTCACCGGAAACACTCTCAATCTATTTAATATAAATCGGAGGACACCCTGTACAACTATGCAGATTGTAAAAGAACTTTCATCCCTAATTCATACCGTAAATTACTTTACAGTTGAAAAATAGGGAAATTTATTTACTTTAAGTGGCTCTTCTCTTGGTTTTAGCCCCTAGGTGTCACCTACAACTTGTCTGCAGTTCCAAAAGAGTCACACAGCCCTATTTGTTAATGTAATAGCTTCCACTATGTTTGGAATCCACCGTTATCTTTATATACTTGCCCTCATAGGTTCTTTTTAGTTCCTCCCCAAATAATTTAAGCTTTCTTTTATTAGTAAAGGCTGCAAGTTTAGTTTTCGACCAGTTCACAGAGAGTTTCTCTTTCAGACACAAATTCTCTATGTAATCAAAGGCATATCGTTTCTGATTCACAGCAGTACTGAGAAAATGTCTCCTAGTCATTATTGCAATACCATCTGCGGAACCATGGACCAAGATCCCTTGATTGCTAAGCCCATGAGTCAGGTAGTCAACAAGTATATTTCTTATTTTATTCTGAAGCATCTGAATACTCCACTTTCATGATGTTTTGTTGATTTCCTTCCTCATCAGTGCATTATATATTGACTCGCTTGAGGTACTATTAAATACAGTAAGGGCGACTTCTTTCTTTGTAAAGGCGGCTTCGATTGATTTTTCTGCTTGATATGACCGTAGCTAATTTTTATTAAGATTGTTTTTCTTGATTTATTCATTCACGATTTTTTCCTCTGTCAGTTGCCTATCTATTCTGGCCTGCATGTTGTTTTCCTTGTATATATCTTCGATTGTTTTAATGTTATCTAATGGTATTTGTATATTGTATAAAAGGTAAATAACGTTTTTCAAAATGACTATGTTAACTGCTTTTTAAGTTAATTAAGCCAATGAATGTCGGCCGATTGTATTCCACTGCATTTTTCGTGATATGTCATATAACAAATACTGCGTCTCTATATTATGATCTTGCGCTTCGGAAGCCTTTTTGTTCATCCTGAAATGGTATTCTCTCATTAATTAATTTATTTAAAATTTTCGTCGTTAGTTTCAACATGATTAGTTTATTAGCTTTATTTCCCTATAATTTTCCGGTTCTTTTTTGCCACTTTTTTAAACATCAGGATTAATATGCTTGTTTAAAATTGTTTGGGTACTTTGGTGTATTGCAATATTTTGTTAATGAGCTGTGTTAATTGATCTGCCATCATTGTTCCGCAATGTTTACTGTGCTTCCTTCACTTCCACTATGCTTATTCTGGTATGTTCATCAGTTGTAATTTCCGGTGTTTCTGGGTCTGTTGGTGTCGTATGGCCTTCTGAGTACATTTTTATTGTTAACAAGCGTTACCAGTGGTTGCTTTTGGTTATTCTAATAAGCCTATATATCTTATTGCGAATTCTCTTAAAGTTTTAAAAAATATATTTTTTCTTTTCTTTGAATTTTTCTTTTACTTCTTTACAGAAACATGACGTTTTTTGTAGAATTTATAAGAGACATGTAGAGATTTTTTTGCAGCGTTTGGAATATTTGTTTTTATTTTTAACCAGTGAACCTAATTTAGATGATAATAATGTTCTTGTGCATATAACGAGTAAGTTAAATGATAATGATGTTACGTAGGTGGAGTAGAGTTAGAAGGGCCCTATAATGGTTGGATTTATCATAAATGGGGAGAAATTATGTGAAAACTAATTTATTGGTAACCTTATATTGACATTAGAAACTTTATTTTTTACGTCTGTAAAATACCTTTAAACTAGCATATTAATTTGTAGATGAAGCATGTCGAATGAAAGATGTTTTTTAAAACTAGGTAAAAGGAAATTAATTAAGATGTTTAAAAAAACTTACCAGATTTACAATTCTGGGATGTACATAGATCATGGCCATCAGTTGAACCCTGAGACCACTGATAATGTTGTTGAGTACCAGCTGAATTCAATTCAAGAGAATTATCTCCATTGAAACAAGTAGTGCTCTGCGGATAATCGCACATATTTTTGTTCATGTCGAACAAAGTACCAGGAGCACAAGCCATTTTATTTTCTTGTCCGTTATCGCAGTTGATAAATTTTGAACAGTCAAAATAATCCGGTATTATACCGGAAAAACCAGCAGGACAGGAAGCTTGAAGCACGGATTTTTGCACTCTTATGTTTTCTATGGTATTTGAGCTAGGACCTAAAATAAATATTTAATAAATCTTTGTCTACTTAGTTACCCAGAGGTCAGAGATTTGACCTCTAAAAATCATACGAACAAGCTAAATTTTGTTAATAATGTCAATTTTAGTATCCCAAAAAGATGCAAAAAAGTTTTCCGCTCCTACTCTTCGGCTTATCCCTAAAACGCCCTTTGGTAGGGAGGAAAAAGCGATTTACCAAGTTTATTTACGCCGTAGAAAAAAATATGTCAAATAGAAAATATAGCTGAAATAATTTTAAACAAAAATGTTCATTAGCATTTTTTGTGTAAAATGAACCGTTCTCTCACAAACAATGCTTGAAGCGACCGGCGATTTTGAGTGACAGTTCCGGGCGCGAAGTCGATTTTAAATAAAATTTGTATTAACCCGACGGTAAAAATTCGATTTGCAAAAACTCGCAATATTTGAGTTTATTATAACCGAAAAATAAATCAATTACAACTTTGTCTCCTTTATTTATATTACAAAATAATATTCTTACCTGTTACACATTCCACCTTCTCCGGAAAATCACATTCCAACGATTTTGGATTGAACAGTGTTCCCGGCGCACAGTTTTGGACGTTACCTCTCCCTTTCCAACAGTTCAAGAACTGATTGCAAGAAGCTGAATAAATGAACTGCCCGGTTACTCCAGGTGGACACTTGGTATATATTTCCAAAGTTTTAGACTCAATTTTTCTTTTAATAATCGTTCTGTTTGGTCTGTTGAATTGTCCGGCATCGATTTCTAAAATGTGATGATAACTGGTTTAGAGGTTTCTTTGAGAACCTTCAACAATTCAATTATATATAGGTTGGATATTAAATGATACTTAGAAAAATATCGGCGTCAGAAATAAAGCATATCTAACATAACATGAAAAACATACAAATGGACAAAACAAAACGAAACTCTGGAACGAAGGTATTATTAAAACCAAAGAATACCCCATCAATAATCAGACTGACTACAGTGTACAGTTTCCATCAGACTGGTTACAACCAATGTCAACAATGTCTCAGTTTATTGTATATTATGTCAATTTTCTCACTAAATTAATTTTTACAGTTCACAATATTATTAACACTCTAACTTAATTAAGGTTTCAGTTGTTTGATTGAATAATTCAATTTTGATTTTAACTCTCTTTTTTCTTTTCTTGTTCTTCTTCTTTTTATGTTAGGCCTTAAGGGCTGTTGTTTCCTGTCTAAATTAGCAGTATTTTCGATGTTGACTGCCAGCTATCTCTCCATCTTTTAAAGAATCTGCCTTGTGGTCTTTTATTTTCTGGTTTTATCTCTTACCATTCGAGTAAGTCTTTCTTTTCCCATTCTGTTAATGTGTTTGTTTCATTCTCGTCTTCTTTAGCCTCCTCATCTGACGATGTCTCTGATTTGCGTATTAAGAGTATTACCAAATATTACTAATAAGTATTACTTTTTTACTTCTTCTATTAGTTTGTCTAATATCAAGTTAAACAATAACGGGCTCAAGCTATCACCCAGTCTTATACTTGATTCAAGCTTTTAGCTTTAAGTTTTAATAAAACAAAGACCTATGTACTATGGCCTGATAATAAGGCATGTATGGTAAGCCTCGACACCAATAGCCTAGAAATTCTACAACAATAAAAAATTTACTTAAGATTGTGAGGATTGACTTCCTATAAACTAGTAATTTTAATTACTTTATTACTATATATATTAAGTATTAAGTCAAATTTTTTCAATTAAAAAGACGATTCTACTGTATTTCGAGGTACCTCGAATAGGATACAAAACAATTTGATCAAGTTTGTGGCAAATATTGGTCTGCATAAAATCAAATAAGACATAAAAGAAGCACAATTTATTTCTATTGTTCTAGATGAAACTACAGATATCGTCAATTTGAGTCAATTGTCGGTTGTTTTGCGTTACATCAAAAATAATGGTGAAATACAAGAATTATTTGGGGATTTTTGGATATAACTGCAGATATATCAGCAAAAGGTATATATAGACATGTTTGTAATATAGTTGAGGAACTGGACTGTGGTTCCAAACTGGTCGCTCAAAATTATGATGCAGCTGTCGTAATTGCTGGGCACCTAGGAGAACTTCAAACCAAAGTTAAGGAGAGGTTTCAAAATGCAACTGCTTTGCACACAGGCTAAATTTAGTTCTAGCGCAATCAGTCGCACTCAATAAGACTTGCAAAGTATTTTTCCAAACCTTGAGCGGAATGGCTGCTTTTTGTTCTAAATCGTCCAAAAGGACACATGCTTTAGATATCATTCTTCAGAAAAAGTTCCCTCGAGCAGCTCCCACAAGATGGAACTACAATTGGAGGTTAGTAAAAACAGTTTCCCAATATCGGCAATCCCTAATAGAGTTATTTGAAAGCATTTTGGAGCATAAAGACTGTTGGGACCTCGAAACTGTGAATTCCTCAAGAGGTTATTTGGAGTTGGTCAAACGAGATTTTGATTTTAATTTTTTGCTTCCAGTATTTTCTGGAATATTTCCTTATACAGACATTTTATTTGATGTAATGCAGACTAAATCGAATGATATTGGATTTTGTATTAAAAAAATTAACGAATTCGAAGTCCAAATCAACAGACAAAAGGAGCAATTTGATATCATGTGGCAAAAAACTTGCGACCTCGAAGAGATGGAACCCAAGAGAAAACGCAATAGAATTGACGATGTAGGCAACACAAAAATATTTTATAATCGACTTTTTTGTGAAATAATAGATAATATTTTCCAGTAGATTGAAGAAAGAATTAAAAACCTTTGTGAGTTAAGATTTGTGGAGTTATGCAACGTCAATAAATATGCCAACTGTAGTTTCACGGAAGAGGCTTTTAATTGTCTAAAAAAACATTATGTAAACTTTTTTGACATTATTTCCCTGCACTCCCAACTGTGCGTTTTGTATGCTTCTCAACACTCTCTACAAACTGATATTAGTTTTAAAATGCTGACATTTCTTTAACAAACTCAACTGGATGAAGCATATAGTGAGGTTTCAAAATTATGTGACTTAGTGATGACAATACCTGCTACAAGTGCGTCTGTAGAACGAAGTTTTTCTGTACTAAAGCGGATTTAAAACGTTGTCAGAAATTCCACAAGTGAGGAGAGGCTAGCTGACTAGCTAGGCTTGATATTAAAGTAAGAATCGAAAAGAAACCAGAACAGCGGAGAGGACAAAACGTCAAGAAAAAATTTTCAGATCACGTCTATTAATCCTGAACGAAATATACGGTTAGAGGACACAATCACTCAATGTGGGGTAAGATGTTCTAAATTATAAACAAATGTCACAATACTTACTGGTATGGGATTGTGTTTGTAAAACATTTTGATGCTGCACTCTCTGGTTGTTTCCTTGGATATTATATACAGGATAGACATGTTGTATGTCTTCAGTATGAGTACGAACATACTGTGCTCCTGGAATATCTGGCCTATTATGCACTACAACTCTGCTATAGTTCTGAAGCATGTACGGATTGGAATTTTTTCTAAATGCAGTTTTTATTCCGGATGAATACTGGGGACGGGGCTGCTCTTGCGTAGGGATAATTATCTATGAAAAAAACACGATAAAAAATAAATTTTCACCACTTTGTTTGGAACAGTATTTAATGCTTACTTATATATTTCATTTGTTTTATTCTTAATATTTTTAATATATAACCATTTAATTACCAATTTTATTTTTTTTTCTTCTCTAAATTTCCCACGATAAAATTGGCTGTATTCATATCTTTAATGAAATGTGAGAACCACTTGCATACGATTACCTACACGTTCGAAAAATCATTAATTGACATTAAACGCTCTAGTTAATAGCTTTTTAAAGATTGACTTAAAATATACTTAGTTCATTACGTCCATATTTCAAAACAAATTACATAGAACAGATCCAATAGACGAACACAAAGCACAACCGAGTGAACGAGATAAAACGAATCTTAACACAAATGAAAAATGGGAAAGCCACAGGACTTTTAAACATCCCCAAAAGGCTTAATTTTAAACATATATTATCTATCTGCTGCTTCAACTCCAGTTCGGGTTCTGACACCCATACCATAACCAATATTTTTTAATGTGTTTTTGTAGGGTCCAGTGTACAGTCCTTTGTGTATTTTTTTCATTGTTTAAGAAATAAATGAAAAAATAAAACCAGCAATTTTCTGCTTACCACATGATCTCTTCTATTAGGATTACTTATATTTGACCATAGCCTTTAAGTTTGCTTTGTAGGCCGAAAGTACTCAGCTATGAATTAAAATATTTTACCCACTTCAAAAATACTTCCCCTTTTCCAACTTAATAATATCTAATTATCTATCTAATTATTAATAAAGCGACAAAAATTCTCGCATTCACTGGTGATACCATTATAGTGAGCAGAAGTGTGAGATACGTAGTGTTCTTCTTCTTTGAGTACCGTGCCCAAGTGTTAGGCGTGCATAGATTCCATGACGATTTGTCGATATCGTTCTCGATCTTGCGCGGCATGTAATAATTTATCTGCTGTTAAGCCAGTCCATTGACGAAGGTTTCGGAGCTATGAGTATTTCTTCCTACCAATTCCTCTTTTTCTGTCGATGTTTCCGTTGAATATCAACTGCATTAACCTGTATCTGCTTCCTCTCATTATATGCCCCAGATATTCGAGTTTTCTCTTTTTTATCATCTTTATTAAGTCACCTTCAGTTTGACCTACTCTGTTCAAGACTTCTCTGTTTGAAATGTGTTGAACCCATGATATTCTGAACATTCTACGATATAAAAATCCACTAGGAAACTAAGTTCCTGTAGCTGGCTGTATACCATATATCACAAAAAATTTATTTCAAATCCTTTATAAAAGGTATATAATAAAATGCCCAAACGGGTTATCACAATTACATTACAGAACGTTTTCGGATTGTTAAATCCATCATCAGTGTAAACGAGGTATACATGCTATGAGCCACCAAAATATATGGGTCAAAACCCTTTAAATGTTATAAATTTACAGTTGTTTTACATTATATATAGTTACAAATTAGGGCGTTTAAGTTTCCGTTGGAATTGGTAACATGGCGACGTATGACTCTACATAGGTAAAATGATCCTGAGACGAAGTGTCTTCGAGGACCTGTCGATAACAACTCAACAATGTTGTTATCGACAATATTGTAAATACCCCGTATCACAACAAAAAAATTTGTATTTTTGTAATGATGTACAGTGTTATGGAAGACACTGTAAATTTATAACCAATTTTAAAATATAAACTTAAAGTTACGTCCTATTTTATAAATACCTTTTTGGTATCTTCGGTAAGAGCAGATATAATAAACTCTGTCACAAAAGTTAATCACTTTGTATAATTTTCCTGTGTTCCTTTTGTTAAAATGTTAAAAAGTAACAAAAGTTTTACAAATAAATTTTTGTAACTCCAGCAACTCTATCACGTTCTTATCTTAGATCTAGATATTTGTGGATAACTTACCCCTGTGCAAATTTGGGAGATCCATAAAACCCCAAAAAATAGGAAAAAAGTCCGGAGACGGTCTTTGTCACGCATGTTTATTAAAGAACTTCTTATTTGTGATTGGAATTAACACTTATTTACATTAAAAAGTTGGCAGTATCTTATCTTCTCTGGGAATAAAAGGTCAAGATGTAAATTGGTCAAAGAGATTACTTAATTTGTTTCTCGGTAACTGCGTTGACTATATTAATACCGAATTGTTTGTTTGAGTTTGGGAGCTAATAGATTAAATAAAATATTTACACCGAAAATTGATCCTTTTATCCAGGAATAAAAATGTCATCATAAAATTAGATAGTATATGTTTATTACAAGTAATGCCACATTTGGCGAAGGAAAATTTTAAATAATTTTGAAATTCTCGTTACTGGTGTAAGACATTGTGTTGGGTATTATCAGTTGTGTTATAAAAACTATGATATAGACGTTTTCATCTTTCTTGACGTGTGCGTGTAAAAACACTTACAATAAGTTGTTTCATCTGTTTTTCCTTGTCTAAGCTCGATTAGTTTACCTCCTCCAGTGGCGGCTATCTGTATTCGTAAAGAGGCCGAACTTATTACCGACACCGTATCGGCCAAACGCATCAGTGTTATTGCTACAATACTGGGAGACGTGAGTGGTCTATTCATTCCCTTCTCATCGCACTTTACCATGACAAACGTGACTCGCACAATTGAATTACGCATCTGTGTATCAGAGAGAGATGAATATTAAAAATTCCATAGAAGCTTATTTGAGGCACACGCCAAGAACGATGAAACCAAGTTTATCAATAATTTCCAAACTACTCCAGTCATCCAAGATGAAAATGCCACTGATCCTCTAAAAAACATACGAATAAGCTGAATTTTTCTGAGAATTATGCAAACAATTTTACTGCTCCTACCCCCCGGCTTGCCCAAGGTAGATAAAGTATCAAACCTAACACCAAAGTCATAGAGACCGATAAGCCTATCTTCTTTTCTATTAAAAACGCTGGAAAGGCTTCTTGATAGGTACACCAGAGACGAAGTATTAAAAGATAATCCTCTAAGCAATCGTCAATATGCATACCAACCGGACTTTGCTTTGGATGATCTAAATAGGCTTATTTCAAAGTCAATAGAAGACAAAGATATTGCAATGGCCTCTTTTTTAGATATAGAAGGGGCATTTAATAATATTATTAGCAGCTCTTTGATAGTAGCTATGAGTAGACGAGGCGCACCTGCGGTAATATGCAGATGGATAGGGGCATCCTAAAGAATAGGACAGTAATATCCACTCTGGGTAAAATAACTATAAAAGCAAAAGTAGGTGGACGCTGTCCACAAAGAGGAGTTCTGTCTCCTTTACTTTGGGCAACCCTGGTAGATGATCTCCTTAGAAATCTAGCCACAGAAGGCTTTTACTGGATATACTGTCGATATAGCAATCGTTGTCAGGTGCAGGTTTGACATGTGGTGTCTGAGAGAATGCAAGCAGTCATAAATATAGTTAACGACTGGTGTAAACACGAGAGACTGATAGTCAATGCTTAGGAAACACAAATCGTCAACTTCACCAAAGAATCAGTACTACAAGGCCTAAAACTACCGGTGCTGGAAGGAATAGAGATCTCATTTGCCAAAGAAATCAAATATTGTGGGGTGTATTTTGATCATAGGGTTACATGGAATACTCACATTTTGAAAACCACACAGAAAGCTACTATGTTGCTGGGCAGACGTAGAAGGATGTGCGGTAAGAATTGGGGACTTAACCCCAAAATTACTCTATGGTGATACACAAAGTTTATTAGACCAATAATAACCTATGACTCGGTGACGTGCTGGACAAAGACGTAGCAAGTGGGAGCAATAAGTGTACTAATCCATAGTCAGCGATTTATAGGCCAGATGCATGGTGTTGAAAACAGAAAGCTAATCGACGAGCTAAAAGCCAATATTGTGATGAGGCAACCTATTAATGTAACAGCTACGAGATATAGTTATAACAATAAGTTCACAATTAATATACCAGGCAGAAAAGACTGGAATAAAGGTGTACCCATAGGAGCCGGCATAGTAGGGACAAATTAAGAAATTTTAGTATATATAGTAGGGGATTTAGTATAAATAGTAAGGACAAATCAAGAAAAATACATTTTAAGGATGTGACAATTTTACAGGCGTAAATAACGGCAATCCATTACTGCGTGGAAGAAATAGAAAAGCAGGAAAGAACGTTCCGTTCAGTTGTCATCTTCACAGATAGTCAGGCAGCGCATAGGGCACTCAATTCTTCGGCACTTCTGCGGCGGTGCAAAGACAGTAACAAGAACGGCTTCAAGGAAGTGGGTAGCTCACAAATCTCTGGAATGGTGGAGGAATTCACCAGAATAAAGACAGGCGAAACAGTTTATTACAGAATATTCGCCAAAATTTACTGCAGGCCTAATAAGCAAAGACAGGAAAACAGTTAAAGCCATAGTAGGTCTTCTAACAGAGCACTGTGAGCTGAATAGGCACTTCAAGCTGATGGGATTATTAGATGATGACCTGTGCAAAGTCTATCATCTCGAAGAAGAAACAGCAGAGCACATTCTATGTCAGTGTGACAGTCTGGCAAATGTGCGATTCTTTGCGTTAGGAGAAGAAAATCTACTGGCAACTAGCTACATAGGTATAATCTCGAAGCTATTAGACTTTTTAAAAAGGGTCAGGCTAGAGAATGTTATCTAGGACTAGAGGGCCACAATAAATCATAAAAGGTCGCAGTGGAATGGTCCAAAAGACCACCTACCTAAATCTATCTCTCTATTTATCCCCCGGCTTCCCCCTAAAACCCCCGTCGTAGAAGGAGGCGAACAAAATCGATTTACTAAGAATCTGTGGTACATATCGATGGTACAACGACCTGTTGTCGCCATAGTTTTTAAATTATTGTCAAAATTCAGAAAGACAATTGATTTTCCTAACCTTCTTTAAATGTAATACGGGGTAAGTCAAAACATAAACTTATTATTCGATCATTATTTTTAAAAGCACCACCTTGTACTTTATATCACCATCACAAACTCAGTTGTAATTTAATTTTTCCCAAGTATTTGCCTATACTTAATATTTTTGGAGATATTTTAAATTGTAGTAGAAAAAGGGATATTTGATAAATTAGCACCATTATTTTTATTTACTTTAGTATTTACGAATATCTTAAGCAACACAGAAAAAAATTAAATTTAGCAACACACAAAAAAAAAACACCTAAACTTAAACCTAGATAAAGCAAAAAAAACTCAAAATTTTAAGCTTGACACCGATGAAAGAAAAGTTTGAAGAAAAGTAATTAAAAAGCAAAAGAAAGCAACTAACATTGTCAAAAAACGGGTATTTAGTGAAGATAAGGACAATATTGAGCGAAACAGAAAGAAGAAACAAGAAATAAAAGTAATAGAGGAAGAAACAACAATAAAATGCTATGTTTGCGGTGAATTCGGAGCAGATAATGAAGAATGGTGGCGATACAGGTCATGTGGCATATGGTTTCATGCTGATTGTACCACTGGGATAATGCAGAAGACTTTAATTTTTTATCATCAAGGTTTTTTTCAATATCAACAACCTTTTGTATTTTTGTATTATTTTTTTTTAATAAAGAGTTTTTAGACGTTCAGCTGTGCTTACTTTCCTTCTTTGAATATCAGACTATGTACACAGATCAATATGTGTATCTTTTGTTGTTACATATTTATTTTACGAATTATTTATGATAGGTAATCGATATTAGACCACCTTTCCCTAGGTAAATGGTTTATGAAAAATTATAAATAATCCTTCCCGTTTACTGCTGTTAGCCTACTATTTCTCGACGTCAAGAATGCGTTTCATACTGCATCATGGGAAAAATCATGTCCAGGCTGAGAGAATTAGGCGTTAGTGACTACTTGGTCAACGTAATTGACAGATACTTTACTGACAGGTCCATAAGAGAAAAAGATAACAGCATCAGTTTGTCGCAGGGTATTCCGAATGGTTCAGTACTAGGTCCCATCCTGTGGAAAGTCCTGTACGACGGGGTGTTGAGGCTACAGATATTAAGGGGATGCACTCTTGTAGTTTATGCCGATGATCTCCCACTGGTTGCGAAGGCGAGTCAGAAAACGGACATGGCTAATGAGGCTAACACAGCCCAGCGTCACATTAGTAGGTGGATCAGAGAGAACGATCTACAGCTAGCGCCTCAAAAAACTGAGGTATTATTTCTCAAAGGGACCCGAGAAAAATCCTCTCTTCACTTTATAGTGGAAGGTGTGGAGGTTGCACCGGTAAAATCAATTAAGTATGTGGGAGTCTGGTTGTCGGAAGGTCTAAAGTTTGCAGTACACATCCAAAAGACAGTAGAGAAGGCGAACCGAAATCTGAAGGCGTTGATACGGCTGATGCCAAACATTGGAGGTCCAGGAAGCACCAAAAGAAAGGTCCTAAATGGACTTTTCCAGTCGGTGGAAACGCTGTTTCTACGCTGCCCTGTGTGGTGTAGTGTAATAAACACTGCGAAATGGATGTAAATATCTATGAGAATGAGAGATAAAAAACGATAGTAGAGTGGCAGAGAGAATGGGCGAATGATAGTGGAAAGGCAAGGTGGACGAAGGAGCTTATTCCCGATCTGAGACCGTGGTGGGAATGTAAGTTCAGGAAACTAGACTACTTTCTGACGCAGTTTCTGACCGAACATGGTAGTTTTGGCACCTTTACAAATAGAATAGGCTAATCTGCCTCGGCAGACTGTACTGTTTGTAGGGTACCGGACGCTCCCACCCACATTTTTAACTGCCAGAGATGGGCAAATGACATGGGAGATTACGAGAGGCGAATGGGCTTCAGGCTAGATAAAAGAAACATTGTCAACATAACGTTGAGAGGAGAAAAATAATGGAGAGAAGTACACTGTCTGAAATCTGGGATGATGAAGAAAAAGGAGCAGGAGGACAGAAGAGGAAATTAAGTCAGGAATTTGAAATTTATAGTTAATATTATTTATTAGTTTATGGCCTAACTTTACTGAGTGGCAAGACCACCTCTCTGGAACGGTGGTTAAGGTTTTAGATTGAACACGGTTAATCCGGCACTACCCTGCGGTCTTCTGGTATCTGGTCTTCTAGTATCCTATTTATCTGAATGATGCAAGGGTGTCTTGTTCCGTGACGTAGATCCAAAAAGATTTCTCCCACCGTTGCCTGTCAGAATTCAATGGATACCTTCTTAGGCCCTTACTGGAATCTGGCAATACGGAAATTTAAAAAAAGGCTTCTGATTTACAGTTATTTACTGATACAAGGGGCATTTTACTTATTAATAATCTACAATCATAAATGTTTACTAAAAACTTCTTGACTTAGAATACTGTCAATATAACATAATTCTAAAAACTTACATTTATTACATATTGTTTTGATGTATATTTTGTATTATATGAATAAAAATCAAACATGAATTATGTTGTTTTCCATGTTATATTATATTATACTATATTATATCTTAATAACACCCTTATTGCACAAATAACTATTAAACCATTGTATTTTAATTGATAATGAAGCGTGTATGGCAGGACAAGCGCTCATTTGTATAATGAAAATTTAAACCAGCAAAAATTTGTGCCCCAGATCTTATTTCTTTCTCTTATACACGCCGCAGTCCGAGCGTCCTTCTTATCATAAGTGCTTTATTAACGATTAAAAAACAATGTTTTAAAATGAAATATGCGCAAAATACTTATCCGGAAATGGTAGAACAAGGATTGAACTTAAATTTAGATGAATACATACTTGGTGAATTCAAAAGTATTGTTTTTTACTTATGTTTTTAAGCCTTGAAAATCGTAATTTTACGTTTTTCTCAGTTACCCAGATCAAGTTTGGAGAAAAAATACAAGAGATTTATTTTGTTCAGAATGAAAGAAACAAATGTCAAATGGTAAAGTTACTGAAAATTATTTTCAAAAAATATTTAAAATAGAATATTCTGTTAACTGTCATTTAGAAAATGGCAAAACCGAATTTAGCTTTCGATATAGTTGCTAAATTAACAGTAGGTAACAAGTCTGAATGTTGTTTATTTGTTTTTCTCTGTCTTACCTACTCGTCATTACAAAAACCAAAAAGGTTGTACGTGTTCTAATATATGATTTACAAATAATTTGAATTTACCAGCAGCAAAGAAATTCACTTTAAAAGTAAGTCTGTTTATTAATAATTATATTTGTTAATACATTTACTGCTAAATATTTATTTTTTTAGCTTGTTTACAAGTTTTTTTGCTGGTAAAAGATGTTGATAGAATGTCAATACTGCGGAAGGCTATTTAATACTCCAACAAATTTTATAGAGCACTCGTTTGCACATCATTGTTGGAAGTGTAGGTACTGTCCACTTCAGTTTCCTTCTGAGGAGGAACGATGTACTCATGAAACTCAGGTACATTTTACAGTGCAATGTGAATTTTGTACAAGGCTTTTTAGAGACGAAAGGCATATGCGCGATCATTGCGAAGCTGTACATTTTCTGTGCCACTTTTGCGACGAATGGTTTTTAAATGACGAGGAAAAGAATGAACACGTGACCAATGTTCATTACAGTTTTACATGTTCACTTTGCCCAGAGCGATTTAGAAATGTGTACGCTCTAGAATGTCATCGTAATATTTTCCATTATTTTAAATGTTTTTATTGCGCTGAATGGTTTACTTCTAGTTTAGAAAGATTCGATCACGACAAGGACGTACATGTGACAGTACCGTGCCCTCACTGTGACAGATATTTTAGAAATCACCAGCTGGTGCAGAAACATTGTAGACAGAAACATTTTTACAGATGTAAGTATTGCGATGATTGGTTTATTACGTTTGAACAAAAAGTGGAACATGAAAATAGTCATATTTTTTTTAAATGCCCTTATTGTACACAACTTTTTATAGAGATCGACGAAATGGAGGAGCACCGTGAACGTCTACACCGATACGAATGCTTCTATTGTGATGATTGGTTTCTAACAGGCGAAGAGAGAGATTTACATGACCGAGCTAAGCACTTGAAAAACAGCTGTATGTACTGCGACAAGCTTTACCGAACTGAAGAAGAATTGATGAGCCACAACTTTGCTGAACATTATTTTCCATGTAGGCACTGTGGGGACTGGTATACGCTTGATGAAGAAAGAGATGAACACGAAGCAGAACACTTGGTAGTTAGCTGTCCACATTGTAAGGAAAGTTTTTTAGAAGTGAGTCACATGGAGTATCATTGTTATCACGTTCACAATTTCCGTTGCTTACACTGTCCACTTTCTTTCTTAACTGCTCGAGAAAAAGATGCACACGCCCTTAAAGTACATCTTGTAGCTAACTGTCCGTATTGTGAAAACTCTTATGCTTCTGTAGATCTAATGATGCAGCATTGTGATCAAAGACATTATTTTCCATGTCAGTACTGTTACCTGTGCTTTCCCACTGATGAAGAGAGAAATAATCATAGAAGTAATCATTTTACTGTTAAATGTCCACATTGTATGAGATTATTTAGAAAAACGAGGCATATGAAAGAACATTGTGATGCTGCTCATTATTTTTAATCCTTACTTAGTTTGTATTTTTCGATTTTCTATTGGCCCTATTAGCGATAAAATCTGAGAATTTTTCAGTTCATAAAACCTTTCTGTGCTCTTTAAAATGCTGCATTTAGGCAGTATTTAAAGAATTATTTTTTCTATATAAATATACCCTTAGTTTTTATTTAAATGGTTAATGAATTTGAATTCGTCCTGATACAGCTTAGAAAATCTTCATTTGTTTTTACATCCTCTATATCATTTCTCATATTCTTTCACAACGGTCTGTAAATTAAAAAAAAACACAGGTCTTATAGTGTAATCATCTTTATTTGTAAACGTCCTTATTATTGATTTTGCTTTACTTGAATCATGTATATCTTTAGCATGGATCTTATTTGCTAATCCTTGTTGGTCTATCTTAAGTGTTTGAGTGCTGTAATATATTTTATTTATAAGTACTTTTGGGTTGCTTTTAACATATTACTAAATATATTGGATTACTAAAAGATGGCCAAGCCAATTTCCAGTGTTGTTTATTATTACATATTGAACATCCACCAGCTCATTGTACGTGGTATTTGGTTTTGCCAAGTTCATTTTTAGGCCAACTTAATTGCTAGTTGCATTTAGATAACATAAATTCTTGTAGTTTTGCAGGATTATGTGATCAGAACGAAGTTGTCTGCAAATCTTAGATGACTGAATCGATGGCTAGGTCTTTATTCTGTCAGTTCACTTTGCTGCATATATATTGTAGGGTTGCGGTGAAGAGCTTTGGAAATATTGCGCTTCTTTATCGGACGCCTATAGTTGTGAAAAATTCTGCAGCTATGATCCAGGGCGCTGAATCACTCATATTTCTCTTTCAGTCAGGTTGCTCTCTTGGCTGTGCAGCATCTAATGCATTTGTTAATATGCTGTTGATTATTTTTGTGAATATTTTTATTTATTTCTTACGAATGAGAAATATGTTTGCTATATTACAGTGGTGTGGTATATCTTGATCGTATGTAATTCGTAGATATACCTGCTAAGATTTTTTTGCTAGCGTATGTAAGCACTTCTACTGTTATGCTATCTATTCCAGCTGCTTTAGAAATTTTTATTTTTGTGGTTGTCGATTGTCGACTTCTTTGGTAAATTTTCTTGGTAAATAGTTGCTTTTTTGAGTAATTTCAGGGGCTTTGTATAGTTCGCTGTAGAATTTAGTCATATTATGTCATTATGAGTTGTATTATGTCATTTCTGTCTGTAAACCTGACGTTTTTGTTTAGTAAAGCAAGGATTTGCTTCTTTTCAATGCACTTCTTGTTTTCTTGTAGCTTTTCCTGTTATCCATTGCATTTTCTACCAATCATTCATTGTATTTTCTTATATCTTCCTTAATACTATTTCTTATTGTCTTGACTAAGTATTACAATACAATACAATATTGACTTAACTAGTATTCTAGTTTTATCAGACAGTTTGCTATGTTCGTTTTGTTGTTGCGGACCTTCAATTTCTTTAACACTATCAAAGATGATTTCCACTAATTAAAGGCTATCAATTTGGCCACGTAATCTTTCATTGAATTTTTTCTTTAATTAGTCTATGGTCGCTGCCTGTTTGAAATTTATTGATTACACTAACATCTTATGTAAGTCAATTTCGTTCTTAGTCGTTCTATTTGGTGGTGTTCAAGTCAATTTTCTGTTCGAATTTTTTTTAAATGCTTATGTATTTGCAATTGGCATGTTTTGATAGTGTGCAAATTTAACCAGTCTCTTTCACTTCTTTTCATGATCTCCCATGACTTATTCCTTGCTGTTTCTCTTTCTCACTTGCAATTTTAATTTGTAAATATTTCTTTACGTCCATCTTATATTGTAATTGTGTAATTTGTTGTATACTAAGAATTGTATGTTGCATATATACAATGTATATCCATTTTAGTACGTTCTGCAATAGTATGTTTTTATACCTGTTGCGCAAGAATTTTTTGTAATTGTATTCATATTTGTAAATACTTTTCTTGAACATCAAGATACAACTTTAATTTGGCATGTTTGTAGATGATTTTTTTCTAAACTTCATGCTGTAAGTTTAATTTTGATATTATTTATTTAGTTTTTGAGCAGTTTTAGTACATATTACTCTACTATTATAATCTCTTGAGGATTCCATGAAACAATTCTGTTCTCTTCACAATTCGGTCTTTCTTTGAAGAAACATTTTCTATATTTAATTTTGTGACAGTTTCCATTTACCCAGTTAAAAAAGTCTTTTGAGAGTGTTGCAAAAAACGCATACTTTAATTTTATCAAAATTATGTGTAAACATTAATTTAGCTATTTTCCAAAAAATCTGCATTGTCCATTGTTTTCCTTGAATTTAAGGAGAATATGTTTTAATATAAATCTTTCTACATATAACATTTTTTGTCCAACTTCATATTCTATTAATTTTTATGTATTTACAGAAGATATTTTTTGTTATTTGAAAGTTCTTCTTTTTCTCTTCACGCATTTTTATTGTCTCAAGTTTCGTTTATTTTCTTCCATTTCAAATGTTGTTCTTTCCATGAAAATGCATTTTTTTATTTCATGACTTGTTTCTCATATTGACCTTAATGTATCTTGATATATGCTTAATTTGTTTTTATATTCTTTTATATAAATATCAATATTATAAAAATTATGGATTACTTTTTTGAGCAGACCTAGCATGACCCCGTTTTTAAGTCCCTTTTAATTATTTTAAAAGTCTAAATTTTCTTTTGAAATGTTTTCATTGTTTTTCTCTTTTTTCGACCACTATAGTGTTGGTACTAGAATTTTGTAATTTGATATTTAATATAAAAATGTGAGGTGATGATATTTTAACTGGAGTTGAAGCCTGAGTTCTGAAGCTTTAGTCATTGATCTTTTCATCGTTTATCGTTTCATTTTTTATAAATTTGCAGTGACGTGGAAATACATTTTAGACTAAAATACAACTTTTAACTCAAAATTTACAACCGAAATAATTGTTACAAGTTGTTAAAAGTGTCGATATATTTCTTAACATTGTACAAACAATAAATCAGTAAAAACATATAGAATATATCAATTGTCGTTAGTTGTTACATATGACAAAAATTTATATATTATATATAAATTTTGTATATAATTCAGGGAAAAAAGTTTTTCTCAGAACATTGCAATAGCCAGCTATTTGTTATTATTCAGTAACCAATATAAACATTTTATCTTCATTATTGTTAATTGTTTATAATTGTTGTAAAAGTTAACCATTTTGTGATTGCTCCCAAAGGGAATCCATCAATTAGTTTGAAAGATCTTTAAATTGTTTATTCCAGAGATCATTTTTTTGTCAACATTTGACATAAAATCATGAAATATGAATTCTACTAGTACAGTATAAAAGTTTAAGCCTTTTACTTTGAATAGGCACTAAAAAAAGTTAAAAAAAAATCATTTTTATTAGCAAAATGTGTTTGGAAAAGTTAGTTTTATTTTTAATATTGTTCTGAAGCTATTTTCTTGTTACATTTTAAAGTAATTACTATTTAAATGGGAATAATCCACAATAAAAGGTTAAAGTTGATTATTGGCGTTTCAATTTCCACTTCGAAAAATTGGATATCCGAAGTGGAAATTGAAACGTCAATAATCAACTTTAACCTTTTATTGTGGATTATGCCCGTGTCTGTTTTTTTGCACTATAGTATAGTCAATAAATAATTATTGTTCGTTTCTTGATATGACTTCTCTTGCGATTTTATGTATCTTTTTATGTTAGAAATATATATTCATGATTATCATATTGTCTAAACATAATTTAAGTAATATTTTTCCATTATTGTTGATTTTATCCTCTTTGTAAGATCCTATAATATCGTTCCATTTTTCTACTTCTTTTCCCACTCTAGCATTTGTATCTCCTTTGATTTTAGTTTTGCTGTCAATCATTATTTATTTCTTGCAGTTTACCTCAGAACTTTCCTCTTCGTTTTTTGTTGCATCTTCATAAAATTCCAAATAGGTTTGTAATCGCTTTCTTTGTGCCCAGCTCTATATCTACTTCAAGTATACGCTTATTGAAATATATCCAATTTCTTATTTTATTGATGATACTTTCTTTACCATGTAGGTATGCCACCCCTTCGGCGCCCTCTTTTTTTCTTTTACTCGACTATAATATTAGTAAGTTTCCGTTTTCCAATATCGAGATTCCTCTTCTTTTTCTTTTTATTTCTGTTATAGCTACTATTTCAATATTTTTATCTTATATTTCTTTTCCGTTTATACCTCTTTCTTACATTCCATGTTGTCATTTTCAAAATTCCCTTCTCCTTTCTCGTCTTTATATTACCTTTAAATGAAGTTTCCTTCTGTTTGTGTTATCATCTTTATATTCACTCATGTCCTTATGCTATGCTTTTTCCATTTCCTGTTCCGTCCACGTATTTTCTACCCCTAGTCTGTTCAAATTTTTGACACTTTATTGTTTGTATATTTTCTTATTATGTTTGTTTTTTGGTTCCATTTCCATCTTGTGTCTTCTGAAAATTATGAATCCGTAACCTTTATCTTTAAAACGGAACAAATAATGTTTCTCAATTATTATAAAAAAATTATCTGCGAATTAAAAAAATACCAATTTTTTACCTAATCGTCCCAAAATGACTTTTTTTTTAGATTCGTGTAAAAATTGTCAGCTTCTCAAATATAAAAAAATTCGTCTACAGGCACTATTTTAAAAGTTATTCTAATTGTTTACAAGTTAAAAATAACAATAACTTTGTACAACAAATTTTGGTTATAAAAATTATCTTTGTCTTATGTTCAGTGGTGGATACACAAGGGGAATGCGGAAATTCCCTTTATAGAACGTCCAAAATTAAAGAAAACCTATTATTTATGTCTTTCATGTTGTTTGGGTTTACCTTTTTTATTTCTTTTGGTTCGTATTTCATAGGAAGTCCCCCTCCCCCAAGGTGAAACTTCGCCTCTCAAGGCAAATGTTTAGATCCGTCACTGCTTATGTTATTACAAAAAAAAATGACTTCTGAGAAAAACAATTTGAACACCTTTTAAACTAATTAATATATCGAGCTGAAATTTTGAGGGGTTGTTAAGTACTATAAGACTTTCAGTTGAGAGCAATTAAAAAGGTGTACCTAACTTAATTTTTAGGTAAACAACAACTGCTGTTTTGGAGCAACAAATTAATTTTATAAAATTTAGAATAAGTCATTTTGAATGTTTTTCTATCTCTTAACAGATAAAATGTTTATATTTAAGTAAATTCAAAATAGATACATTTTTAATATGTAGATAAATTAATAATAATTAAGATACAGTGTCTAATTTCTGCCGAAAATTTCTAGGTTTTGTTATAATAGGTGTATAGTAAAAAAAACTGATGAAATACCTGGCTTTTGCGATGTCCCGAAAAGGTTAAACCTTGCTCATTTTCCTGGAGTAATATTACCATCAATTATTTCTCTACCACTACAGAAGTAAACATATATTTTGTTCAAAAGCAGTATAATTAAGAATGTGATTTGTACAAAATATTCTTTAAGTTGACCATAAAAACGTAATTTTAATATAAGTTTTAATGTGTTTGTAGCGTGTTTTTAAATAACTTATCAAGTTATATTAATAGTTTTACTAGTTTTTAGATATATTTTAGTTGTTTAAAATTGTCTAATTTAGTATACTGTTTGAATTAATTGGGACAAATGAAAAAAATAATTTTTTAAAAACCTTTTAATCATTAGATACGATAAATAGATAGCAAAATCTATATATTAGTACGAAGTATGTCCCTCTTAAGCAAATATGACCTCTCCAACACATCTATGCATTGGCTCCACCATTTTAGCGCAAATGTATCATTTTTTCTTTTGTAGTGCAATTCATCATGCAAAAAGTATAGACCAATGTCGAATTTTGAGAAAAAGCTAAGTCATGTTCAAACTTCTCGTCAAATGTTTGCATAATTGGAATAATTCTTCTGCGTAATATTTCAATGTTTTTGGCAGAATTCATCATGTCTTTAATAGGAACTAAGCTTTCATTGACATTTATTGTTAAAAACCCCAAAATGTCAGTTAGGGAGGGTATTTTACAGTCTGATGGATATGACCTCGTTTTAAACATTCACCTTCACTTTGTCTAACAATACTTGATTTATATCCTTGCACGAATAAATCTGATTCGTCACTGAAAACCACCTTTTTCCGTTAATTTTTTTTTGGATCATGGTAAACTTTGTTTCATCATTTTCTGTGTCAAGAAATTGTACTTTCTTCACTTTTTTTTTGCCTTTCGGCCAACTTCCAGAGGACTTTTCCGCACAGTTAAGGTACTCACTTTACACCATAATCCAATAAATCCCATCGATAGTCTGTGCTTCTCTTTCTTGGATTAAGTTTGCTATTTCTTATTAGAATTTTTCGTTATATCTCTCACAGTCATTGGCATGTTCATTAAGAGCGATTACTTTAGCTTCTTAGGAGTACTATCCATCTTTGAAGAGCAAAAGTGACACATATTACACGAAACACAACAATATAACCGTCGGCTGCTACACAGAAAGGCTCACAACTAAACTACTGACACTCTAAGATCACTAAAATATGTCAATTATAGTCAAGGTTCATCCGCCACTGCCTTTAGGTAGATAAAATCGGTTTGAGGCGGTTCAGGGACATCACCGGTAATCACATACTAACTCAGACCAGAAAAACATGTTTGTCCCAATGACTTCGAACAGTATAGTATATGTAATACGGAACTGATTTAACTACTTATCCTTCTGTAAAAAATATTAGTTAAGTAATTATTAGTTCAACCGTGGCATGTACAAGGAAGGTACTTAAAGTAAGCAAAACGTCAAATATTGTATAAAAACAGTTGTTGTTTTTTTTTAATCAAAATGTTTTTGGGGTTTATAAATAGCGACAATATTTTGTTTTGCTGTAAAAATTATTAATCCTTTCAGCCACACTTTTGTTACTTAAATAAACGAAGGTAAAATCGTAATTTCTAACCTTTTTTTGTATGTAATTAGGTTACGCAAACAGGTTTGCACACAATTTTTTTCTTAATTTTGGCATTCATAGATGGGACATATGTGTTTCATTGATATTGTTAACTGTAATATATATCTCATCGGTAGCCTGTGAAAAAAAGATCCAAGTGCTCTGAAACATTTATTTAACATAATTTTAAAGTTTTAAGTGTGATATGCCGTAAGCAATTTCTGCAAAGTTCAATTTGGCACATTTTGCACAATGACGAAGTTCGTTTTTCTATTTTTCATTGGTTGACCTTCTTCTTATGCGAACTCTTGGCGTAGCCTTTCCAAACTGAATCAGCTCTTCAGCTAGTGCTATTCAAAATTCAAGAAAAGGTATTGTTTTCTGATGGAGATCATTACAGATTACCCAACTGTTTACAGCAACAACCATAACCAGTCTATAAACAGCTTTTTCCACCATTTTCCCGATCTGCGATCCGTGTCGTATAAACCTACCATTTGGTCCGTTAAATTCATTCCTCCCATAAAACTGTTGTAGAAGCTAATTGTCTCTGGGCAAGCAACTTCTTTTCTGACCCCATCCTTATCACGGTACAGTACAATTGTGAAGCCATCTCCGTGCCAGTTACTAAAAATTAGAACTTCCTTAGTTTTGGTAGATTTTTCCTGTTTGGAATAACCGTTCCTACAGATGGAAATGGAATCTCCTTCATGACCTTCACTGAGGAAATATTCTGTCAAAACGTAGTACCTACTACGTCTTTAGACTTTATTGTACTAGCTAAATTATGCACGACTTTCTCACCAAGCATTCCATCAATTTGTCAGTTGAGTCAAGCGATGACAGGAAGTCGTAAAATTTTATTATTTGATTACATTTTTCGGTGTGAGAGATGGAATAAATGCGTCGCGCTGATTAGGGAATTTTTAAAGAAACATAAAGTGTTTCTTGACTTGACCCTATCATTAGAAATTATGCTGTCTACGTAATCATACCTTTCTACTTTCTCCAGTTCTTTTTCTTTGATTTTAATCGTTTTAATGTGTTTTATTTTGATTTTGCTCTTCTCGTCGTTGATTTACGTCTTCTTTTTTTCTACCTCTTCCATTCAAATATCTGTCATCCTTATTTTTTCGTAGCTGTCTGTTAAAAGCACTAGGTTGTCCGCGTACATTAGTGCGGCTACTTGTATCGGTTCTATTATAGTATACCCTGTAGTTGTTTGTAGATATTTTGATTGTCTTCTTGTGACTCTACTTGCTTTATCATTATCAACGGTGCTACAGCCCTATAGTAGACCTAAAGTCCCAACTATACTTCCAAAGTCTATTTCGTAAGTCAGCTCTATTAGTTGCCAACCGTTGCTAGTTTTATGCACCTATTTTTCTAGTATCTTGTCTACACCATCCTACCATCAAGTTTTGGCCTACCCCTTTAACTACTTCACACCGGCTGTGACGTAAGTGTTCGTCTAGGAGGATTGTTCTGCTGTGATATTAATAGATGCCCTGCTAATTTTAGTCTTTTGATTTTTCTAAGTGACATCACGGCTTTACCACCAGATATTTGTTTGTATTTGTACTATCATAGTCGTAATTTCTGCTCCAAATGCTGTTTTCACAAATGACATCGTATTTCTCTCAAGATTCTTTGTTCAAATATGAGCAAGTTTTCATGTGTCTTGAAGAGAATCCGTTTTCGATCTATATGTCAACACTGATAGCATAAGAGTTTTGTACATTGTAATTTTTGTTTTCTGTCTTAAGTTTCTAGTTTTTATGTGTCTACGCAGCCCAAAATGGCACTTTTTTGCTAGAACCATTCTTCGTTTGATTGCTATGTTGCGATGCTAGGGCATCATTTGTAACGATTTAATAAAAAGATGAACTTGCTTTATACTATTTTACATTCCAAAACGTTTTCCCATTCAGTTGAAAATACTCTGTTTCTTTACAATTTTTTTTAATACTTTTTTAACTTCTATCTTTATTAGGCATGTAAATATTGTTTTTCTGTCTACTATATCGAAAGTTGCTCTTAAGGCTATGCAATTTGGATATAGCTCTTTTTGTGTTTCTAGTTTCATTTATGGTACTTTTTAATTACGTGTATATTGGAATTTGTTTTCTTATCCCTAAAAGCAGTTGATTCTACTCCCATTTTATTGTGTATCATCTGCCCAAGTCTTTGTTCTACTATCCCTGTGTAAACTTTGAATATAATCACAGATAAACATCATCATCATTATCATCTTAGTCATCATACAACCTGTTTGCGTCCACTGTCGGACATGAGATTTCCCGAGCCTTTTTCAAGATTGTTGCAACCCAAATCGTCGAGATTCTCTTGATGTCATCTAACCATCGAGTGAGAGGTTGCCACAGCTGCATTTATTACTTCTTGGTATCCCTTCAAGAATCTTCTTGGTCCATCTCCCATCTCGCAATCGTACTACATGTCCCGCATATCTCTATTTAAGTGTTGCGATGCTTTCGAGAACATCAGTCATCTGTGTCCTTCTAGTTATCTCCTCGCTTTTTACTCTATCTCTCAGCGTTATGCCAAACATTGAGTGTTTTTTTTTCTTTAAATTATTTTTAACTGTCTAAACATATCATTATGCAATTATCACATTGAAAACGATGCAAGGGATTTAAATCTAGCGAATAGATTAGATAAAGGAGAAAATACCTAGAATATTTGTGTGATAGCACCTTTATCAGAATTGTAGGTGTAGAAAACAACCTGACTATTATTAAGAAATTCTTATTCTTTTTGCATGTCTTGATTTGTTTTAATGGCAAAGACTAGGTGTCAATCAGTCAGATGTCTTGATTTCAGTAGAATAATTTAATTATTCAATGCCTTTAAGTCGTGATAACGCTGCTTTTATAATAATTTATTATTTATTTTCTTACTATGACGGTGGTATCATCATCATAATTCAGTTCTGATTTGCGCATTGTTGAACATAGACCTCATGTAAATATTTGCCTCTATTTCTATTCTGACCCTCTGCTATCCAATGGGTCGCAATTCTTTTGGGGTCGTCAGTCTCCACTTAAGCAATTTTTTGTCTACGTACCGTTTTTCATTCTTGCAATATCTCGCCTATCTTCATTTTTACCTTGTACTACGTTCAACAATGCCTTCCACTCCGGTTCATTTACAAACTTCCTCGTTTTTTAGTCAGTTTCTCCATCCTATTATAAGCATTGATCTCTCTTATCCAAGCAGCATTATTAAAATCACTTGCTACAACTTTACTTACTGATACATTGCTTTACACAACATTCTATTTCATCGTCATCATCAACAGCTATGTCATCAGTTAATATGATTTGAGGTCTGCCTCTACTTCTCATATTTGCTCTTGGTCGCCATTCAATAGGTCATTCGGTTGTTACCCACTCTTCGTATGTGCCGAGTTCCATTTTAACACCGCAATTTTTTAAACTACATCCAACTTTTGTACGTCTTCTTATTTCTTCATTGGACTTGCGATTTGTGAGCTTTAGTGTTGAGCATTCTCCGTTCCATAGCTCCCTCAGTCGATTGGAGTTTGTGAACTATGTTGTAGTTAAAAGTCCATGGTTCAGTTCCATACGTCAATAGCGGCAACATGTACTAATCGAAAGTTTTTGCCTTTAAAGTATTTGGTAAGTTTGATTTACATACTGTTAATTTTACTAAGGAACATCTATTTAAATCAGCCTTTAAGTTAAATGTTGTTAATTCGATTTTTTGTCCTAAGTATATATACGACTCAGCTTTTTCTAGATTATTGTCCAGAGTTATATCCTCAATTATATCTAGATATTCGTTTGTGTATTAAATTTTTCCTAGATTTATTTTTAGTCCTATTTGTTTTGATTTTGTATTTAGATCTAATAACATTTCCTGAAATTTTTCTGAGCATCCGCAAATCGCAGGTGATTCAGGTTTTCGTTTTCTATGGTCACTCTTTTATTTGCCCATTCTAAAAATCGTATCTTCTGGAGCTAAAGTAAATAGCTTGGGTGAGATAGAATCTCCTTGTCTAACCCCTCTGTGCAGTTTTATCCTTTTTGTTTATTTCTTGTTTTTACTTAAAAGGTTGTATTGTCATATATATATATATATATATATATATATATATATATATATATATATATATATATATATATATATATATATATATATATATATATATATATATATTGTAAAAACTACGACCGTCAATTTATATTAATAAAGTATTCAACTAGTGAATTCAGAGGTTTATTCGGTCAGTCAGGTTGGCAAAATAAAAAACAGAAGTCAACTACTTCATAAGTTTATCGAAGACGTTTCGCTCTATATTTCTAAAGCTTCATCAGTTCTAACTCAATATGTAGTATTAAAGATGTTATCGTATATGTACTTAAGTTTACTCATAAATTTAGAACTAACTTAAAAAAAAATTAAACAGAAATATGCAAAAAATAACATTCGCAGAAACGAAGATTTACAAAAACTTTAAACGTACATTTGACTTCATTTAGAGATGGTTCTCCAATGAAGACAAACAAAACACTGTGTTTTGTGAGTGTTTTGTTTGTCTTCATTGGAGAACCATCTCTAAATGAAGTCAAATGTACGTTTAAAGTTTTTGTAAATCTTCGTTTCTGCGAATGTTATTTTTTGCATATTTCTGTTTAATTTTTTTTTAAGTTAGTTCTAAATTTATGAGTAAACTTAAGTACATATACGATAACATCTTTAATACTACATATTGAGTTAGAACTGATGAAGCTTTAGAAATATAGAGCGAAACGTCTTCGATAAACTTATGAAGTAGTTGACTTCTGTTTTTTATTTTGCCAACCTGACTGACCGAATAAACCTCTGAATTCACTAGTTGAATACTTTATTAATATATATATATATATATATATATATATATATATATATATATATATATATATACACTTAATGATTTTTGTATATCGGTCATCAAATCTGTTGTTGCTTAAGGCGTTAAGAATGGCCCAAATTTATATGGAGTCAAATGTTTTCTCGTAATCCACTATGGCTATCCAGAGTGTTATATCGTATTCGTTTGATTTTTCAATTAGTGTTCTTATTACTTGTATATGATCTATGGTGCTATAACCTTCTCTCAATTCTGTCTGCTCCCGAGGCTAATAACTATCCAGTTACTTTGTTATATAGACATATAATATAAGACTGACTGCTGCAATACAGTGGCGTTTCCCCAGTGCGATAGCAGTTCCTGCGACCCTGCATGTTTCTAATGGTCCGGGTTTATCGACCACGTGACTTTCTCATTGATCATTTAGGTTCAAAGTAGCTAGTAACAATGGCCGATCTTGTGTCCGGAATAATTTAATACATATATATGCACACTAATTATTCCTTGTTTTTTTGTTGTTATTTACATTTGAATAAAAGATATAATGACGTAACATTGTAAAATTAAAAAAATAATATTTTTAATAATATAACATATATATTTTACAGGTACGTAGTTGCGCATCGCACTCCACTGATGTCGCTGGATGCAAAATATTAAAAATTTAACGAATTTATTAATTTACCAAAAAGAATACCTTATATTGACTTGAACACATAATGTTACCTGCTTAACATTAATATATCGAGAAATAATTAATCACCTGACAAATTCACGTCGGTAGCTAGTAATGTGACGTCAGTTCCGTCGTCTATCAACTACATGTAAAAATATCAACATGTTCTATCCTTAGTCGATGACTGTCATATACTATTGATATATATCAAACAGCACACTTTAAAAACAATTTTTTAAAAGTTAATGGTACTGATTGCAGTAATATTCGGCAAATCAATCAAATACTTCAAAGACCTCCCTTGTATTCACCGTTGAACAATAAATACTTTCATTTAGTTAAGGGTTCAAAGTAAAACTCATAAAAACTTGTAAATATTTAAGTATAATCATGTATTGCTTTTAGTTATATTGGCAAATTAGATTTAGTGTATTTTGTATCGGTGTTGAGTGTAAATGACATATTTTAATAAACTTTTACTAAGTAGCATTACGAGCCTTTTTTTGTGTGAGAGAGGAAATCTAAAAACCGTACCAGGAGAATCATATCTGGTTTGAATTGGAGTACATCCGAAAATTCCCCTTTTGAGAGCTGTTGACCTCATATGCAACTTTTATTCAGTATAAAATGATATGTGTTCGTTGGAGAATTAAGTAACGAAACTCTGAAGGAAAGCACAAATTTATTTAGTTGTTTACAGCTTAGGGTATAAAACTATATTGACTTAATGAATACAAACTATATCTTAAAAACCTCTCATAGTTATGGTCATATCGCTGACACCTCGAGATTATCTCATCCCTTGAAAATCTGAAATGTTTCCCAAACAACTTCCCAGTATTATAGTAATGTACATCTTGAAGCTTTAAAATGTTTCACTAACATTATCACTCTATTGCAGAAAAATTTCTTCTTATCATTTATATTTTAGTTTGACACAGCATTTTATCACACTGTTGATTCGAAAAAGAACAACTCTTTATATAAATACAAAAATATCAAATAATTAACAAGAAATATTCGATTTTTCATTTGGTCGAATCGAATCGATACGAGCGTCAATTATCATTTTTAATTTTGATCATTTCGGACATTGTACAGTTTGAGGGTACCTTTTAGTTGTCGTTTCCATCCAGGTTACAGGTTCGACTACTTACCTTTTAGGGTACAATGCTTTGTGATTTTAAAAATAAGACGAAAAAAACTATAAAAGCTGTATTAACATGTTAAATAAAATATAAATTGATGTAAAAAATATAAACGTTAAATAAATATGGTTAATAAATTAGATTCTGTGACAATAGGTTAAGACAATTCGTCAAATCATTTTTTCACTATATGTATTGTTTTTAATTTTTACGAATTGCCCATACCTTATTGTTACTTGTATATAGAGCTATTCTTATGGCATCTGTTTTTGACATATTTCATAAAAAAAGTCAAAATCAAACCGTATTGTGAGTAAAGTATAAAGCAAATAGTAAATGACGGAAGACCAACATTAGGATAGTTACAAACTGTAGGTATTAAGGTATCTGCAGCTGCAGTAAAATGCAGCTGTTTATGCAATTTTCCGAGGAAATATACCAGAAAAGATGAACATAACGCGAACGTGGCCAAAAGAGAGCGATTTAACATAGCGTTTATGTCAAACCATGTACCTTGCACATACTTCTAGTATTCGTCGATATTTAGATTACATATGCCATCAGCTTACTCCAAATTCGAGTAACTACATGAAACAGCAAGTCTATATCCTAAGTTCACGTCGCTATTTTCTGATAAAGTCATCAATAAAACTAATTTACCTGAGACGGCTACGTATCTACTGCGCATGGCTTTAACCTTCATTCTCACTTGTAAAATTAAGGGAAAATAGCAAACAAAATATTGTATGTTTTAATTGCCAGTCTATTGTCTTTAAGTAAGATGTAACAGTTTTTGTGGGTCGTCACCTGTCATTGGTTTGTTCATACCTACTGAAATTGGTAAACATTAAGATCTCTAGATCGAATCAGGAACCTAAAATATCACAGTAGATGAAAAATCATTTTTATGTGCCAAGACCAAGTAACCTTATGTAGAGTCATACGTCGTCATGTTACCAATTGCACTGATAACTTAAACATCTTAACTTTTAAGAAAATATAATTTAACATTTAACGGGTTTTTAGCCATATATTTTAGTGGCTCAAAGCATGTATACTTAGTAAATATTAACTATATTTTGCATTAAACTTAGTCAACATTTCAAATTTTACGTTATTTTTAATTAAAGTCGTTATATACTTTCAGATTACACTGATGATGGAATTTAGTTTGGGTATTTTATTATATACCTTTTATTAAGGATGTTAAATATATTTTTTGTATTTTTATGTGCATTTCAGATGCACCGGAGTTTTCGCTTCATAAGATGTATGACAATGTCGTATCACTTATGTCTTTATACATGGAAGCACATTAAAGATGTAAAAAATAGCTCTATATATAGTTACGTTCATACACAAAGAAGCCGTTTAAAATTATATTGTAATACTGAAAATATTGCCTGAATTCAATAAAAATCTAGCTCGTCAGTTATAAGGTTTTCTTAAGACTAGGCTGCTATCATTACATATTATTCCAATTAAAATATCACAACATTTAGTACTTACTATAAAAATAAATCACTATGGGGTATTCAGCTACGTTTAAAAATATCTTTTTGGTGAACATTCAGACTGACTTAGATGCGCCTATAGGATTTGGCCAGTGTTGAAACAATATAAAGCGCGTAAAAACATTTTATTTACTAGTTGGGTATGGTAAATCTTTATAATGTCCATAAATAATATACTAAAACAGTCTAAAGGCTAGGAAGCACTATTAAACCTGAAGTGACAACTTCATTCTTTCGGACATAGTTAATGAGGTGTCTTTGCAATGAAAAAGGGATTTTAAAATAAATCTATAAAAAAATACGATACTGTTCATTTATTGTAATTGTACTGTAATAAAACGTCACTGATAGGTCATAAAACCATGAAGTTTAATTCAAGAAGTGCGAAAGTCAACCCAATAACTAAAAGGTAAGTTAAAGTAAGAAGCATAGCTCATTTTGAAAAATTATTCAAAAACTAAGGTAAAAAAATACAGCAATTTTGGCAAATCATTCAAAAGCCATGGAAAACTTATTATTATGAAGAAAAGAAGAAAATTTTCTTTAAATCAACACATAACCTGTAAAATTGTAAATACTGTGATTAAACTTCAATAAAATATATCGTGACTATTTTTCCTTTTTGAAATGCCACTGATAGCTTACAAAACCCATGAAGTTTGAACCAATGAGTGTGTAAAAGGTAATCTAAAAGTAATAACCATGGCTTATTTTGATATATTATTAAAAACGGAGTAAAATACAATACAGCAAATTTTGCAATCATCCAGTGGTCATAGAAGACTTATTATTGGGAAGAGATAAGAAAATTGTGCTGAAGTCAACACATAACCTATAAAACTTATAAATACTGTGATTAAACTTCAATAAAAATATAATGTGACGATTCCTCAATTTTGAATTATCCAACGGCCATAGAAGACTTATAGCGAAAAGAAGAAGAAAATTGTTTACAATTCAACAGATAATCTCTAAAATTTATAATCTTATTCTTACGGAATAAATAAATGGAACACTGTTTGGGTTTTGGGCTGAATTTTGAATCAACAAAGTCAGTTTCGCAACCCAAGCCAAAACTGTTCGCAATTTTTTTGTGCGCGTTATCCTACTCTGCATCTAAGGCTGGGTAATACACTACTAATGTGCCCGTGTTGGTCCTACACATTATAAAATCCTAACAAGGTTGAAATGATTCTCTAAAAAAGATCTAAAAAAATTATTTAAAAGATTTGGTACTGTTTCAAAAGATACCATTAAGGTCGTAATTAAAAAGCTGTGGATATTCCATTGCGGCAATAAAGTATCTAAAAAGTTAGGCGATACAATACCAGGGCAATGTAAAAACTGCTCTACGGCTAAAGATCTACCAAATAAAGAAAAAATTAATGGTTAATTAATTTAAATAATTAATGTTAATAATTAATGGTAAAATTAATTAATAAATGCTAAATTTTTCACCAATAGACCGAGAATTTTCTCATTGCCCCAGTATATATGCTTTATAAATTCCAAATTAGCATTCAAAAAGGTCACGTACATAAAATTACAAGTACATGTATATGAAAACAATAAAAATTAAGAATGTTGTAAACCTTTGCACATTCTATTTCCTAGACATTTGACCAGTTTCTTGTATCTTTTGAAATCGCATCAATCACTCTAAAAAATCACAATTAAGCGGAAATAAGCCTGGCGTTCATTTGCGCTTCTTCAATAATCAGATTGATGTCATCCCTTTCGGCCTGTTCCGCTTCTTCTAACCATTGCTTTATTTCTATGTCGTACATGTGGTGTTGAAGGACCTCTCTGGTTCGTCTTCGTCTACCAATGTACGCTACAACGCCCTAAAAATAAGAGAAATTGTTAAGTTTTTGCAGAGTTTGTAATTTATGATACACTCAATGCTGTTAAGTATTTTTATATTGTTTTAAAGTATTAGAGAAGTATAATTGGCAATTTGTTGAAGTAAAGCTTGAAATTTATTATCATTTTTTCTTTTATCCTCCAATGCTCTTCTTTATCGTTTCTTGTGTTTAATATAATTGCTTATACAAATTTTCTCACTGTATATTCTTATTTTGTTATTGTGAAACCTTCGTTGCTTATATTCGGTCCCTCTTTATTTCCGTAAGTAATTATTACTACGACAGATTCTGACAATTTAATATTTTTGAAGCTAAAAGTTGAAGTAGGAAAATGCTGAAGCGGTGTAACGGAGGTACTACCACGAAATATAATAACGGTGTGTGGTTCGCAGTCACAGTAAACAGTTGGATGAGTCCAGGCAACAAGGCGAGTCCGTTATGGAACATGTAAAATTTTTCAATTTTATTAAAATCTACAAAAAATCTTTAAAAAAAATAATAAAATTATTATATTCAATTGTAAAAATATTTAAACTTTGAAAATACAGAAAATATACCGTGAAGCTTCGCGCTAGTCTACAGTACCACCTACTGTACCACTTTTTTCTCAAGATTTTGTTTTCCCAAATTTGTCAAGTGAATTAGTGAAATTTCTCCACATTGTCAAGATGTGGAGAAATTTCACTAATGAATTTTAGACGATTATTGTTATTTTTGGTATATTTTCATCTATTCTTGTCCTGTTCTTTTATTTTCTCGTATAGATTCTTACACGTTTCCAGTATTCCCCGTCTATATCTGTTTATTTAGTTCCATAATAACAATTTTGATGAAAGATAAATTTCCCTAGATTTGGGGAAATTTTTTGTTTTTTACTTCTGTTTTATATTATTGTTATTTTTGGGTATGTCTTTTACATACTTTTAATTTTAATTTTTATTTAATTCATTTTGTCTAATATTGGTTTAATTCTTCCTATTTATTGCCTTATATATTCTATTGACTACTATATTTATTATATCTGCCACTTTTGTGATTTTGAAATTTTTTTTATTTTTACTATTTTTATTGTCTTTTTTAACGACTTTTGGAGTTTCTTTATGCTTGTAACCGTTATTAATACCTGTTTTCACATCTGTAAAATGTAACCTAGCAATATTTTTCCCTAAATATGGGGAAAAACGAAACATCAGTCATTGTAAAGTCCCAAAAGAGCTCATTTATTAGAGTGGGATAGAGATATATAGAGTGGGAAGGCTACATTTCTCTAGATTTAGGGAAATTGTACTGAAAATAAAAAATGACAATTGTTGTGTTCCTTGTATATACTCATTAACTCTCCCTAGTCTTTAAGTTTCTCTTAAAGGTTTCTAATTTTACATTTTTCAATTTTTATTTAATCATTTTTTAACTCTTTTTACCTTTTTAGTGGTGTTTTCAACCTGTTAAGCCAGTTTTTTTCCTTTCGTGACTTTCTTTTCATTTGTTTAGTCTTTGATGTTTTCTTGAATTTTCTTTAGATCTGGGGAAAATGAAACATGTGATTTGAAAACTTCATAAGGGTCCATATATTAACGTGGGGACAAAGATGTTCTGAGAAAGCTAAATTTCCCCAGATTTAGGGAAAAAATTTAAAAACCAATATTGAACTTCGTTGACTTCTTTTAGCTATTATTTCTTATCCTTTTGTGGCTTTCTGTTAGTTTATTACCATTTTAATTACAATTATTCGGTTCTTTTTTCACTTCGTCGTTATGTTAAGTTTAACTAAGTAACATGAAAATGCACAATTATAAATAATTACTTACCCCTACAACAAAGTCCGTTTGAAGAGACTCTAGAAGTCTTACTTCTTGAACTTGTGATTGCAGCGAATTCCAGTCGACAATCACTTCTTCGTGCAACATAAGTTCCTCTAAAAAACGCAGAAATTGTTAAACTATTAACTATATAATTATATAACTATAAACAATGCAAATATAAAATAAAAAAGCTTAAATTCACTCCTTTTTAGAGATATGATTGATGGGTGAAGTCAGTGATTGATCGTATAATCTCTATAATCTCATTCTATAATCCTTATAACCTTTACTATCACATTTGGATATGATGTAATTACATGAAAGTTAGAAAATATTATACAAAAACTACGACTAGAAGATAACTAAAGGATAAATCAAATCAAAAACAAAAATAACGAGCCATACTTCTTCCAGGCGATACAATTGGGATTCACTTAAGAAGAGCCAGGCAGTTGCTCGGATTATACTTAAAAAATCGATTGGGTACTTCTAAAAACGCCACAAGCAATACTGAGAGAACACATTTCACATTTGATTTTGGCTATTATTTAGAGCCCCAATACTAGAAAGCAGTTATTCCACTTTTATAATACCATCTACTAATTCGGAAGAGAATCTTTCACCTTTTCTTAACGTAAGGTACTTTAACAAAATCGAAAGATACATCAAGTCAATGAGTAAAAAGAATAGAAAAATATGTCAAAAGGAGAAAAATGTTTGCAGAATATTTCATCATTATCAGTGACATCACAGCTCATTACAAGCCAAAGTCTCCTTCAGAACAATCCTCTATTCATCCCTGTATCTGGCAACCCTTCTCCATGCTCTAACTCCAATAAATTTTAATTCGTCTTCTAGGCTGTCCTGATATTCTGATATTCCGAATGGAGAATGAATACAGGAATGAGATAAGAAGAGCAAGGAGAAAAAGGTGGAGTAACCTGCTTCAGGATCTCGAAAGAGATATCTGAAGCCCTGCCTGAGGAGGAGAAACTCCGTTTAATACGGGAGCTAGTGCTTTAGGTGAAGGATATGCGTAAAAGCGTTACCGGTTTCGTACAGACGGAACCCCATACAGAGTTGGAACTCGGCGAGGTACTTGGACGGATGAAGATCCAAAAGGCACCTGGCATAGACGGAGTCATTCGGGAGACAAAAAGGCTCCAACTTGAAGTATTGAACAATAATAGTTTCCAACTTGGTTGAAAGACGCTACGATTATCCTTACCCTGAAAGGTGCAGGGTACGAGGAAGAGGTGCGCTTTCGGATAATTTGCCTTCATATTTTGGTAGCTAAATTGTACGAACAACTTGAGGAAGGCCGCCTTAAGCGAGAGCAGTAAGAAAATAATGCACTGAGCGTCCGCCAATATGGTTTTAGTGCCAAAAAGGTCAAATATACATGCGGTCACCGAAGTGACCTCTTTAGTCATGCAGGATACTAATATGTATATGGGTGGATCTCATCCTGCTCGACGTCAAGAATGCCTTTAACATAGCATCATGGAAAAAATATGTCCAGGCTGAGAGAATTGGGCGTTAGTGAGTACCTGGTTAACGTGGTTGACAGATACTTTACTGACATGTCCATAAGGGGAAAGATACCAGGATCAGATTGCCGTAGGATGGTCCGCAGGGTTCGGAGTCTGCCTCGGCGGACTGTACTGTTTGTGGGGTGTCGGACGCTCTCGACCACCTTTTCAACTGCTAGAGGTGGGCAAATGAGAGGGGAGACTTGAGACTGAGAGGCGAATGGGTTTCAGGCCGGATGACAGAAATATGGTAAACATAGTGATGAGAGGAGAGAGAGAGAATGAAGAGAAGGGCACTGTCTGATCTTTGGGGCAATGAAGAAGACAGAGCAGGTGACAGAGGAGGAAATTGAACCAGGGATTTAAAATCTTGTTTCTTTTTTCTACAGAGCCAAGAACTCGTAAGTATCAAAATTAGTTTATCGCCATACGAAAATATTTTCGTTCTTTTGTTTTCTGTTAGTATGTAATAGGCAGTTCCTAAACTTTTTTTCTGATTTATGGTGATTATGGTTAGTTGTAAGTTTCCCTTAATATAATGTAGTGTTTCCTCTTTACTAAGTTGACTACTACTACTACTACTAACTAAGTTGACGATTAATTTTTATTGAGTGGTAAGATCACTACTCTGGAACGGTGGTTAAGGTACAGTTTAGCCGGAATAGCGTTAATTCGGCACTACCGGGTCTTCTTACGTAGTTTCATACTCGGCCGGAAGATACCAGGGTGTCTTGCTCCGTGAGATTAGATGTCTAAAAAGATTTCCACCACCACCGCCTGCCAGAATTCAATGGATACCTTTTAAGGGTCTTACTGGAGCCTGGCAAATACGGCAATAAAAAAGGTAGCATCGTTCTTCATCTGACTCGTTGTCCCATCGGCCATCCTCGGTCAAAAACTTTTCTGAGTCTTACCCCTTCCTCTTGACTGATTACATGCCCTATGTGGGCGTGCTATGTTAATGAATTCTAGAATGTCAGATTACCGTTAAACCACGTACAAGGTGAACTTTAAATCGTTAGGTTTAAGCAGTTCTTGGTCCCTCTGTGTAAGTGACCACGTTTCTGCTCCATATATTAGCACTTGTCTTATTAGTATTTTATAGGCGGTCACTAGAATAAGTGTAAACTTAAATTTAACATGAAAATAAATGCATATAAGTTATGTTATTTGGGACAGGAACCGATGCAACAACATATTTTGCAGCGTTTTACCATGTATGCGTTTTATGTTTTATGTATTTAGGATACTCACCATCTTTCTTTGAAGTTTGTTGTTTGTACTGGATCCTAAATCTGAACGCTTCCAAAACAGAAGCTACAACTATCGTCAACACAACCATCGTAAACAAATAAAACATCATGAAATACAATCGAGAAAACTTGTTTTTCGATTGAAAAGCGTAGGCGTCCATGACAATGAACCAGTTGTTAACAACTGTCAGTTCGAATAAGGTGACACCGGAAGTCAGAAGGTTAGAGAAGTTGTTCAGGTAGTAGTAGCCGATACCGCTAGATGTCCCGTTTGATTTGTAAAAGTCTTCTACTGTGCTATTCCTAAAAAGACAATTACAGTTTATTTCAGCGTTGTTGTATATGTAAAATATGAAAAATATGTGGAAAACATAAAAAATGGAAGACAATTATAAGAAATTTAAAAAATAAAGAAAAAGAAAAATAGGAAAAAAAGAAAATATAAAAAGAAAAAAAAAATAAAAAATATAAGCAATATTAAAAAAATGTAAATTTTACGAAAAATATGAATACAATAAAATATATATGGAAAATGGCAAAAATATGGAAAATGAGCAATAAGAAATATATGAAAGAATAAAAAAAAACATACAATGTGTTTAGATTTCTTAAAGTAATTGCTACCATATATTAGTACAATATGCTACTATAAAGCTAATTCTTTTATCAAATGAAGTGTAATTTTTTAAGCAAATATTTTTATAAAAATAACTAAAGTATACTTACTCGCAACAGTTCTTCAAATTATAAGACGAGAACAGCTCCATTCCTATTATAGCGAAGAAGTAATACATGACCATCATAACAATGCCAGTAGACCACATCAACGGACTCAGAAGTACCAACGTGCCGAAAATATCCCGATACCTCTTTTTCAACTTGAACAATCGTAATAACCTGAAATATGCCAACGTTAAGATAATAATTCTTGAGAGGTGTATCCATTTTTCCAATTACTCACCTCAAAGGTCTTAATATGACTACTGCCGTAAGGCTTGGCAACATGGATAACAAAAACGCTCCAATTAAAGCAAAGAGTGTTACTGATAAGTCGAAGATATTCCATCCGGATGATATGTATTCCGCCCATCCTAGTCCGATTATTCTCAATAGAGCTTCCATTAAGAACACTGCAAATTATTAAAACCTATGTCAATCACAAAAAGTGTCATTAACACGACTTACAAATAAAAACCCACAAATAATGTTTTTGTTTGTAACTGCTAGCTGATTATATATTAAATATTACACTATTAACAATGACGTTGAAGAAAGGGAAAGACAAGAGCTTAAAAATTCTCTCAACAGGAATTCTTAAAATATTTTTTCTCGTAAGGTATTTATGTACAATTAAATATTTTCATTAGCAACGCTTCCATAATTAACATTGATTCCACATTATGATTGTTGTAAAAACAACTTATTTAATTATTGTAATCGTATCTTGTTATTTTATCAACTTAAGCGCTGAGATCGTCACCTCTCGTGTTAATGTGTTTGCCACCCTCTCTTTCATAATCTCTCTTCACCCCGCCTTAAAGGTCAGACTACATTATAATGCGCTCCCTAACTTTCGCGTGATTGGTTGGTGGGTGGGTCCCAATTTAAAAATTGGCAGGTTTCATGTTTATTAAAATGACAATAAAATTGAGGTATTGTGGCACAGTATATCGCTAAACAATGTATTAGCAATATATTGTGGTATTGGTACAAAGCGGATGATATTCACATTTTAGGATTAAACTGACTAGTACAGTTTTATTAGAAATTAAAATTTATTTTTCTTTTGACAACTGAATCTCCTGGGTATTAGTAGAAAAGAGTAGCGGAGACAGGTCCTTGAAGAAAGATGATTAAAATTAAGTTGATATGCTATATATAATACAAACAAAATATTTAGAATATTCTTTTAAAGATGAAATTTCAAGACCAGATAGAGTAGTTGGCTTGGATAGACAAGAACTAAAAGATGATAATGTTCGGCTTTTAGGATTGCTATTACCGTTTTATCTCTAATATTTCAATTAAAGGTAAAGGAAAGAGGCAAATTGAGTGATGTATGATAAAAAAGGTACCAAGAAAACTAAAAGGTAAATTGTATAGGACTGCCTTTAGACCAGCTATGATGTATGGTACTGAATGTAGGGCAGTAAAAAAGGGGATGAACAGAAATTACATGTTTCTGAAAAACCATAATCTCATACAAAAAGCGGAGAGGTACTTAGTCCCTGGAAGAGAACAGAAACGTTTAGAGTAAAATATTTAGAGAAGCCAATTCCACATAGAGAAAGCTAATGAGAATAATAATATATAATATATAATAACCTCTATCTTAATAATCTTATAAAAGAATCTCAATAAAAAATTACCTAAACAAAAAAATTAAAACAATATCTATATATCTAATAATAAAAAAAGCATCACTAGCATATCAAAATTAAATAAACACAATGTCTGAATTTAATTTTACCTACATAATGTCAAAAGAAAAATAAATTTTAATTTCTAATAAAACTGTACTAGTCAGCTTAATCCTAAAATGTGAATATCATCCGCTTTGTACAAATACCACAATATATTGCTAATAAATTGTTTAGCGATATACTGTGCCACAATACCTCAATTTTATTGTCATTTTAATAAACATGAAACCCGCCAATTTTTAAATTGGGACCCACCCACCAACCAATCACGCGAAAGTTAGGGAGCGCATTATAATGTAGTCTCTTAAAGGACTTAGCTTAGGACAAGAACAGTGCGAATTTGCCTCACGGTAAGTGAAGACGGGGTGGGTGGTCGATCTCCAAAAGTGCTTTGTAAACCCGGTGTTTTGTGTTAAACCGTTTTGTCTCTCTCTGTAACTCGATATATCTTTGTTACTGCCTCCTAGCACGTAAAGCTAATGATATTTGTATATCTCTTTTTAGTATGATCAGAATTGCGATAATATTATCAATGTTGAATCAGCCCTGTAAGTTCACTATAAATAAATCGAAGGAAAAATACGTCTTAGTGTTTTATTGCTTTAGTGGTTCTTGAGATATATTTTGAACAAACAGGTGTTCAACTACACCTCTCTTAAATGTGGAAAGTTTGGTATTAAATTTACCCTCTCCATCCAATGATCAATATTAAGATTACCCGAATAACATTTATGATTGATTTTCAGAAAGAGACTGGATCCTTATGATTTTCCCAACAGAACTACTAAAATATTTTTCTATTACAAGTTACTTACATATTAAAAAGAAATAGGTATCCCATGAGGCACAAAACAGCTTGGCACCTTCTTCCAGAGAATCGGAGTTCTGCATAACTCTTACGAACATTGCCACTCCGTTTGCTATTATTAAAACATCTGTAAATAAAAAAAAACTTGTGTATTACTGACAATATTTTTCTTTACTAATATATGAGTATATAACATCGCCCAATAAATGGCTTTCTTTAATGTTTAAGGAAACACCCTTAAACATTAAAGAAAGCTCCAATAATTGCAACAAAGTTTAAATTGGAGAAACATCCAGGAACATGTCGGAAAGATTAATATCACACAGGAGTGACATTAATCTGAACAAAGTATAAGCCTGTACATTAAGTGAACATTCAGTCATGACGGGACGCACTCCAAACTGTGACCAAGTAACAATAATGGGAGTCAGTGCCACGCAGTGTATTCATGTAAACGAACATCAAATATACTATTCTGGAAAGTCAAATGCAAATACACGGAGTTGAATAATCATCAAAAAAAGTATTAACCAAAGTAAATATACAAACAGTTTCACTGCATGCACGAATACGAATATGGTTCTTCTCAGCGCCTTCTTTCAGTTGTGATTTACTATGAATTAGTCATGCGAGTAATTATTCTGGCAACTTTCAGGATTGTACTAGCCAAGTATGCACTATAAAAAAATAGTTATGAAATTAATTAATTTGTATTTTTACTTATTTTAGTTCATTCGCCTAAAGTCGTTAAGTCGAATGGACATATCTACAAGTTTTCAATTTGCTAGTAGCGTGCTTTTTGCACGAAAATGTGTGAAGAAAATTCGGGACGTCTGAATACTAGACGTATCTCACGAATAGTGCGGAAGAATACTGATTAATTTTTCTGCAAAGTTTACGGAAAAATTTTGTCCCCGTCGCTAGCACTTGTTCCTCTATCTACGCTTAAGTAGCGTGTACAGGGGAGCACGATATTTGATATTTTGGCCCAATGAAAGTTTTGTAGGTGTTCAAAGCGTTGCTTTATTAGTAGCCAAATTTACCGCAGCCTTCGTACCATGTCTAGGCTAGTTGAAATTTTGACGACCCAGATGAGAGTGTTTTTGGTTGGGCTCAAAGTGGGCCACCGTTGACTACAGTTTTAGTCCCTCTTCGTGGACGGATAGTCGTGGATTGATGTCGGTTTTATTTCTAAGGGCTCTGCAAGTTATAGTCCGAGCTTTGAAAGCTGTCAAGTGAGGACGCGGGAAATCATGTGTTTGTATAACATTATATGGGACTGAGGGGATTAAATTATGTATGGGAGAGGTAGTCCTATTAGTTTTAACTTTAATTAGTCCTAGGTGCCTGTATCAGATTTAATTGAAAGCTTTTTGGACGTTTGGAATGGTGACTATTACGATATTATTACAGATGTTAATCTGTGTGATGTGTACTACTGTATGATATGCAAAACGATTGCAGTGAGAGCAGAAACGATCTCAGTTAATGTAGGGATGATATTTTGAGTGTCTAAGAAATCTACTAGCCTGTTTTTTTTTGTAGAATCTCGTATACTTTCCCTGGAGTGTTAAGTAGAGAGATCGGTCTGAATGATTCAGCATTTGTTCAAAATTTACCTTTTTTGAGGATCATAATTGTATTTGATATTTTCCGAGGGGTGGGAAAATAACAAAGTTTGAATGCAGTATTTACTATCGTCGTTATTATAGAGAATATACTTTGAGGAAGTTGTTTTAGGTTTTTGTTATGGGTGCTATTACGCCTAGAAGCTGTGTTATTGCTGAAATTATTGGTATTTACATTAAAAGAAAGAAGTAAGATTAAAAAAAAAAACGTAGCTGACTTGGGTTATGATAGATTCACAAGATGGTTACGTGCTACAACACGTGTTGTAAATACCAAAGAAATACCTTAAGAATATTACAGGCTGAATAAGGGCAAATAAAAGAAGGAGAAGTCAAGCAAGAGACGGATCGAGAGAGTATAATACTATTGTAGCTTTTCTATTGATTTTTCTGCTATGATGCTCTGATGTATACTCATTGTCATCAGTCACATCCTGAAAGTTTCCCGTCTTAAGATTAGTTATGCTGAGATAAAATACACCATATATTAAGAATCATTTTTCGACTTTTATGGTCTCAAAATACTTCATATTCATATTCTTTTTCAGATTATTTTGGCATATTCGAATTATTTTAACTGTTTAAAAAACAGATATACACACAAATAAATTTATCCAGTTTAAAATTATCACGCCTGCCCTGGACACTAGACGGACAACTTGTGTCCTTCGGTTAGGAACTGGCGTATTTTAAAGACCAGCCAACACAATATCTGTACATGAATATATGAATATAGTTTGTTGATGTACTATGTTGCTTTTCTTTGAGAAATAATCATGAACATACAATTTTGTTTGTTGCTATTTAGTACACGTATGAAAAAGAAATTAAGTAAAAAAGGCAGTGAGAAGAACTACATCTACTTTGGAATTGGAATTTTACTATGTTCTTAGATTACACCATGCTGTCAGATTTTCAAGAAATACGGTATGGACATTAAGTTTACTCAACTACAATAAAATTTGTCTACTTACAAACAATATGTTCGAAGAACGGCCACGTCACTAACGTTTTCGCTGCCCGGCAAAAGACTCTAAGCGGTGGCCACGCCGCTGAAAACCAGGGATCCAACGGCGTCTTGTTCCTCCATCTCAAGGTCAAGGAATCGTATACGTTAAGAAACTCTTCTTGCGTAAGCTGTCCAGAGTTTGATTTATTTAATTGACGAAACATCAAAACGACATCTCTCAATCCTATAAAGAAATATAAAATCATAAAACAAACAACAAACATTTAAAGTTAAATAAATTAAAATGAATTGAAAGGATTTTATTGGATATTTTTGTAACTTACGTGTCTTTGGTGCATAATATCGCATCAGTCCGTGAAATTGCTTAAATCTGATATGATTCGGTGATTGCTTGCTGACAAGAAGTCTAAAGGCGAGTTTGCAAGCTTGTCTTTTATGTAAAAGGAGCTTTCTGAATTTATCCTTTTCAATTCCCGTGAATGTTTCGTATACAACGGCAAGCATCTGCAAATAAAAGTATAAAATAGTTACATGACACTGAAACATTCATATTACTCAACAAAATAATGTAGCGCAAATATAGATTAAGAATTGACGTGTGTTGACTATTTGAGATCTTTGTCACGGACATAGTTTATAACAATTGTTATATTCAATATAAATTTACAGGGTAAATGTAAACAGCTAGTATATTATCTATGCAAATAATAAAGAATAAATAGTCAGGTGATTATAAAGTTGAAAGACTACAACTCCTTAGAGGTGTCGTAGAAGTACGGATGGATACGTAAACTTTAAACCTTGTTATATAGTGTGGAAACCACTTATGGAATAAAATTGTTTGTGTCCTTATTTTAGAAAATAATAAAAAAACGTTGAGATACCTTAACTTTTAAATTTAAATGCGCGCTTTATAAACATAAATTTGAATATACACGGTGATCCACGCAAGTATGTATCCATCTGTATTTTAAATTAAACACCCTGTATATTTTTATGTTTTTAAAAGCTCCTTAACAACCTGAGTTGAACGAACTATTAAGTGTAATTTTAAGTATAATTTTCTATACTTAAAATTATATAATATAGTATAATTTAAAAATTAAGTATAATTTTCTTCAAAACAATTAATTCATAGAATATCCGAGGTAATTGATTGGATTACATTAAAATAAATGCTCAAAATGTTCTCCACATTGTTATTGGCAATAACACAGTCCCCTATAAAACTCGTCCTGAACTTTGTTTAAAGTTTGAGGTGAAATATTCCGTATTTCTGTAGTTTCTTTGAGGTCTTCAATGCTAGTTGGTTGTGTTGCATATAGTTTGTTCTTGTTGAGATAACCCCAAATAAACAAATCCAAAGGCGACTAAGATTTGGCGACCTAGCTGGTCACTCAATAGTACCCCTTTGTCCAATCCATTTATTGAAGACGATTTCATTCAAGTAATTTCTCACCATGAAAGGATAATGGGGTGTTGCACCGTCCTGCTGGAATCAGACAGTTTTATGCGATAGGGTCGGATCTATTGGATTGGGATATAAGTTAGCCAGCTAAGGAAAAACATCGTCTCTTAGCATGCTTAAATATTTTTCCGTTGTCAAATTACCATCTACAAATATAGGACCAATAATATGATCTCCTATAATACCTGCCCAAACATTCAACTTTTGAGGATACTGAGTGTGCCGATGAGGTTTCTCCGCTGACCAATATCTACAGTTTTGTCGGTTTACCTCTCCGTTCAATGTAAATGTTGATTCATAAAAAAAATTGTCCAAGAGCTATTTCATTTGTGTTAATTTTATCCATCATTCTTTCGCATAAATCCATTCTACGATCTAGATCGTCTTCTGTTAGCTCCTGCACAAAAGTCAACTTATATGGATTAAGTTTTTTCTTTATGGAGATACCTTACGACAGTTGTGTGACTCACATTATTTTGACGTGCAATTTGACGTGAACTTGACTTTGGATTCTCTGTGACACTTAACAAAACAATAAGGTTCGGTTTTCTTTTTAATGGTTTGACATGTCCAAGTTCTCTGAATTGTGTATAAATTTTAGACACAGTACCTTGTGCAATATTAGGCAACTGAGGATACCTCTGTTTAAATAAGTTTGCTACTTCAACTTGACTTCTACAATTCTCCCCGTAAACCGATCATCATTAAAATCTCAATTCGGTGGGTCCCAGTTAAATATTTCATTTTTATTTCTGCAAGAAATTAGCTTTTAATTAGGAATTCATTATTTTAATGTAAAATGTGAACACACCAACAACTGATTAATAACAATCCGCATTATTTACCGATTTAGTTTAATTAGCAGACTATCTAGACAGCTTTTACCTATTCATGACACAAAATGTTAACACGGTTACTAAACAGAAATTTTCCCCAATATACTGACACTTAGAGTAGAAGTGTATTGTCTGTATTTAGCTAATTTAAGCTAATACCATAACACGTGAAATCATTAATTTCAAAATTTCATTTCAATCATACAAAGGACACAAACAATTCTATTCTATAAGTGGTTTCCACACTGTATATAAACCTCTATACTTACATACAGGTAACTTGTAATACACATGTACAAAATTTGGTTCATTATGCTTAGTATTGGCAGAATTAATACTTAACAACCTATAACAACTGTAACATTGCTTCTTTCTTGTTTTAGTGGTTAAACAACATTTTACCACGGACCTCTTGATGGACTGTAGTTGTAGAACCCGAAACTGGCTGTCCACAAAATCAACTGTAGTAGCAGTATTTTTCTTTTTGTCTTGTGAAAATGGACTCACATTTACAAACAATTCATTATACTACTATTGCATCACCTTCTATTGGAAATTGTATTACCTGTTTCAGTATATGACCAGATATTCCGTTGCACACCGATTTGATCTCAAGACCGTCTGAAATGGATCAAGAATATTGCATCTATCGAGATACCACATCTCATGCCTCTATTCACGATTTTTCCAGCAGTTTATAGATTATACTGAGGGGCGCGAAATAACGTTTTTGCACCTGGAAGGACCAGAATGTTTCCATCGGCGATATGATTGGAAAGTGGGCATTCAGCATGTGGTGTATTGCGAATCGTTTGTGGCTTTATGTGTGACTCCGGCGCCATCTATCGTTCGCATTTAGTCATAATACTGGACGTCTTTTATTACATAATCGTATATTGAGTTAATTAAATATAAATAATGAATATAAATAGCTAAACAAAAGTTTCTATTACTTATTGATATTAGTATTCGAAAATATTTGGTTTACTTATATTAGAAAAAAATTCGAAAAGATAAGTACCAAAGCTTCATAAAATTCCATTTTTATTACTCAGTTGCGTCAAATAACACAAAAACTTACAGTTCTATGTGTCAAAATATGAAAAACGGAAATATTTTGCGATATAAGAAAATTACTGTTCATTTGTAAGTTGTAATTCAATATGGCAGTCTTAGGTTACTTGTAACTTTAATGACCAAAGCGAGTCAGATTTTGCGTTTTGGAATTATTGTTATACATCGGCAGTGTCAAATAAAATTACGTCTATGTGTGTTTTATTTATCATCCAGGAGTTGTCGAAGAATATTTTTCCTCTCTACTTTTTACATTGGTCCTTTGAGCCGGGTCTAACCGGCGACCTATAGATAAAAAGAAGTGCCGGGCGTTGTGTATGTATTTGCTCCTTGAGTCGGTCTGAACGTTGTCGCCACATCTAATTAGCTGTGTGCAAATTTATTGCCGAGGAATGGGAAAATATTTAATTTTCACCCAGTTCTACCATCAAGAGTGACTTTTGTCATGCAGTAAATTCCATATACTCGTTACAATACATTTGATCGAATTATTTAATTTTTCATTAGTTAACTGATGCCGTTGAAATGTTTATCATTAAGCCTGCCCAGAGAACCCTCGACATAATTGACGTTTACGGCACTCAATTGTTATTTTAAGATTTTAATAAACCATTCTCAAAACACTGTTATACATTATATAACAACTACTAAAACTACTCTAAAAAATAGTAGAACAAAACAGAATTCCTCAAGAATGGAGACCAAGCATCCCAATACATCTCTTCAAAAAGAGAGAAAAATCGGACTCGGAAGATTACAGAGGAATTAATTTGTTCAACACACTAAAATTAGCAACCAAAGTAATAACAAATAAACTGAATGAAATTATAACACTGGCAGAAGAACAACAACGTTTTGGGTCGGGAAAATCATGCACCAACGCTATATTTATAATGAGGCAAGTGCAAGAGACATAATTAGTATACAACAAACCGGCATATCTATGTCTCGTGGACCTTAAGGAGGAAATTGACCGGGTCAAATTAAAGGACGTTATCCACTTATTGTACGCAAGAGAGATTACCTTTAGGAATATTCAAAACGATCGAAAATATCTACCAACACGACACAATAGAAGAACTAAATGACCATATTAAAGCTGGCAATAATATAAGACAGGGAGATTCCGTGAGTCTTGTATTGTTCAATCTGACTATGGATGAAATAATAAAAAAGTAAGAACTGAAAAAGGATTCCAAATGGGAGCAAAACAACTTAAAATAACCTGCTATACAGACGACGCAATACTATTCTCTCCAAGTGAAGATGATTAACAACGTATGCTGCACCAATGAAGTGAAGATGATGTACAAAATTGAACATGTTAACTTCCCCAAAAAAGACAAAATGCATGGTTATAACATCCAATTTACTAAGATGTAAATTTGAACTGGAAGGTCAGATAATAGAACAAGTGATGGGCATCTAGGCATATCTAGGCAATATCTAGGCAGATCAATAATCACATACGTGGCAGAAACTCGATCTGACACAGAGATGACAAAAATAATGTTAAAAACAGCAGAGATGAAAACACTTGGGCAAAATCGATGCTAAAACATTAAGGGACATATCTAGAAGTTCTGGTATACCACGTAGATGCAAGGTGGAGAACATTACGGACTGGGTAAGAAATAGAGACGTAGAATAGAACGATCATATAAGCCGAATGACAACAAATAGAGTAGCAAAGGCGGCAAAAGACGGTTCCCCAATAGGAAGACGTTCAGTAGAAAGACCAAGAAAACGATGGAACGCTAACTTACTGGAGGCACATTGAAAAACAGACAGAGTTATGTCTACATAAAAAGGAGAAGAAGAAGAGTGTTATATAGGTTTATGCTGTTATAAAAAATGTGTTACACTCGTATTTTGCCTTTCTTAATGTGCCTCAAAGGTGCTCAATGAGACGGGAGTTCTGGATTCGTTGTGGCTGGATTTCTATATCATGATTAACTATTTTTACACGATTTATACGAAAGAAAAAATTTTATCCCACATAAATATACACAAAAGCTAACAAATATCTTTGATTAAAAATTTTACACAAGTGTCATCGACAGAAAATATTCAGGAGGAAAGTTTCACATATTTCCTAGATGTACTACAATTTGAGTTAAATGGTTATTGAAAATGTACTCACCAAATTCATCAATACGTATAGAACAGTCGAAATATAAGAAATGAAAAAGGCAGCAGTCCATTTTGAAATTGCATACGAAGGCATCATTACATCTGGGAAACTGAAAGAGAAAATAAATAATAATAATAACGAAAACATAATTAGATGGAACGAATTTTATAAATAATACAATAATACCGGTAAATGTAAGTAATTAATTTCTCTCTCCCTCACTTACTTAGCCAGTCACTCACTTATTCATTCAGTCACTCCCTCATTCGCTCACTTAGTCACTTATTTATTCACGTACTCGTTTCCTCACTTAGCCAGTCATTAACTCACTCACTCATTCGCACCCTCACTCATTCGCACCCTCATTTCCTCACTCGGTCATTCGGCTCCTTATTCATTTGATCAGTCAGTCATTCATTCACTAACTAGTCCCTCACTTAAGGTCAATTCAGACACATCAGTCCCGTCATAGTCTCGGCGCCGAACCGGTCCTGTTTGGTCACAGAACTATCAACTATCTGACAGCTGGGAAACTGTTCGTCGCCTGATGAATGTGAATGCCGGCGCCATATTTCTATTAAAGAATATTTTGTATGACGGATTGTTCGGTTCGGCGCCAGGACTGTGACGAGACGTGACTGATATGTCTGAATCGACCTTTATTCATTCATTCGGTCATTCACTCACTTCCTTAGTCCTTTTTCCACTCGCTCACTCGTCCCCTTTCTAGGCTTCGTGCATTCATAACTGGACATAAATCTCATTCAGCACTCATTCCAAGCTATAACATAATAATAAATTAGGAATACAGAATAAGTAAATGATATGTTTATAACTATATAAAAATAAAATATATATAAAAAAAACTTCTAAAAACAAAACAAAATTACATTTTATTAAAGAGATGGATTTTGTTGTTAATTCAACCAAAACGAACATGTACTTACTTGGCTGTGGTCAGCAGCACAAACATACTGACAAAACTGTCGCCTAGCGTCCTAAAATAAAGATTGGTTTCGTGCCCGCTGAAGAGAAAGTAACCTAAAAGGGCATAGGAACATACGAAGAACATCAACAGTCCCAACATGTCGAGAATCGGAGGCAGAGACTGTAATATCTGTCTGATGTATCGGCGGACGCCTCCGCAGGCTCTTGTGTCAACCAAGAAGATCGGTCTTAAAGCTCTGGTTACGCGGAAGTGCGACGATTGACGAACTAGTACGGCAATTGCTTCGAGGACCATTATAGAGAGAGTGACACACTGGAAACAAAACGATAATATATCATCATGTATTTGATATTTCCTCATTTAAAATAATATAGCTGAATTATAGGTATCGTTTAAAGTATTTATGGAATCATCAAACGTCATTTATAATGAAGTGCTATTTTCATCTCTAGTTATCAGACTGCTCTCAAACCATTGAAAGATCGGCATTCATTCAGTGGCGTATCTGCTAGGTGAAAATTATTGCTAAGTCTTAATCTGCTATTCAGACTGGATACTTTTAAAATATGCACGGTGAAACTTCATCATAACTCATGATACTATAACAAAACAATATAAGTAAACGCGCACGTTCTTGTGACGTAAGCTTGAGACAACTTTAATGATGGCAAGTTAAATGCTCATAAGTGTTCATGTTAATTATGTTGCTGTGTTAATCGAGTTTGCTATCCTGTGTATTTCAAAATGTAGTGAATGATATTTTTATTTATTCATTGATGTAGTAAAGACTTTGTATATTATATAAATTTTGTGGTGAAAACATTCAGTTTACTGTGTTATATCACCTAATTTGTTTATCGTACGCAACTCCCTCTCAACTACCTGTAGCTACTTTATAAAGAAGACTAATTATTATATGTTTGCCATAATGTATTGTGCAGTGGTGGGTTGTTTAAAAAATAACTTTTTTAAAATTTTGGTTTTAGACACACTTTGACAGCAGAGCAAATGTTTCTATAGATAATAATATATGTTTCTATAGATAATAATATATAGTAATGCCCATTTTAATAGAACTTGAAGTAATACTTTATTTTTGATAGGTTATAAAAAAAAAGTTACTTTGGATGTATGTAGTATGAAGTGAACTGGAACATATTTTTCGTAGTTATAATGGCGACACATTAAAAATAACAAAAAAGTATTTAAAAAACTTCATAGAAGCTGCAAAATATGTAAATGTTAGCGAAGGAGTAAAATTACTTTTTTTAGATGTAAAATGTATTTTAAAATACGAATTCTAAATAAAAATATTAAAGATAATTACAATATCCGCAAGAGAAAATTCACAAAGATTGTAAAATAAATGTCTAAATGATTTCATAAAGTCTCAAGTATGACCCGCTTTTCCTTTATGGCCAAATTCTTTACATTTTACCGGCCTTTTATATTTATTTTTGGTTTGTACCAATATTTATTTTGTTTGTAATACACACAATCAAATCGTAGATTCATAGATTTCTATAATTAATTTTACAAATTACTTATTTATTTTCAAACCACGTTTTCACAGAAAGTAAACTAGTTATGACTTCTTAGTGCAAGATATGGCATCGAGGTATACTTACCGTTAACAGTTTAAGTTTCGAAGTTGTTCATTACAGTAATGGAACAACGTGGCCATATGATGCATCGTTAAAATATGATACACACAAGTCCCCTAGTTTTGTCTCGCTATGACGTCATGCGCAAAGTCGATCAAAATTAGAACGGCAAGTGAGCATATCTTGTTTTTTTATAGTATCATGACCATAACTGATGCTTGCTATATATAATTTAACGCGTGTCTTGTAAAAGAAAAATAACGTTCTATACTTTTATATCCTTCTCTTTCTACAAAGGAATGGCGTTCCTTTGTAGGAAGATAGTAAACTAGGATATCGATTAGGATTATTGACAAGTACAGAGGAGTACAAGGAGAATTTCAAAGTATAGAGCCATCGAAAAACTCGTAATTAGAGCAGAGCTTGGAATAAGCCTTTCCTTTTCGACGGTTATTCACTATCAAACAAGGTGTTCCAAATATAACCTAACCTTGTTTGCCATACTAATTTATGCCCGTATTTGCCAATTTCTTTCTTGCTTTTATTAAAATCCCAATTTAAAGAAAATCAGCTCAGAGAAAACAAGCTTAAGCCATATTTGTTATTTTTGTAACATATATAGGAGAAAAAAACTTAGAATAGAGTAAACACTTCTGGTGTATATGGTGTAATTATAAGACTACTAAAATATATATACTAAAGTAATGAAAATATCCAAAAGGATTACAATTTTCATTAGAACGTTTTCGGTCGTACCAGATTATCATCAGTGAAAACTTGAGCATTTGCAAATAGCCATTTTAAAAGGTGTAAAAACACTGATCCTTACTCGAAAAGGAAACCACGAGTTGGTCTGACCAAAGAAACCATCCAACTGAGTGGAAGAATGAGGAAGTAAAATTAACTGTAAAATAACAATGTATTCAAGACAAAAGTGACAGTTTAGATATAAATAAAAATTAGTAGTTAAGAAAATGTAACGCTCACTATGTGGTACAGTTGGTACCAAATGCAAGTATACTATTGCTTTAAATTTTAAAGTGATATTTGTTTATAATAAAATATGAAATTGTTCATGTTCAACATAACAATTATAAATGCGTATGCGCCAACTGAAGACACCGAAGAGGATATTATATGATCACATATTCTTTCTATGATCTGCTACAACCTGAGAATGTGAATAAGCACCCGGACATGACCTTATCATTTTACTCGCGGATTTTAACGCAAGAATTGGAAAAGAAGAGCATTATAGGGATCTTACAGAACAACACAGGCTACATGATGTAACGAGTCCCATGAAGAAAGATTATATCAACTAGCCCAAGCTCAAAATCTGATAATTAGCAGTACTTATTTTCTTGTAAGTAGTAGGCAGTAGAGATTGTAATCAGATTTACTATGTACTAATTTCAGAGATGGGCCTCGTCTATTTAAGGCGTACGTTCCTATAGAGGAATAAATCTCGATAGAATTGGCAACATTCAGAAGGCTGTGGGATTTAAGCAACAAAAATGAAATATAAGGAAACTAGGTTACGAAGCAAATCTGACAGTTGTTTAAAAATGCGATAAATGAGTTGAAAACATATCACGAACAGAACATGTATAACTAGAAACAAGAAATAACGAGTAGGAACACAACACGAACTGAAGATAAGCAAAAAAATGTGTGCATAAGAAAAAAACGAGAAGTGAAACTTAAAAATAAAAGAGATGGAGACGACCAACTAAATAAAAAGCAATATAGAAAATTATATAGGGATGCAAGATAACTAAAAAAAGAGTTTAAACCTAAAAATAGTGAAATATTTTGTAAGGAAAAAGAAAGAAATACCCTGACTGATGATAAAAGCATTATAAGCAGATGAAAAGAACATTTCCATGAGCAACTAAATCATCAGAATGCAGAAGAGGAGGAAAATGCACATGTAGTCCTATGAGCTGTTTTGGGAGAATAGTAGCTGATTTAAAAAAAATAGAGACCAGTGCATGGTTTTAATGACCCAAACATGGGATGAATATGAATTCCTGAAGAATGGAAATAGGTCTAATACTCCCTCCTCATTCACAAGAAAGTAAATAAGTGAGAATGCTTCAATTATAGAGGTATTATGTTATTAAAAAATATACAAAGTGTTTTATTCTCTCCATATAACAAAAAATTTGACCAAACCGATCTACTAGTGATCACATACAGTTGGTGAGGCATAAGAACTACGAATACAAAATCGATATAAACAGTTTATCAATTTCAAAAAAGCCCTTGAGACTATAAACAGGTACATGGAAGCCTGATCATTATGTGTATACTCAGGTTGGTACAGCTTACTTTCACTGACATCAAAGCAGCTGTAGAGATACAAAATATAAAGACTGACAACGTTGAGATCCAGAACGGTATAAGACAAGGAGACGCCCTCTCAGCGCTATTGTTTAACCTTTTACCGTATGCAGCAATATCCAAAGTTAACATAGGCGGAAACCTTAACACATGGGATGACGCCAAGATACTTAGTCGTAATGAGACAGCATTAAAGGAGACGCGCGATCTAAAGATCTTGAGAGAGCGACACGATATGTAGTATTGAGCATAAATCAGAACAACAATTCATATATGTTTAGGTCAAGGAGGAGAGGAAACAATAGAAACTTCTTCCAAAGAGGACTCCACAAATTTGAAAAGGTAACAGAGCTCACGTACTCAGGATTCCTAGTAACCAAAAGTAATTATGTAAGTGCAGAAATAAAAAAAAACAGAATAAGCAAACGAAGCAGGGCATATTCCGCAAATAAAAAACTGCTAAGATCTAAAATACTAGGACTGAATTCGAAGATACAATAATGGTGCAAAACACTAATAAAACTTCATCTAAATGTTACACAAAATTTATACATTTATTCGATATAAAATAAAAAAGAAAACACTCAGAAAATGGTCTGTAACGAGTTGTTGAAACAAGATTTGTAAGGTTAGTTGCCTAGATTTGGTAGAAAAGGGTTTAGAAAGGGTGTAACATAAACTATTTAAAGTGTAATATATACATACGTATGTATATATTGATATGAGTCGGTTAAGTGTACACCTGTGTATAATATGTATCAACTTAAGAAGCTACAATATATTTGGAAAACGTATAGTTCTGAATGGATTCTGAAACAGAAGACATATAGTTCTGAGAAGTGTTTAAAAAATTGGCATATTTTCGAGATTAAATTTTTGATACTTATATGATTAATCCAAAAATTTTAATTAATAAATACCTCAATACTTAAAATTGGAATCTCAGATAAATAGGAAATTGATTTAAGGGAGATTAAATGATATGAAGATGATCGATCACAGTTTTCATCAATCATTCTTTAAACTACTTAACAACTCGTTACAGAAGCTTTTCTGCGTTTTCTCTTTTTTCTTTTATATCGAATAAGTCTAGAAATTTTATGTGTATATATTAAGATGAAGTTACTATTAAATATAAATACATTTAATTCATCAAATATTATGATGTCATCATCTTCAAATAAATTCTTTTATTATTAATTAATAATTGTCTATCACATGCAGTTTTTTCAATTATCATAACCTTTCTTCTTCTTCATGTACCACGTCCTTTCATAACGGTGGTTACTATCATAGCTATCTTAATTGTATTCACTGCCACCCTAAATAGCATGCTCATATCAATACCATATCAATCTCGCAAGTTATTCAATGGAGTCTTTCTTCATCCTGGATTGCGTTTGCCTGCTATTTTCCCTTGCATAATATTTTGTAGCAATCTATATTTGAGAGCTCTCATTACATGTCTGAAGTACTCCAGCTTTCTCTTCTTGGTGCTTTTTATAATCTCAGTAGTCTTGCTAAAACGTTCTAGTATTGTGGAGTTTCGAATCTTCTCCACCCAAGAAACTTTTAAAATTTTTCTATAGCACGACATTTCGGAAGCCTCAAGGTGATTTAGATCATTTTTATTCACAGTCCAAGACTCAGGTTTTCCGTATTTTCAGATCCAGACCTCCTTCCTTACAATTCTCAACGAGACTGTCTAGGAATACTGTGTCGTCAGTATAAATGCTGAAAAGCAGGGGCGACAAGAGGCATCCCTGTCGTACTCTTCTTTTAATATTAACAGCCTGTGATTCCAGGCCGTCTAATAAAACCGATGTTATTTGATTCCAATATAAATTTGCAATTATGCGATCGTTTCTGTCATTCAAGCCAATGTCTCTTAGAACTTCGATCAATATAGAGTTTTCGAAGTCAGTAAAACCACAATACATGTCTACAGATCTATCACGACATCTTTGAGCAAGTATGTTTATTCCAAACAATGCCTCTCTCGTTCCAAACCCGTTACGGAAACCAGCCTGTGTGTCACTTGGGTATTCCTCGCATTTATTATAGACACGGCCATGTATTATTACCTTTAGAACAATTTTCAATAAAGGGCTTAACAAACTGATGGTTCTATACACAGGTAGAGCTATGAACAATGAATTGGATTAACCATTAGGTAGGTGTCACCTTACAATACTTTACAATACAACCCAACACCAGTTTGGGAATCTTAAGTTACCATAAAGTAAATTCCGTTTAAAACTTAAACATCCTATAATATTATCAGCAAAAATGTAATTTAAAACTAATTTAACATTTAAAGGGTTTTTACCCGTATATTTAGTGGCTTCACACATGTATGCCTAGTAAGTATTAAACCACATTCGCTTTAACTTAGTCAAAATTCAACCTTTACTTTTGTTTTAATTAAAGTGGTAATAGTTATTCCAGGTAAAAGCACTGATGATGGAGTAGTCATTCCAAAAACGTTCATTGATGTAACCCGAAAGGGTTCTTTTAAATAAATATACCTTTTATAAAGGATTTTTTAATTAAAATTTTTGAGATATAAATAATTTCATAGCCCTGTTAAATTACGATTTTTTGAAGGCTCTATATAATTAAATACAAAATAAAAACTTACCTTAACCATAGTTCTCTTGTGCTTCAATATGGTTCTCCACCCAATCCACCTCAATTTCAACATCAATTCTACTCCGATCACACCGAGAGCTACCAGTTCCAAGGTGCTATGAATTGCAACCGGAAACTCGAATGTGTCTAAAGATGGTTGTTCGACCATCGCCAACATTAAAAGTACCAACGAGAAGAAAAGATCAAATCCATAGTACCAGGAATTATGCACAAGAAGATAGGCAGGCAGCGCTCCTGGGTGACGCGGATGTGAATCGAACTTTTCATTGTTTGCTCCTTCCTGAAAATAAAGTCAAATTCAAATCGAGTGCCGAAGAATAATTTCTATACTTCGCTTAGAAATTATTGTTAGTACAGTTTTTATGGCACACTTGATAACTTGTAATAATATAAACCATTGACGAAGAATTTCAAAATTATTTAAAAATTTCTTGTCACAGATGTTGCAGTAACTTTAATAAACCAATAATGTGGTTTCTAGGTAGATGTACCTAAGATTCTTTATATGGATTAAACAGTCAGTACTGAACCAAGTATCTATCGGAAGGATCACAGGATGGTGAGAGCTTGAGTAGGTATGGGTATAACTATAAACGTCAAAACGGAAAGATCGTGAATGATAAAAAAACTAAAAGAAAATATGTTAAGATCTAAATAGCTTACAGAAGTTCGAAAAAACTGCTAGGGCATTAGGAAATACAAAGACAACAAACGAACACCGCTCAAAGCGTGACAATGAGAATTAAATCCACTTCCATACCAAAACATTAATAGAACAACAAAGAGAGTTAAATCGCAACAACCTAGCACCTCAAGAAATAAATTCTATAAACAAAGAAGAATTCGGAATGACATTAGACACTACAATAAAAAGCCGATAGAACAAACAATCGAACAAACTCAAAGCATGAAAGTTCTGAGAAGAAAGCTAAATAGCGACAGAAAAAAAATTATAAAGATGATACACATACAAGGTGAAACAACATCTAACAGAAATTAAATCCTTACCACAGTAAAATAAAAGCTACCATAGATACAAAGCACACCCGAAGAGATAGAATAAAGAAGGGAAGTGGTTAACCAGGATTCAGAAGACATACCAGAGATTACTAAAGACGAAATAAAACATAGTTTCAAAAAGTAGTATAAAAAAGGGGGCCGTACGAATTCGAAAACTACAGAGTCGTTCCCCATTTGCATAAAATTTTTACCAAAATAGTCACTTATAGAGTAAAAAAACTAAACATCTATCAACCAATAGAACAAGCCGGTTTTCTCTTAGGTTTCGGTACCAATGATCATCTTATAGCGCTAAAAACCTTAGAATAAAACCGTCTACTAGTACTAGTTTCTGTGGATTTCCAAAAGGTTTTCTATACGATAGAATCAAACGGAATAATCAAAGCTCTAACCCAGTGTCGTGTGGATTAGAGATACATCCGCTTAATTTATAACATCCATAGAAATCAACGTCGCAGCAGACAAAAAAATGGCGATAAGCAGCAAAAAAATCCTCAAAGAAACATGGGTTTCTCCAGATATGAAAACAAGAAATCAGATCGACCACGTCTTAATAGAAGCAAGACATGCTTCAGACATTTCAGATGTGAAAAATCATAGAGGGGCAAATAGCAATTGCGATCACCAACTTCTGCTAATTATATATAAAAAAAATTAACGCCAAGGAAATACAGAAAGGTAAAAAAATATCAAATATGCTTCAGATATATTGGCCTCTAATGATGAAAAAAGGGCAAGATATGAAACAAAAATAGAAAAGATATATAAAAGATAATTATTATTGTATCTTATATGACAATGACTATCGGAGCCTAATAAAACAAAAAATCAAGCTAGGCTTAAAATGCTGATCGGCAGTACGGAAGAAATCAAAGAGGAATATATTACAGGTAGACGACAATTAAAAAAACCTCTATGATTTAGAAAGAGGAAAAAAAATAAAGAAAAGATTGAAACGCTAGAAGAACATGAGCAGAAAAATGATATAAAACAATTCTATAAGAAAATAAATTTTGAGAAAAAAGGTTTCCAACTAAGAACAAAATTATGCAAAGACAAAAATGGTGAGCAGAAAAAGCAGTACTAAAACGGTGGAGAGGCAAGATTTGTCGGACAAGCTGATCCACCAAGATAAATGAAAAACAACAAGGCCCTAGGATGCAAATGTTAGAATATGGAGTACATAGATTACAGAGTGAAATATCAAAGTTAATACTAGATACATAGAATACAGAAATAATGCCGGAAAATTTCAGTTATATGCCCTACACATAAGAAGGAGGATGAGTTAGATGGTAACAATCTCCAGTGAATATCACTATTTAATGTTGAATACAAAATATTTAGTGAAATAGTGAAACAAGCTGAAATAACATCTAGAAAGCTACTTGAAATTAAGATTAAAGATAGCCAATTGAAATTAGTGGTTCAAAAGAACAACTCAATAAGATAAATTCTTAATTTTTCAATCATTTGCTAAATAACGGAGGGAAGTTTTTAAATTATCACCATGCATTCACCCTATTTGGTATATTATTTTTTATCGGATTTCATTTCATTCCTTATTTACTTTCATGCTATGCCTCTGTGTGTCATATAATTCTTAATGACTTTTATGTAATTTATTTTTAAAATACCAGTATATTTACAGACAGATAGCAGAATACCTAAAAAATATGTTCAATTACAAATTTTATTGTTACAACACTAAAAACTATTGACCTTGAAACAATAACAACTAATAACATTTATACATTAGCATAAAACAATATACATTTTGTTACAGTTAACATACTCTATATAAATATTTACATACCTGAAATTGTAAAATGAATAAACATGAAATATATTTTTGGAACTAGCACAATTTTTTGTTAATCTGTTGTGATAAACTAATATCTTTTCATTTAAGAAAACCAATTACCACTTTTGTTCCAAAGTTTATTGTTTACAAAGATTTCCTTATGCCTTAAAGAGAGGGCTTATGCCTTTCAACTTCTCATTTATTGTGGTTGCTTATCTATTTCTTACCATTTTTCTGGTCTGCACTAATTTCTTCAATTGTTTTTCTTCTTTTTTTTTATTTCGATTATTCCATCTATACATTTTATCTTTGGCCTAATTTTTTCTTTTCTTCCTCCTCTTTTGTCCTATTATCCTATCAGTCAAATTGTTTTGGTTTTTCCTTACTAGATATTTGTACCAGTCCAACTGTTTCTTCCCAATTTTTTATCCATTTTAGTCTTCCAAAGATCCTTCTAAGATATATATTTTCATAGCTGTTATTTTTGTTTCATGTTTTTCTGTAATATCCTGGCTTGGCTTGTTTATAATTCATTTCAACAATAATCTCTTTACAATGTCCATTCAAGTAGTTATACATAATGTCGACTTTACACTATATGATTTATCATGTGATTTGTCATATGATTTGGTCATAAAGTCAAATTTCTATGTTCACACTGTGTGATTTGTCATATGATTTTGTCATAAGCACTGTCATGCGGCTTATCATAGCTTCTCACAGGAGAATAGGACGGTACCTATTCCGCATGATAAAATCATATGATTTTTGGTAAAAATATCGGTAACACCAGCATATTTAAATATCGCGCCTTATTCTTATGTCAACTACCGAGAGACAACATTCTTTATTTATTTATTTTTTGTTTTTGCATTGTTATTGAGCCTATTGTCTAATCTGTGCTACTGGGTCGTATTTTTCTTTTATTATTTATTTAGTTTATTTTATGCTTAGTTTAGTGTTTTATAGTCATCTTAGTCATAATTTTAGTTTAGTTTCTTTATTAATTAATTTTAATTTGGTATAATACCAACACTAAATTTGATATACCCCGTCCACTATTTCTTCGTAAGTCACCTGCGAGGCCAAAGGCGTCTTATCTTTTCTTCTTACTATTAGATGGACGCAGTTGTTGCAGGCGTATTATTATTAAAATTTCAGAAGCCAATGCAAGCAAATATTTATTTTCCATTATAATCACATTTATAATAGTTTAAAAATCTAATAGTTGTTACCTAAACTATGTCTAATATCTCTATGACCAGAAACAAAATGAAAAATCAATAAAACCTCATTGTTACTCATATCATAAGTCATAACTTATCATTCAGTGTAAACAAGATTTTTTAAAATATCATAGAAACGAGGAATCATAACAAATCTCATATGATTTTGTCATATGATAAAATCATGTAGTGTAAAGTCGACTTAAGACTGTCAAAAATTTTAGGGCTGGTCAACATTAATGAGACTAAGATAATGTTTTACAATATTTCCTGAACCTGATTTAAAAACAACTGCAATAAAACTTTCTCTACATATGTCTGGAAATGTTCTAGAGATGAGGCATAAATTAAAAAGTTTATACAATGGCTGAGATGGTGAATATATAAATGTTACATTTACACAATGGCTGAGATGGTGAATATCTACATGTTAGTTAGACAATGGCTGAGATAGTGAATATCTACGGGATATCTTACTGTGTTATATGACACAATAGTGTTGACACACTGAGTTGATACAATAAGCTGCATCAGTGTTGCTGTATCAACACCCAAAAATTTAGTGTGTTACCCATCGTTAGTAAAGATCATTAAAAAATCCTGGTGGTATATTACACTTGCATCACTACATTTGATCCTGATCATTTACATACAGCTCACTGATCTTAACATGGCAGAAAATAAGACACTCCCTCAAGTTGCATGTTCACTAGAATGCTTGTACATTTGACATTGAAAAGATTAGCACCATGACCACATTATAGAGAAGTGAGAACAGAAACAGTTGTTCAAAGTGAGCTTTGATCTTCTTGATGATTGAAGTCAGTAACTGACTTCTTACCAATATCAGACCACCTCCTCTGTTTTTGTTGTAAGTTGCACATTTTATCAACAAGAAATATATCTTAAATGGTAAAGCTGAGTTCCTCAGAAAAGATGTCCTTGTTCAATTAGCTCTCTCTGTTAACAATAGTATCATATATCTTGAACAATTTAACATTAAATTCAACTCTACAATCTTGATACAAAGCCTCTTGTTGGTGCAATGAAGTATCAGCTGGTTTTTCTTCTTGTTGTGAGAAGAGTTACTAGCCTGGTTGTCCTTTATTAATAATTAAGGTCATGTATTAATGTAATAAGTGGTATAGCTATCATTTTCCTCCACATTCTTAGCTTGATTTTTTGGAATTCAAAATTATTTCTATTTATGACATTTTTAGTAAAAATAAAAGTTTCTCCTCTTGAGCACCCCTACTAGCGCACTCTATGAAAGATCTACATTTAAATGCTTCTAGTTTTCCTAAGAATAATCTTATTTTATTATACATACTTTCTCAATCATCTTAATAGTGTTTAGTGTAGTAACATTTTAGCCTTAATATTGCATATTTAGATTAATAAGCAAATAGTCTGGTACCCTAAAGAAGGACTCTTACATATTTACCTCTAGAAATATAGCTGCTTCGTGGAAATTCATCTCCCATTGATCCATATCTCCGATATCGTCTCTACTGAGACTTGATCTACTTCCCATCTCATCAATCGGGTCTAAAACAGAGCAAAATTAGCAATTAGAAAGTTTGTAACTTTGGAGAAAAGTTACGTAGAAACATTGTTTCAAACACTTGCACTATCAGAGATAAAAACCAAGACTACTCACCAGATTCATCTCAAATTTTATTTAACTAGAGATGACATATGATAGGATTATCAACAATAAGACATATCTCTGGTAATATGCAAATATTGAGGTTAATATTTAGTAAACAAATGATTTACATTAGTCACTGATAAGGCTTATCACTAGCGTACTACTTACTTGATGTATTCGAGCCATACGACACATTGTGTATATCTTCTGTAAATCTTTTATAACCGTCGTCATCAGGAGAACCTCTACTCGTGGAAGCCATTAAGACATTCACAGCTGTCAAATATACGCCTTTAATTAGATCATACCTATTTACACTTCGCTTCGCAGGTTGCATATATTTGGATTATCGCGAAAACAAATTTATATATTTATATAAAGATTTATTAAACTTTCATATTAATTTGCAAGAGTAAATTAAAATAACTGATAGGGTAATATTTTTAACAAAATATTTTATTGAAATATTTAAAATTACAGCAAGTACTCATACATATGGAATTGTTTATCCATGTAGTAAATTTTAACACAGATAGAATGATAAAAATAAACTTATTGTTGTTGAATACTGTTTTATTTAAGATTTAATAACCAAATTCATTAAAAATTAGATGTTAATTTATGCGATACCTACGCAAGAATATACAATTGTATTAATTATTAAAAAGAGAATTTCAAGAAGACATAAGGATAATGCAAGCAAAAAATTTAATTATTAAAAAATTAAAAATCGCAAAAAAATATAAGATCAAATGAAAATTATTATTAGAATGATGTGAAAGAATCAGATACTTAGCAAAAAAACACTTACCAACTAAGTATATTTACAAAGACATTCGTTTGAGCGGTATTTTTCATTAAAGAATTTTTCATTAAAAAGAACAAGTGGGAGTAAGATAACCAAGTACTAATTACGTTTAATTGGTTTTTAAGCACTACTGTGTTTAAACATAAGCGTTATTCATTTATATGTGATTCAAATTAAAGATTCCCTTAACTTAAGGTTAAATATTCCTTATCTTTTAACTTGTTTTTCATATTACATGCATACATTTTTGTTATTTTCAAAACAAAACATTAAACTAAATTACGACAGCAGAAAATTCTTTTTGATAAGATCCAAATAATAGATACGGTCCCTGTATAGATAGATATATAGAAACTATTCATAAAAAAACCGTGTTTACTTTAAATAGCTGTAGAAATACCTGTTGTGTGAATTGCATCAAACATAACATTTCTTAATTTCATTTTTTCGTTATAATGATTGATGAATTAATAGAAATTACAACGACTACCTCAGTATATTTAATAAGCTAAGTAAATTTAATACTACAATTTGTTGTTTTATTGAAAATAGTAGAATAATAAAGAAATTTATTATTAAATAAAATTTAGTAAATTAAGTAGCGACCTAAAGTTAGATAACTTATATATCTATTAAGTGTTACACAGGTTGCCTATATACAAACGACAAAAGCACAAAAATCTGTTGAATTTGGTTTTTTCGGAAAAAGTAAGTTTAATAATTCTTACCATTATTGAACATAATACAATAATATTTTAACAAATGTATTTAAAATCACAGGTTTACTGTTCACTACACTTAATCACATTCTTACATTGTTTTCGTAATTTTGTTACGCTTTCTTGTTTCAACAAACTCTTTTTGAAACAGACTTGTTGGTCAATAAATAAATTGTACTGCATGGTCGATAGCTATTTCTATTTTATGTACCATTTTCTTTCAAATAAATTGCGATAATCATACCTATAATTGAAGACAAGATTGGATGAAGGTGCTATGTTACAAAATTCAGATTTTGAGAAAATTAGGGTTTAAGTTTTTCATTGTAAACTTGTACTTTTATTAGATAAAAACTTCTCTTTAAGTATATGGAATATGTTATTGACAAAAAGATTCTGTCTCAACAAAATTAAAAAAAAAACAGTACATAACACCCTCATTTACTGTAAAATTATAGAAAAAGTAAAACAACAAATACATCGTTTTATGGAAGATTCATGTATTAAAGAAAACTTATCTAACCGGTTGACAAGACATTATTGCTTAATATAAGAGGTAATAACAGTTTATTAATACTATATTTGTTTTTTAAGATGGGTTCATAGAAATATAGATATTCTAGTTTTACACACTTTCTGATGGAGATTTTTCTTTTTTCTTCAGAGATAATTACATATTTCTCCTGAACTCGTTCAATTTCAATATTCCTATTTTGAAGAATATTCACTTTTCTAAACGGAACTGTTTCGTTGTATGATTCCTTATAAAAATAGGAACCATACTCTTCTACTCTGATCCATTTAATACCATCTCTAAATCTGACTGTTTCAATTAGTTTATCCTTTTTTTTTTCTATTAATAAGTGCTTTTCAAATTATTTCCCGGTATGTTTCTGGTATATATACTGTCGTGTTTTCGTAAAACCTTCTTTATTCTTCCAAAACCTCTGTCACAGTCTAAGTAGGTACGGCCAACCTTAACCTCAAGAAATTTGTGGTCAATACAACAGAATTATCCCTATAAAATAAGATACTAATAAAGGAAAATCATGTGGAAGTTCTTGTTCTGGTCCGCACATGAATCAGACCAGATGATCAGATAATCCATTTTGGTTATGCTTTCGTTAACTTCAATATATGTGAGTAGAGAACTACATATTTCAGCAGTTCCTCTGTTTGCAAGATCTTCGATCCAGGTATAAAACATGCTTTGCCTGTAGTAAAAGTTTGTTGTAATATACACCCCAAAATTGTAAAACCACATTTGCCTAAGATCATCTCTTCTTGATGTACGTAATAAAAGAGGAGCAGACATCGCAAGTGGCCATCATCTCGTAATTGGTAGGTACCATTAAAATAAAGATGGCAAAAAACAAAATCACGCGAAACACCAAGAGACCAACATACAATCTAGATAAACTAAAAACGGTCCCAGGAAACATATGTTTAGAGAGGAACTTCAACTTAAAACAAGATAATGTAAAATAAATAGCTGGGAGGATTTCGCAGATGTTTTGACAGAAATAGCTGAAGACAAACTGGGTAAAAAAGAGAAGGATAGAAAGAAATGGATATCAGATGAAACATGGAATCTTATCGAGGAAAGAAAACAACCAAAAAAAGATATCCTGCAAGCAAGAACTATAGAAAGAAGAGCACACCGACAACAGGAATAACAAACAATAAATAAATCAATTAAAAGAAAAACAAGAAGAGACAAAAGAAGGTGGGCCGAAGAACTGGCAAAACAAGCAGAAACAACTGCACAACACAACATAACTAGGGATCTTTACCAAATTACTAGACAACTAACAAAAAATGGGTCCAACTGTTCGAACATTGTAAGATCCAAGACAGGCGAATTACTTACTTACTTACTTAATATAGACTTGTATATTTCTTGCGAGGCCCCTTCCAAAACGGAGATAATAACAGCTATTAAATCTCTGAGAAACAACCAACTCCAAGTCACCGGGAATCGATAACATTGCTGCTGAAATACTTAAAGCTGATCCGCATCTAACTGCTGAACTTTTGCTCCCCATAATCCGAGAGGTGTGGGAAACAAACCACATTCTAGCGGGCTGGAGAAAACACTAACAGTAACATTATCAAGCTTCCAAAAAAAGGCAACCTCACACTGTTCAAAAATTGGAGAGGATTAACCTTGCTTACTGTCATAAATAAAATTTTCACGACCATCATACTGAAAAGATTAACAAACAAGGTTATCACAGCGTGACACACAATGGGATTAACAGTGACGAATTCGACGTACTTACTGGAGTTAGACAGGGATGCGTGCTTTCTCCGTTTCTTTTTAACATAGCTATAGACTATGTTCTCTCCAAACTAGACTCCGACACAAGAGGGATACAATGGACGTTAACCACACGCCTAAGCGATCTAGAATACGCGGACGATATCTGCCTATTAGTTCAGAGGTTCCAAGATTTGGCTTACCAATTTGAAACACTTGTAAAGTAATAGGAATGGGAGCGTTAATGTGAAGGTAAGGAAAACGCTGTCACCAAATGAAATACACAATAGATCCTCAAGGGATGCTAACCCTGCGAGCGGCTGCAAGGAATACTGGTCACACTGGTCTGGAGGGCTGGCTCGTCTTCGTGGATTTACGAGAAGATAAGGGATTTCGGGATAGGGGTAAGGACTCCTAGGTCTCAGGTCCTGTAAAGAGCAGAGGTTATGGGCTTACTTTTGAAGCCGGAGATATGCATACGCTGAATCTCGTGTTCTCCTAGTCTCTAGAGAGTCGGACGAAAGGAACATAAAAAAACTAATTTAGAGTCAACAATATATTGAATCTACTCTGAAGTTACAAATACAATCGTTAACACGTTATTCAGCGCGTCGGGAGACGATGAAGCAAGATAGTGAAGAGTTGACAGTTATACTAATATAATTACACAGGTTAGTATAAAGAAATCTGTTACCTTATGTGCGTACTAGAGCTTTCAACCACGACACGTTCAGTCTTCTGGAACTCGGTCAGTTGAGGTTCTCCTCCTGAGTTACGAACTTACGAGCTGCCACAATAACCGGACTACACGCGATACTAGGCCGGATGATAAGCGTCCCCCGGAGAATTAAAGACTGCCTCGTACTGATCGCGTACGGGACGCTATCGCGTCCGAGCCGGAGCTCAGCAATTACTGACTGCCCATTACTGACTACGTCGTACCCGACGCTACCGTGTCGAAAGTACCCGGAGCAGGCAATTGATGCCTTCACGGCTACCGCCGTATCACTACTGCCTCACTGGCGTCCTTAGTTCGGTTTTTATCAAATGGTGTCCTCATTGACCGTTGTAGTCCAAGGTTGCTGAATTGTAGTTTTGGCGTTATTGCTCCTATTTGGGTCACGGGTGTTGTTATTTTTTTTTCAACAATAGTTTCGTGCTTTTTATACGTTTAAACAATTATCAAACAATGCAATAACTAGGTCAATTTCTTTGTGTGATTTAAAATGCAAATTTTACTGTAATAATTATCCCTTATTTGATTTGGAATATATAATAATTATCTCGAATAATTATTATCTTTTTCTATGCTACTTCCTTTATTCCAACTTCTCACTCACTTGCTACGCTCACATTACACACTTTCGAAAAGCCCAACAAGCTTTCAGCACGCTTAACCCTGTTTAGAGATCTGGCGAGTATACTACAAGGACAAAGATACTAATATTCAGATCAAATGTCTGTTCTAGTCTACGGATGTGAAACCTGGAAAGTGACAAACACCCTCAGAGACAAACTGCAGGTCTTTGTTAACAAATGTCTACGAAGAATTGTTCGTAGGTATATTCTGTCCTAACACCATCAGAAACGAAGATCTGCTACACCCGACCGAACAAAAGAAGGTACAAAATGAAATTAAGTCCAGAGAGTGGGGTTGGATCGGTCACACACTCCGAAAAAATAGTTCCAGTATCGCAAAGACTGCCCTAGAGTGGAAAAGAAAACGAGGTCGCCCAGTACGAACTTGGAGAAGATCCATCATGGACGAGATAACCCGATGGCGCGTTTTCACTGAAGCTCTATGCTCCACTTAGGAGTTCAAGAACCTTATATATATATATATATATATATATATATATATATATATATATATATATATATATTTAGATATATATATATATATATATATATATATATATATATATATATATATATATATATATATATATATATATTTACTCTGTCGTAAAAATGTTGGAATATAAAAATTTTTTAATGCTGAATTTTCCAGGAAGTCCTGCTAGATTACATTCGTGAAAATAGAACTCATACATTTTGATGACATTTAGTCAGAGAGAAAGATATTTTTTATAAGGATTTCTATTTCTGGAATAGTACGATTGTTCTACAGGAAATTTACTTATGTACTATACGACTCTTTATAATATAATATTAATATCAAGTTTTTCCTGCCTATTTGATATAGAGTGCATAACGCTTCTTTGCACACTTTTTCGGTAATTCCATCTTTTGTAACGTTATATGTATACGACGCAGTTTTATGGTTTACAGCATTTTTTCTTTCTCTCAATACTGGTTTTTTAGTGATTGTTTTAAATAATCAAGCATTTTTGCATTAATATTAAGTGTATGAAATATCATCAAAAAATGTCTTCCTGTCATTTTCTGAAAATTTAGTACTACAAGAAAGCCTTGTCTACAAACAATACCTTTTTTCGACTGCTTTCTTGTAACTAGAATGTTTTTGAAGCAAAAGTATTCTTCGCCTTTTGATCTATTTAAAGCTGCTTCGCGTTTCTTCTAGGTATTTGGATCTCGTTTTCGTTTTTTGTAAACTTTTGCTGTTGTAGAAACGAAAAACAGCATAAGCTGTTTTGCTGTTCTTTATGTTTATAAAATATAGAGTTTCACTTCCTATCGTATGATTTATATTATTTGAATGTAATTGATAAGATAACAGCAGTTTTTTGGGGTCAATTCCAAGTATGCCTCAAATATACGGTCAAATTTATTGAGAAATTATACAATTTCAAGAAACAATTATTTTTCATTGCTTTCTTCCATTTTATCATGACTGCGGAGAGGTTTTCGACCTTTTAACTGTAACTCATCTAATTCTCTGTAGTAAATTCATGGCAACTAGTATTTTATATTGAATTTCTGTTCATGCTGAGGGGATGGAGAAAGATTAAATCACCTAAGGTTTGCAGATGATGTTGTATTAATCGCAGATAACTTACAAGATACGGTTTCTATGATGCATTCGCTTAAAAGTCTGTCTGAAAGAGCAGGATTAAAGATAAACTTTGAGAAAACTAAAATTTTAACAAATCTCGTAATGAGTGGAAATATAACTATTGACAATAATACCATACAACAAACAGACACTTACAAATATCTGGGACACGAAATCAAAATAAGCAGAGACAATCAAACACATGAAATACAGAGGCGAATAGGTCTAACATGGGCAGCATTTGGCAAATTAAGCCATATTCTAAAAAGTTCAATTCCATGTGTCTCAAGCGAAAGGTTTATAACCAATGTGTATTACCTGTACAAACTTATGGAGCAGAGACAACACTCACGCAAAAATCTGCGAATAAACTTAAAGTTACACAACGAGCCATGGAACGTGCAATGCTGAACGTGAGCCTTCGAGACCACATAACAAACCAACAAATTAGGCGAAGATCAGGAGTTCAAGACGTCATCGAAAGAACCACGACGCTTAAGTGGAACTGGGCAGGGCACTTAGCTAGAACACAAGATGGACGGTGGACAAGACGTATTATGGAATGGAGGCCCAGAAATTATAAAAGAAGCCGAGGACGACCACCGACTAGATGGACCGATGACATTAAACGTGTAGCGGGAAACTGGCTACAAGCGGCCCAGTGTAGAGAATACTGGAAAGAACTGAGGGAGGCCTATGTCCAGCAGTGGACGCAATTGGCTGATTGATGATGATGAACTAGTATTTTGATGCATTGTAAATTATTATGTAGCTTTATTCAATGATAAACATTCACTATAAATAAACGCAGTCTCTATCAATTCAGACTAAGTACTATCATTAAGCCAAAACATCTGCACAAAAAACAAAAAGCTGCGTCTTTTGTGGACTATATTCCAACCATTTGAAATTTCAAGAACCAAGTGAGTTAAAACGACCGATTTCTCATGTTTTCCCTTTGCCTATTATTTTGGCTGGAAGCTGTTCTAATTTTGGTTGGTAAGTACCTCTTACTATTCTTTACTTACTATCTTTATTTTGGCAATTTTAAGCAAGAGTCATCGGACACAGTATTATGGATTCCTATCATGTTTGAAGGATGTTTTTTATCCTTTTTTTAAACTTATATACGACTATCTAATAGAGACATCTGATTCTTCTTCTTCAAGTTCCACTCCTATCGGAGATTGGAAATCATTCTGGCAATCATAATTTTATTGGTTACTCGCCTGAATAGTTAAATTGAACTGCATCCAAATCATTCACTGAGATTGCGTAACCACGAGATTTTACGTCTTCCTACGCTTCTTCTACCTTTGATTTTACTCTGCATTATATTTCTTAGTAGTTCGTACTTTTCACCTCTCATAATGTACCCCAAGTATTCCAATTCCCTGATTTTTATGGAATTTAAAACTTCGCATTGTTTTCCTAGTTGTTCGAGAACTTGTTCGTTTGTTTTGCGATCTATCCATGATATTTTCAAAATACGTCGGTAACACCACATTTCGAATGCTTCTAGGTTTTTAATGTTGGATTTTTTAAGTGTCCAGCTTCAACTCCATACAAAAGGGTAGAGAAAATATAACATCGAACCATTTCGAAGATATTTGTTCAAATTTCTGTATTATCTAGTACTAGCTTTGATGTTTTGTGCTTTTGTAAATACCATGAACTTGGTTTTCTTCAAATTGATTTTTAGTCCATAATCGTTGCAATATATAATTAGTTGTTCAGCAAGGTGTTGCAGTTCTTCTAGTGTTCCTGCCAGAAGGACGGTGTCGTCAGCATATCTTATGTTATTAAGTGGCTCGCCGTTTATTATAAGGCCCTCACTGATCTCGGCAAGCGCTAATTCTGAGATGGCTTCACTGTATAAATTGAATAACAAGGGTGATAAAATACACCCTTGGCGGACCCCACGGCGAATCTGGATATCCTTGGTCAGTTCGTTTTCAACTTTCACTTTTGCTGTTTGATTCCAATAGAGGTTACAGATGATTCTAATGTCTCTACTGTCTATGTTTTTATTTAATAAAATTTCTTTAAGTCGATTATGCTGCACTCTGTCAAATGCCTTCTCAAAACCAATGAAACAGGCATATACTTCCTGATTAATATCTAAGCATCTCTGCGAAAGAACACTTACTGCAAACAGTGCATCTCGTGTTCCCAGTCCTTTCCTAAATCCCAGTTGTGTATTACTTATGCCTTCATCTAATTTCTTATGCATTCTATTGTGAATTACTTTTAAAAACAATTTTAAGACATGACTCATTAAGGCTATGGTGCGATGTTCATTGCACTCCTTTGCATTGACTTTTTTGGGAAGCAGTATGAATGTTGACTGGAGCCATTCTTCAGGTATTATACCTGTTCTATATATGGTATTGAATAGCTCCCAAAGAAGATCAATAGATTCAGTATTCACAATTTTAAGTAATTCGATAGGAACTTCATCAGGCCCGGGAGATTTACAACCTTTAGCTTGTTTCATTGCATATTCAATTTCTTCTCGTATAATGTCAGGCCCAGTATCATCCTTAAATTCTTTTGGTGCTTCTGTTCTATCTTTGTCTTCAAAAAGTTGTGCTGTATATTGTGTCCATCTCTGCATTTTTTGGTTTATATCTGTTACAAGTGCACCCCTTTCATCTCTTAGTTGCCCAGTTTGAAGTGTTTTTCTCATTCCTGTTAATTCTTGTTTTCCTGTTAATTTTTGTTTTAAATGATTTTCTTTCATTGATTAATAGTAGTATTTCTTCAGTCATCTGATTATAAAATACTTAGTTATAAATAAATTGGTAATAAAAGTATTTGAAACTATTAATATTAGAGCTAGTTCGTATTAGGTAAAGTAAGTTAATTTTAGTAATCAGAGAATAAAATCTATTAAAAAATTAAAAAAAAAAATAAAAAACGATTAAAAAGTTAAATATATATAGAAAAATGTTAGTGCAAGTTGATAGTAAAATAAAGGTAAAAGATTTCGGCATAGCTCGCAACAAAGGAAAAAATATATAATAAAATATGGGTATAAGATGGAAAGGAACCGTATATACGTATTTCTGACGATTAGTCGTCTTCAGTACGGTGTAGACAATTTAGAAAAGGAGCATATTAACTTGGGAAAGGATCACTACAGGAGCAATACGACCAATTTGTGGCAATAATGTTAGAAGACTCAGAGATTTCCAGAGCAACAACCAACACATCCACGGAGGAAGCTAAACCTGAGGAAAGGAATGCCAAACGTTTGGAACGTTTCAAACAACAAGAAAAAGGTTAATCCGAGTTGATAATAAAATAAAGGTTAAAGATAACGGTATAGCTCGCAACAAAGGAAAAAATATATAATAAAATATGTGTATAAGATGGAAGGCAACCATATATACGAATTTCTGACTATTGGTCGTCTTAAGTACGGTGCAGTCAAGTTAGAAAAGGAGCAAATTAACTTGGGACAGGATCACTACAGGAGCAATTCAATTATTGCCACAAATTGGTCGTATTGCTTCTGTATTTGGAAGAGAGAATAAATGAATTAAAGCGATTGCGGAATGAATACAGAAATGAGATAAGAAGATCTAAAAAAGAAAGGTGGAGTAACCTGCTTCAGGATCTGGAAAGGGATATCTGGGGACAGGGCTTCAAGATTATCTGTACCAAATTGAAGGGGAAAAAGACACCCTACCCCCTGCCTGAGGAGGAGAAACTCCGTTTAATACGCGAACTATTTCCCCAGTTGGAGGATAGGCGTGAAAGGGTTATTGGTTTCGTAGATGCGGAACCTTTTACTGAGTTGGAACTCGGCGAGGCCGTTGGACGGATGAAGATCGGAAAGATGCATAGATGGGGTTATGCCAGAGACAGAAAGACTTGCCGCAATAAGATACCCGCAAGTTTTCCTCAGATTGCTAAACAAACTGCTTGAACAACAGCAGTTTCCAATAATGTAGAAAGAAGCTGAGATTGTCCTTATCCCAAAGAGTAGAGGTAAAGAGGAAGAGCTGCGATTTCGGCCAATTTGCCTGCTTAGTTCGATAGCTAAATTGTACGAACAGCTTGTAAAAGGCCGCCTTGAGCGGGAGCTAGAAGAAAAACATGCGCTGAGCGACCGCCAATATGGTTTTAGGGCCAAAAGGTCTACTATAGATGCGGTCACAGAAGTGATCTCTTTAGTTACGCAGGATACAAAGATATGGGTGGTTTTAATCCTGCTTGATGTCAAGAATGCCTTTATTATGGCATTATGGGAAAAATCATGTCCAGGCTGAGATAATTAGTTAGTGAGTACCTGGTCAATGTAATTGACAGATACTTTACTGACAAGTCAATAAGAGAAAAATATACCAGCATCAGGAATCAGTATTAGGCCCCATCTCGTGGAATGTCCTGTAAGACGGGGTGTTGAGGCTACAGATGCCAAGGGGATGCACTCTTGTAGCTTATGCCGATGATCTCGCACTGGTTGCGACAGCGAGTCAGAATACGAACATGGCTAATGCGGCTAACAAAGCCCTGCATCGCATTAGTGGAACAGAAAGAACATCTACAGCTAGCGCTTCACAAAACTGAGGTGTTAGTTCTCAAAGGGAGCCGGAAAAATCTCTCTTAGCTTTATAGTGGAAGGTGTGGAGGTTGCGCCGGTTAAATCAATTAAGTATCTGGGAGTCTGGTTGTCGAAAGGACTAAAGTTTGGAGTACACATCCAAAAGACGGTAGATGGAGACATCTGAGACCGTAGTGGGAATGTAAGTTCAGGAAACTAGACTACTTCCTGATGCAGTTTCTGACCGGACATGGTAGTTTTGGCACCACAAATAGAATAGGCAAATCTGCCTCGGCGGACTGTACTGTTTGTGGGATACCGGACGCTTCCGCCCACATGTTTAACTGTCAGAGATGGGCAAATGAGAGGAGAGATTTCGAGAGGCGAATGGGTTTCAAGTTGGATGAAAGAAACATTGTAAACATAATGTTAATAGGAGAGAAAGCACGGAGATAAGTACACTGTCTGATTTCTGGGGTGACGAAAAAAAGAAGCATGAGGACATAGGGAAAATTGAGCCAGGGATCTGAAATTTATGGTTAATATTATTTATTAGTTTATGGCCTAATGTCTGAAACATTTTCTGATTTACGGTAAAAGGTATGGTTATTTATAAAATTTTAGTTTTTTTTATTTTAGTTGCTCAGTGAGTGGCAAGACCACCTCTCTGGAACGGGTGGTTAAAGTTTTAGCCTGAACACGGTTAATCCGGCACTATCCTGGAGTCCCCTGGCGTAGTAGCCTGCTCGGTCGAAAGATGCCAGGCTGTGTTCCGTGACGGAGAAGTCAAAAAAATATTTCCCCCCACCGTTGCCTGTCAGAATTGGTTATGTTGATATTGGAATGTCAATGGATACCTTCTTAGACTCTTACTGGAATCTGGCAATATGGCAATTAAAAAAAAAGTATTTATTAAATTTAGGTAATTAAAAGGTAAAAGTATTTTTTTCAACAGTGTTAATAAATTTTTCTGTTGCACTTTGTTAATTGTTTCACGCTTGTTTGCATGCATTTAAGATCGAGCAAATTCTCGATCAAGATATCTTATGAAGACAATTTTTTGTCCTTCCATGTTCTTTATTACAATTGGTTTTGGAAATTAAAAAAATGCTTAATTTGGTGAATTTTTCTTTATTTTACAAATATCGCGAAGGCACAAATCTCAAAAAATAACCACTTAACAACAAAACTTAATATATAGATACAACCAAAATTTTATACATACAACAGTTCAAAAAAAGAAAAACAAAATTAACTAAAACATTACGTACTTTACTTACACACTGGTTTGTAGTTTTTTTATTCAACTAAAACTAACTTAGTTTCCCCTTTACAACAATATTGTCATAAACGTGCAGTAAGCCACTTTTGATATATTTTTTGGGGAACATGCATACAATCGTCCAAAAATCACGCAGCTTCCTACAAATGAGGCACAATCTCACCTGTATCGCCAGATTCTACATACTACAAAACTGTTTTACAGTCGCTTCTTCAAAAACCACTGCGATTTTTCAATTGAAAATGGAGAATGCCATTTTGCGCCGCCAATACCCTTTCCTGGCATATACTTAAGCAGTAGATCGCAATTTTTTTATTCTATGACATCATTAAATCGAGTAAATGTAAATAAACAAGAAAATATTTGTTAATTACAGTTACAAGTACAAATGACTAGTGTCATAAGTAAAATTAAAATAACAAATTCAATGTTAAACTACAATGAAAGGGAAAAACCCTTAATATAGTAGGTATTTAGTAATTTCAGTAGATTGTCAAAAGGACTTAACACTGTGGAACTTGCACAATTCCCGAAGGCACTAAATGCCTGAAGAATTGATTATAGATATTTGCGATCCATTTAAAATATTTACAAAAACATATCAAGCTAAAGAATTTCGGCCAGTTTATCGTAACCATCGCATTCCTCCGTATTGTTAGTATTTCTATGTTTCTTGCGTTATTGTCGAAGTTAACAAGAATTCTTGTTCCTATTTTCATCTGTTCACTCAGTCTATCAGCGGCGTTTTTCATTCTGGATCATTTTGCTCAATTTGCACTACATGAGCCGTTATATTTTTACGTGTTTGTCGATATCTGATTACAGGTACACCAGGTTTGACGATATCTGATTTACCCAACTGTAAATTCTCCTCAGTGCTTTTCTCTTAAAACATCCTAACATATTTTCAATACTTTTTGTTAGATTTTTTTGAACATTCCCAATACTGAATCAGAATACTGAGACAGTTGAAAAAAAAGATATTATATGCCACTGTAATATTCTACTAGAGAAAAATGTTACAAACGCATTGGATCAATTATAACACAATTAAAATAATTTGGAGATATTACGAGACAAAAAAACAGAAATTATGTAGATCAAGGGAATGTAAAAGAGCAAAGACCACGACGAAGGTCCGCAATAAGATGATTTGACCAGGTTGCCAGAATCTGCAAAAGATCATTACAAGAGTTAATAGAAATGACCAGAGACAAATCTGAATATGACATCATGACAACTACTACAATGGTTCCGGAGGTTTATGAATGAACTGAAGGAAATGCTGAAGAAAATTTTTTTTAGCTTTAGCTAAGTGCTTTTTTACTTGAAGAATCGGGCAGCCCAGTTATTGTTAATATCATTGAGCCCTCGTCATATTCTCGTAATTTATGTACCTTGTACTATTTTATTGTCATTCCTACGAGTTCTTCTGTAGCCTTGTTCTAGGTCTTCAAAGAACAGTTCGTTTTTTCCTGACTTGTCATTAATTAATTGTCATTAATCAAATGAATTAATGCGCATTTGAATAAAACGTTCGAAGTAGCATAAGAATGAACAACGATAGAGACAGATTGAAACATTCGAAGTAACGTAATAATAAACATCGATAAAGACAGATTGAATTATTCACGATGACGATGTTCTTCTTAACATAGATAATTTGGAGGAAGATAAAAGAATGCTTAAAGAACTTTATAAAAGTAAATATTGATCGGTAAATCAAATGTTAAGTTTATCGTCGATGTATTAAGTACAAAATAGGCTTAATATTTTATTACACATTTCAATTAGTTTTAAAACTGTAGATATTTAATTTCTGAGTAAGATGCTGTAGAACATTTTGGAAACCTGTATTTTACGGAAATTGCGTTTTTTAGTACTTAAAGGCTATTGTTTGTCTTTTAAGATAATAAAACGATCTATTTAATTACGATATGCCCAACAAATTTAAACTACTTTTAAGTTTGTTGCCGTATTTACCTTTTTTTCACAACTTTAATAGTTCTAACAGTCTACAACTGTCGTTTGTTACCTATTAGTACAAAAATATCCTAACTTATAATTATTCAAAAGGTTCGGCACTTGTTTCAGTGCGTAAAGAAACTTCAGTCTACGTTTTGCACTCGAATCTATTAGTTCATGATACAACATTCTACGCGTAAAAAATTGTCTCAAAGTTCGACCAACTACATTTTTCTTGTTTTAACAAGAGGCTACCGTTTTACTGAACTACGGAATGCATTTCTATGTCTCTAATTAAGTAAATTGTTTGAGTCTATTGTGTTTTAATACAATTGAGTATTGTCTGAATACTACAAGTGGAAAGCCTACTAAATTAATCTGGTTAAAGGAAATGACTATATTAAACATTGCCCTTTCTGTTGTGGCTAGTTTGTTCATATTTGCTTTGGTTAGGGTGCAAGTTTGACATTCATATGTCATGATATGAAGGATGCACTGGTTGAACACTTTGATTTTCAAGTATTGAGATATGCGGTTTTTAAGTATTCAACTGAGTTTTCCAACTCCTGCCAACACGTGTCTTGTTCTTCTAATGATTTTCGCACTTTGGTTCTCTTTGTCAAGTTTCGGAGTTTGGCCTAGGTAGATATATTCTTGGACTTTTATTTATCTTATTGGCATTTATAGTTATACGTCTGTGGTCATCTGTGTTTGTCATTGTTTTTGTTTTTGTCATATTCGCTTTTAGGCCGACGTATTAAAGGTCTGCGAGTTCTTCCACCACAGATGGCAGTTCCTCGAATGTGCTCTCTATAATCAGGATGTTGTTTAACTTGTTGCCATTAACGTTGATGCCATATGTTAAACAATTTTTAGTTTTAAAGACGTTTTCTAGGTTAGGTTAGGTGCATCAATGGCTCACTTCTCGTTACAGTCAAACGGCTTTTCGTAGTCTACGAAGACAAGACTATCATTGTCAGCAGACGGTCTCATGTACTATATCCTTTGCGAAAGCAAGCCTCTCTTACCGTTTGATAATTACCTATCCATTTTGTAAGTGATCCATGTTTAATAATAATACTGGTAAACAGTTTGTACACTTGATTTCATTATTTTTTAGCTCTTTCTATTTCGAATTCATTTGTATTTGGTAGTACTCCCATATTTACTATTTTTCTTTTAACATTCTCTTTTGTTGGTACATTAGGCTGCCTTTGCGAGCTGTGCAAGGGTTTGTGGAAGTGTTCATATTTTATATTTGTCCTTCCCTATCTTATTATTGGTGTCTTTAATTTTGATAATTTTCTGAATACCCAGGATTGGTCCAGATACTTTGAGCCTGTGTTGTTTTATTTGACTAGCTCTATTAAGTTCTCGTTCCATTTTTTGATTTCGTATTTTAGTTCTTTTCGACTAGTAGCAGGCTTTTTTCTTCATTAGCTGTTTATTATTTTGTCTTTTTTATATCTTTTTTCATTTGCAACCTGTAGTCTGGCTTCGATAAACTTCTTATTTATATTTTTGTGAACGTCATTCATTTCGTCCAAATTATGTGGAGGATCTAATTTGAGCATACTAAGACCTATCGTAATTATTCTCCATTTCTTCTTACTTTGAAGGCATCTAACCGAATTATTTAAAGTTCCTTTTTTTATTTTTTCTTTCTGTTTATATGGTTGATCTGGCTCTACACGACAAATATAACCTATTTTAAGTTGTAATTGTGGTTTACTCCCATGGAATATAGTACATAATATACGTAGATATGCCACAAGAAAATATTTTTAAAACTCGTTCCAATAAATTCTCTTCTTCCTTCAGCTAAATCCTTGTTTCGATTCTTGATAGAAATACATCACGTCTTTATCTTTAACATTGCTTCCAATATTTTGGCGTGTTGTTCTAAACTTTTTGTTTTTCATTTTGCATCTTGATCTGTTTGTTAGTAATATGCAGTTTGCAGATAGTTTTACGTCAACTGTGGATTCAATAAATAAGAAACCCTACCTTAATTTCGATAGCTGCATCTATAAAATAATATAGACAAAGACCCCTAAAAACTAAAATTTGCAAAATTCTCGTCTATAAGATTAGCCTAAAATGATTTAAATTGACGCTAAACGCACATTTTACATTAAAATTTATGTTTCAGGCGATACAGGTAAGATTGGTAAAATCGTACTCTACTCAAAATAACATGTAACTGAGCTCGATATATTCTATAGTTAAAAACAAAATAAAAAAAAAAAACAAAAAAGTCGATAAACTTAATTAACGCTTAAAATTATGCAGAGGTGGCACCGCTATATATTTAAAAGGTGAATTCCCACCTATATTCGTTACATTTTATAACAATAACGAGTTCAACGATAAAAAACAATGTTTTAAACAAGTACCTACAATAAAAATCGTGCACCATATACTTGACATAGTTTGTTATTAAGCCAGATCTCATATTTACAGTTGAAGGAAGTACGGGGGTTTTTTTGTAAAAAGCAATTGCGAAATCAACTATTTGGTTATATATTAGTTGATAGTAGCATACAGCTCAATAACTGAATAAAATACAATAAAAAGGGTTTATATTTAAAAATGCGTGCCATTTTTGCCTATAAAATATTTAGTTAGTTGTTTTTTGGTGATCACAATAATTATAACGTGACGTCACCGTTTTATTTGTGAGGTTAGGTCGAGGTATTGATCTGGAACAAATCGAAAATGCTATATAGTTTATTTTGAACTTTTTTTTATGTATTTAGGAGATAAAATAGTATATTTTTGTTCTCTTTATAGTTTACTTCTATAGTTTTGAGTGATTTGAAAATTTTATCTTTAGATACCCTGAAATAATGTTTTACCGTTTTTTTACATTTAAAATAATTGTTTGCATTAAAAACCCGTTCTACTTCCAACAGCTTTTCGAGTGATCGGCCTATACGAGGTCATGTCAAAAAGTATACATCGTTTCGGTTTTTGACTGCCCCGTCAAAAATATGGCAACGTTCAGTCTCCTTAATGACGTAGGCCTTTTCGATATAAACATTTACCTATATATCTTAACAACAACAACATTTTGAGCACCGTTTCCAATCATTGCTATAACACTTCGTCGCCATCATTATACCGGGTGTCCCGAAAAAAGTAAATATCTTTGGCGTAGCTGAATGTTGCTTAAGGTATATTACTTTTTGGCGGGACAATGGTTTAGAGAGGAAAATAAAGCAAATTCGTCCGAGTATGCTAATTGCGACTTAATGGAGACTAAGCTAACGAGTATTGGCTCAATTATATAAAAATTACAAATAAAATATGGTCAATTTTGGCAAGCAAATATCTAGTTAGTTATAAAAAAGCAAACTTAGCTTTACAAATCGCACATAAAAAAGTCCCTCACGTTTTAAACAAGCACAAATATTAACACAACCTTTTGTTCGATACACAAAAGATTGATTTATCATGTAAATTTGGCAAAATACAAAGAATAATAAAGCAACAAATACTTGCCAGGAGTTTTACATATTCACACATGTTTGCTTTATATTCCTTTTTAAACCGAATCATATATTGATCGTTCTATATGTCAAGTAATTATACATATCTTGTAACATTTTGCCTAAAAATAATCATTTAAAATAGCAACGGACAAAATTTAAACGTACAGATACTCTTGTCCTTAGCATGGACATATTTGGAAGAATTTAGAATTTCACAATTTGTAGTACCTAATCTCAACATAGTACAGCCCAATATTATTTAAAAAAAAAATTATAAAATGCGTATACGTGAAAATGCTTAAAAGTAAATCAAAAGTATCTACTATATACAAAAAATATTTTTACTTTTTTACTGGACTGTCTACATATTACGATTTTAGTTGTTTCAATATTTTTAAACATATTTTTTTTTCAGCCTCAGAGAAATCTATAATTTAAGTACAATCAATGTCTTGATTTGGTCGTCGGTTTACTAAGTGTATGCCAAAATATCAAAAAATAACTTGACAGATGAATTATAATAAATGACGGATGAGATTTGACAGATGACGTATGACATGCGATATATTATGGATAAAAGATAACAAACGGCATATTTTTTTGAAAAAAAACATGTAAAACCGTAATTTATAATTAATAATAAATAGCATTATTGATAATAATAGTTTAAACAGCTGCTACGTAGATGTCTAAATTTGCGCACATGCCATCAAAAATCAATATTTTCCGTCTTAACATTATTTCTAAAATATAAACGAAATTTCCGATCGTACCCTATATTTTAGCATACATTTAGTTTTAGTTCAATAAATTGTATTATTGAACATTTCGGGACTGTCGATCAATTTTTGTAAGTTACAGGTACCTGAGCAGGATTTGTTATAATCATATATACAAATAAATAACACAATGTGTCACATTACTAATCTCTGTGTCTCCCTCACCGAGTTATTCAATATATTTTCAATTCCAGTGTTTACTATCTTGTTCTTTCCTCCATTTTTTCTTGTATTCTTATGGTCACCAACGCAACGTATATCCTTATTCAATTTTTAACTTCTTTTGTGTACTTCACTTTTGCCACATATACTTTTTTTCGATCTTTATATTTTTTATATTTAATACCTATCTTTCTTTTTTATATTTATTGTTTTATTTATATAGGTACAAGATACATTTCTATAAAAAGTCTACAATGTATAAACCAATTAATTTTTATGATATCTACTGTTATTTGAGAGAAAATGTCTATGAAAGAACAGTTCCAACGACTGAAATAACCATCTTATCCAAAACATATTTGAAATATAGACGTATAAATCCGCTATAGTCGACAATCAAGTTTCGGAAGTTTAAGATCTTAAGACAATTATCGAATCTAGAATTTATGTTTGAATGAAATTCAAGTCGGAGGTTGTTCGTTCAATAATCTTTTCGAAGATAAGATAAAATAATCAATAAATAATGTAACCGTCATGTTTAAAATATAATTAAAATATATGCGGCAAAATTCGCCACAACAATAAAGTGTGTAATATTTCAGATATCAATCTTAAAACAGTTGTCGAATCTAGAATTTACATTTCGATAGGAAAAATCTGTCATTATAAAAATAAAAAAAATAGGTACAACGTCTAATATAAACGTTGCGTTTAAAGTATAATTGAAATATACGTAAAAATCCGTCAAGGTCGACAATGAAGCTTTTGATATTTAAGATCTTAATACAATTGTCAAATCAAGAATTTACGTTTTGGTAAGCTCTATGCCAATAACTTCTTTGTAGATTAACTTTATGTTGGCTGTTATTATATAGAGAAGTTAGTCCCGAATAATATAAGCCCAAATAATAATATAAAATATATTTGATATATAGACGTATACAATATAAGTTGGGCATCTTCTTGTCAGTGAATGATAAACTAGTTTTCGATGAACTTTTCTTCGAAAAAACCATAATTTTAATCTATTATAATGAGTTTTACATTTAAATTGCATATTAAACAAAAAATATTAACTAAGAACTTTACAAAGTCACAGAAATTAGTAGTGTGGAACAAGCTTAAGTTACTTTGATATTATATCTTTAACAACACCGAACCCTCTCATTTTTGTAGTGCAATTTACTATTTGTAGTTATTCACAATATACAGTAACAATAAAATATGTATTTGTTAACAAAATTCTTAACTGGTCAGCGTGTATTATAAATATTTTGGTACCTGATAATATTTATTGCATCTAGAATGAACTGGTATATAACCATCTTCAGGATATACGGATATATCTGTAAAAATATAGTATGAAATGGTAATATTCTTAGTCGCAGACTTATTTCTATTGTTGAGTTATCAAAATTCTTTTGAAAATTGCTCAAAAAGGAAACCAATATAAAATTGTGACACAAAAGTTTTAACTCACAATAGAAATTGACGTGATTTTAGAATATTACTACAATATTATATATTTAACTCCATGATAGTCGTTGATTTTGTTGTTAGTTCTTAAGACAAAGAAAAACCTATATTTTAAACTTTTGATTAAACATATTTTTTTATTGATAAGATTTTTCAGTAACACTATCCCTGATAACCAGATACAACTGAGAGACTATAGCAGATTGACAAAGCACAACATTTTCATAGGTGCCAGAACATACAGCATTTTTTTCTTTAAAATATAAAATAATTTTTAAGTAAAGTAAGCAATGGCATGTCTGTATAAGCGATAACAAGTCGTTGAAGAAGCCAACCAGGTCAACTAGTTCGTCCTACTTGTTGCACATCTCAAAATCACTCAGTCACTCAGTTCCTCTGTTTACTCATTGATCACCACTATCTATCACCAGCATTTTCAAATTCACAGATCCAGTTCATGGATTGACAAAATGTTATAAAATACTCTAAAATATTTTAGAAATGCCGTAACTACAAGTACATCAAAGAAAAAGGGTAGGTTATATGACATTTCAGAAGTGGTTACACGTTTCTAGTATAATTTTGCAAACAACTGAAAATTCATAAAAATTTCTGCAACAAAATCAACCTACCATAGGTTATAACATCTTTTTCATATATTGCGAAAAGAAATTTTAATGTAGGTCAAAATACTGTACACATATTTTTAAATAAAACTTACTGGAGACAGTACACACAGTTTGAGTGCTAATAATGTAGCAATAGGTATCGCTAGTTAGTTGCTAAACGTGAATATTGGAAGAAATGTACAAATATGTTTGTAATTTTGACTTTTTCCAAATTGGCAAAATTTTTTTAAGGATTCATGTGTTCAAAAGTTTGGGTTTATATTGGACAAACAGAAGAATGTTCGAAAAACATAAATTTTAAACATTTTACTTATAACATTTTTCTTTTTTAATCTTAATGTAAAAAAATTTAAGTATACCGCCGATATTTATACGTTATAGGTAATTTTAAATGTAATATGGAGAAATAAAATATACAAAATCAGCAAAACTACAGTAAAAATCCAAGAGCATAAAATGCGTAGATAACTGATGATAATGACAATACATTGTTTTATAAATTAATCTTGTTATTCTCGTTTAGCAATAACTGTTAAAGATCACATTAAATTACAACAGACAGCTCGGTAAGGCAGATTTCCATGTCTTGGAAATGTCGTTTTCGTTTTTTCCCTGACTTCCTTTTGGAGATTTAAGAAATCTTCGTTTTTTCCATATTTGCTTTCATAAACTTCCAAGCCTTGTTCTTCGTCCACGTTCTCAACTTTCTCGTTCCCTACTGTTTCCGTCTGCGTATCTTCCGGTTTCAAATCTTCCCAGTATTCGAGAAGATCTTCGCTGCTTCCCTCTCTGGATTTGGCATCTTCTGTAGTAAAGAGAGTGACCTCATCTTCTTCGTCATCGGCACTAGCACTTAGTTCATTAGACAGTAAGTTTGCGCACACTTCGGTGTCACTGTTAGTGTCACTATCGCAAAACTCTTTGTATATCGTCATCGGGCTTTTGAAAATTTCGACTTCAGGTGTGGTTTCCCGAGTTCGGCACATCCACTCTTTCACAGCCTCCGTGATGGGGTAGAGACTTTTCGGTTCTTTGGGCGCGTCATCGGGCTTCTCGTGGCGAAGGTCTAGAAAAACGTCTGGCGATTCTGAAGCAGGTAATGGTTCATTAGTTTGTTTACTTTCTAATAATTGTTCGTCACTTACCGGGTCCGCTTTGTACAGAGGAATTTTGGTAAAGTCCGGCGTTTTCAAAAAACCTGTGGCCTCTGTTCTCCCACTTATCGGTATCTTACTGAACACTGACTTGAAGAAACCATCTTCCTCGGCAATATTGAGGGATCTCATTTTACCCTCTAGGTTACTGTACATTCCTTTCTGGATCATCTTATCTAGCTCGACTGAAATCTCGTCATTCGTTTTGTCAGACTCTATCGATAGATTCGCATCTAATAAAATATCGTATGCATCTTCAGTCACACTTAAAGTAGTTGTCGAACTGGACAAACTTGAATCAGCTACAGTCTTTGGGGTTTTCTTCTTTTTCTTTTTTATCTTCTTCTCATCTGTATCATCGGAAGGCACTGGTTTCATCACTATAGGTTCAACTGTTTCGATTTTGATTTCTGGAGCCTCTTTAGATTTATCAACCTTCTTTACAACTTTTTTAATTGGTGTTTTTGGTTCCTCACATTTATCAGACAAATCTATATCTGTAATTATCACTCTTTTGGGTTGAGGTTTTTGGGAATTCTTCTTAGATTTCTTCTTTAACATTTTAACGTCTTCATCTACATTATCAATAGTTTCAGTCTCAGGTGTAACCACGGTAGTAATAGAAGTAATTTCATTTTCTATTACTACTTCTGCAGATACTTTGTGAATTTCTTCCGGCAATGTTTCTTCTTTATTGATAATTTCGCTTTCGATATCTGTAACAGACCTAATATCTGGCACTAGACTGTTGTTCTGAATACTGTTTGATTCTATTTGTGCTATATTGCTAATGATTTCCCCAATTTTCTCTTCATTTATTTCAACCGTTAGAGTTTCTTCCATTCGAGCTGAAGGTATCTCTTCTATTCGACTTGGAGGAATAACATCAACAAGCAAATTTACGTCGTAGCTCTGAAATTGATCGTCTTTATCCTCTTCTATCGGAATATTATCTTCAACCACAAAATCGTTGTCTTCTGTTTCAGTTTCAGCGTTTTTGTTCTTCCGTTTTTTTCGACTAGACACAGAAATCCATTGATCTGGAATTTTCGGCTGGTTTGTTTTTGCCGGTGAAATGAGTGGAGGTTTATTCGGAGATTCAGTTTTCTTAGGATTTTCAATCGTTTTGATTGTTTCAGATACGTGCTTTAAGTTTTGTCTCGATTCTCCGTTCATTGGAACCCTTTGGCTATATTTCGGACTTCTAGGAGTTCCGTTTTGATGCCATTTATTGTTATTATTTTGGTAGTTTTTCCAATTTTTCCTGAACCTCTCGGGACTCTCCCTTATAAATTTAGGATCAGACTTTTCTTCGAGTCGGCTGTCGTTTGCGATATGTTTATTTTCGTTAGTGTCGAAACCGTTGTGGATACTTATATCACCGTTTTGCCTTTGAGGCGAACTTCTGGGACTATTATAGTAGTTTCTTTTAAAATTAGATCGGTATTTTTGGTTATTTTTAAATATTCTCTTCTTCGTACTTTGTTCTATATCAGTAACTTTACTTTTATCTTCGTCATTTTCTTCTTGTTCTTTTGCTGCTTCTTCCAGTTTCGAGACGATTGTGTAAATATCGATAGTTTTTCCTGGAGTACTTTTCTCTACTACTTTTTCGGTTTTCACAGGAATATCGGCTTTGGCAGTATTATTATCGATAACACAGGTTTTTTGGTCGTTTGCTGTAACCTCTTTAGCTTCTTTGTTCTTTTCCATAGTCTCTTCATTTCTTGGTGGTGTAGGAACGAAATTAATAAAGTTTGGAAACATCTTTGGATCTGGAGGTAGGAAGTTGATTGGTATGCCTCCTGGAGGTATAAATGCTGGGCTGATTTGTCCGTTGAATGGCACCACCGGTATAGGCATAAAGTTTGGAGGTACTTTGATGAATTGTACTGGACTTAGAGGTATTTCTGGCGTTCTAAAGGCTCGTGGTACAAATTCTTCGGCATCCGGTTTCAAATCGTACTTTGTAGATTTTAGGTTCTCTGTACAAGTTTTAACTTCTTCAGGAGACCCGTTCACAATAATTACAGGTTCTGCATTATCGGTTTTTTCGATTTGTATAGGTTTTTCCTCTGTATGACCATTCATTTTGGGCGTTTCCTCCGTTGTACTTTTTATGGAATCGGGTTTTGGTTCTGGGTTTGCGTTCGATACTTCTACAGATATATTTGACGGTTTTTCTGTAGGTTCTACAGGTTTTATCGCAGGTTTTTCTGCAGGTTTGGGTTGTGTAGGTTCCGGATCTTCATCTTCGCTACATTCAGTACTGTCTTGGTTATTTGTTTGAGATTTCGAGGTCTTTCGACGCCTGCGTTTCTTAATTTTTCGAGTTTGATCGGTTGGATATTCGCGTACTTCAATTTCTGAAACAAAATATATATGAGTCAGTAAATCAGTAAATCCCAAATTAATGAAATATTTTTTAGTAGCATCAATCTGTCCATACAACAATGTACCTTTGCAGGTAATATAAATTTACGGAATATAGAATTAGGGAGTCAGGGTTATACAATTGTATAAAAATAAGACTATACTCAATTTGAACATTATTGATAGCACTATTTTTTCGGTATAGCTAATAATCTCGAAGGTAATGTGACAAAAAATACAGTACATAATGTACTTACAAAATTGTTAGTTTCGAACTAATAGCGACAAAAGCAATATTAACCTTCAAAGGAAGGACATTTTGTAAGAAAAGTTAGAGTGTTAAAATAGACAGGTTAGGTTAGGTTAGGTTAGGGCGATAGCAAACCCAGGCCAAAGCAACCAAACTCAGAATTGCCCAAAAAAGAATGGAACGATCGTTACTTGGACTGACTCTTCGAGACAAGGCGGTGGACCCAAAAAATTACAGTGTAGAGACCCAAAAGTAGAGAGAAGAACCAGAGGTAGATCATCTACACAAAGGACAGGTGACGTCAAAAGAATCACTGGAAAATTGCTGCAGGAAGCTCAAGATCGACAGAACTTGAAGACATTAGGAGAGGCCTGTGTTCAACTATGGACGCAGAAAGCTGGATGATGATAATATTTAGATAAACAGGAAAGAAATATTAAGTATATTTATTGAAGAAAATAAGCCATTATACTCTAAAGATAATAAAAACATTTGATAGTTTTACCAGCCTATAACAACTGAAAACAAAGTTTGAAATAAACAATTAGTATACGGAAAGTTTTTTTTACATCAAAGGAAAAAACAAATTTATTTTAAGCCATTCCGCACTGACTGACTCGACTTTTTCCGTTACGCTTACCTATTGGATTTCGTTCTAACTAAAACAGAATCAACTCTATTTGCTTTGGGCTAAATATAAACAGCCATCTAGAAGGTTGGATAGTAGATAGGGCAAATTCTCTTTGCGTTGTCAAACTTTTGTTCGGCGAGTCTAGAGGAAAGAGGTTTGTGACATGTCGTTCATATATAAACGACTTGACGACGTGCCAAAAATGTGTTCCGCGCCTATGAATATGTGTTGTTAAATACACCTGACTAATAAGGCAATAAAACATGAGTTATTAGCATATTAACTTATGATATACACATAGGTACAAATTGTTTATTTCTGTGTAAACCATAATCGTTTACAGATAAAAAGTTTTATTGTGTATTTATTTATGAATGTCTACTAAACTTTATTTGGTATTGAGAGAACGTGAGCAATCACTGTCAAGATGCCATTACATAGGCATACCTATGTATAGGGGTACATTTTATTATATTAATCTTTTACGACTAATCCACACTTCTTCTTTCTTGTTTACGTATAATGCTTGTGCTATCATCATTTAAAAATCTGGTGGAGAGCTTCCCGTTCGGTAGCTTTATACAACAAAGTCTCGATTGTTTGACCTGTAGAACGTCTATTGTGACTATGATATATATGTGACCAACCATGATAGTTGTTTACGTTAGACCCAGCGTTTTCCTTTTATTTAGCTCTGAATGAGTAATCGCAGTGAGCGATATTTAGGCTCCTAATTTTAGTCCTTTTATTTTAATAATACGGAATGGATACACGTACTCTCGGAATTACAAGTATGAGGCGTATAGAAGCCTTTGAAATGTGCGTTTTTCGAAGGGTCCTAGAAGGAAATCCTCCTACGTCCCACATTTCTCTTTCCCGAGATTTTTCCTTGGATTATGAGTCTAAGCAGAGAGTACTTTTCTCCTCTCATTATGTGGGCCAGATATTCCAGTTTTTTCATTTGTATGGTATTTAGGACTTCGCATTCCTTCCCCATCTTCAGCAGAACATCTTGATTTGTTACTCTTTCTGTCCATGATATTTTCCACATTCTTCTGTAACACCACATCTCGAATGCCTTAATGTTTTTGATGTTTATCTTTTTCAGTGTCCAGGCTTCCATGCCGTACAGCAGAACGGAGAAAACATAGCACCTTAACATTCTCGTTCTTAAGTTTATATTTATGTCCCGGCTGCATAGGAACTTTTTCATTTTGACAAACGATTGTCTCGCTATCTCTATTCGCCTCTTGATTTCTCTTGTCTGGTCATTAGTATCAGTGAAGCAAACCTCTAAATATTTGTAGGACGTTACTCTTTCAACTGGCTGATTATTTATGGTTAAATTCACATTGGTGTATAGCTTCTTTGTTACAATCATGAATTTAGTCTTTTTGATGTTCAGTTTTAGACCATACTTATTGGTATGAGTGTTTATGTTTTCCATCAAAAACTGTAAATTTGCTAGGTTATCTGTTACTATTAGCGTGTCATCAACGTATCGTATATTGTTAATTAACTCTTCGTTAATGTTCATACCAATGTTTTGCTCTAGGAGTGCTTCCTGAGATATTGTTTCGCTATATATATTGAATAATAGTGGTGAAAGCACACAACCCTGACGCACACCTCGACGAATCTCAATTTCTTCGGTTAACTCATTATCAACTTTGATTTTTGCTGTTTGTCCCCAGTACAACCTGGATATGATGTTAATGTCGCGACTGTCGATGTTTTTGCTTCTTAGGATTTTATACAGCTTTTGGTGTCTGACTTTATCGAAGGCCTTCTCAAAATCTATGAAACCTACGTAGAAGTCTTGGTTTACATCCAAACATCTTTGCATTAACACACTCAGACCAAGCAAAGCTTCCCGTGTTCCCAGTCCACCTCTGAATCCAAACTGTGTGGCGCTTATGTCCTCTTCTAATTTATTAAATATTCTTTTGTGAATTATTTTTAAAAATACTTTTAGTGTGTGGCTCATCAATGCTATAGTTCTGTGGTCTGAACACTCTGGCGTTATTCGTCTTCGGGATTGTGACAAAAGTAGAGGAGAGCCATTTCTTTGGTATGATGCCTGTTCTATAAATTGTGTTAAAGAGGTTCACCATTATTTTATGTGCGTCGTCGTCTATAAGTTTCAACAAGTCTACAGGAATTTCATCTGGTCCTGCAGCTTTACCCCCTTTTGTGTTCCTTATAGCATATTCTACCTCGCTTCTTAGGATTTCAGGCCCTGTTGTGTCGTCTGTAGGTTCTGCCACTGCTATTTCTGGTCTTTCGTCTGCAAAAAGTTCTTTAATGTATTCTGTCCATGTTGCCAGTTTTTCCTTTAAATCTGTAATTATTTTACCTTTTTTGTCCTTTACGATGGATGCGTGTTTCACTTTGTTACCTGTTATTTCCCTGATCTTTTTATGCATGTTAACATGACACAGCAACGCATTTATACCAAAGAGTAGCAGAAAAAATACAGAAACACATATATTATCCAAAGTGATGGAGTCGAGGAAAGCTGAGCAAAAATTAAAGCCATCATCTAAGACTTACCTAAAGAAGGTCTGAGAAAGAGAAAGATAAATAAAAGCAAGTCTTTCCTAATGCGAAAAACTCCCTGGTTCTGTACAGAGATAAAAGAAAACTAAAAAGAAAAGAAAAAAGCTTACCTCAACTACATGTCAAACAAGACATTAAGCGTACAAAGATTAGAAGAAAATAAGAAATGAAACACATGCACTTCGAAACACATGCACATAAAAGAATTAAAAACAAACAATGGAAATGCTTCTCAAAAGAACTGGAGCATGATTTTTATGGTTTAGGAAAAAAAATATGGCGCCCCATAAAAGGTAATGGAATTATTAGACTATATAAAAAAGTTATAGATAGAGGAAGAACAAACGACGTTGGAACCACAAATACCAGAAAAACGAGGAAGTTCACATAAGTAAGTGCGAAGTACAAAAAACACCAATACTATTACAAAGCACGTGGTGTTTGTGTGTATTAAGGTATAAAAAAAGCGCTTATTAAAAGCTTAAAATTTTTATTTTAAAGAAGATCTTTTCGGAATTGTATCATTCCATCATCAGTTTACTAAAAGAGAGAGAGTAAAAATACCAATATTAAAAATAAGAAAGTTAAAATTTAAATATACAAAAAGAACAAGTTGGTTTTTTACTACTTACATAAAAAGTTGTTGAAAAAAACATTGTATGGCCACATAAAAAACATTGGATGGACATCCGGATTTAAAAAGTAATCTTCATTTTATTTATTAAGGTAAATGCAATAGACTCTTAAATTGTGTATTAATAAAAAATGAAAATGGGGGCATCTTATATGATCCCCTGTAGCTGGTGAGGTTTTATCGACTTACATTACCTCTGATCTGTGTTGGAGTCTACGGCTAACAACTGATAGAAAGATGGTATGAAAAATCAGTTAGTACCCGTCAATGTCAAGTGGAATGATGTAGTAGGAGCAAAAGTCATTGTGCTTAAGTTTGTGAGTAGGCAGTTTTTAGTGAAGAATTGTGATTTGTGTGTAGTAGGATCATTAACAATTTTTGATATTTTAAAAACAGGTGGGAGAATGTAAATCAATGAGTGACTGCGATGTAAAATAAATTGGTATACCAAGGCAAGGAAAAATTTTAATTTAGGTAGTTAAAATTAATAAATCATTTTAAATGCGATAAAAAGAATGTTATTACCTAATTGTTTTATTGTATGAAGTAAGTATAGATAAAAGTTGGATTGAAATTTATGGAAGATGAGTCGAGGAAAAAGAAAAAGAAAAAAGAAATAAAAGAGAAAGCAAAAAAAGGAAATAGGAGGTGAATGTGACGATGTAAGCTGGGTATATTGAAACTGATTGTGATAAGAGATTGATAGTTGTAAAATGAATATTTATAAGAAAATATGTATGATAAGTGAGATGGTAGTTATTGGAGAGGATGGGTAGTTGGATATTGGAAAAGGGGGTGATGTTAGTGTATTAATGGTGACAAGTATAGAGTTAAGTAGGAATGATTATGTAAGGTGATATTCAGCTATGGGAAATAGAAAGAAATGTAGAAGTGAGTAAAACTAGATGTGTAGTTAAAAGAAAAAAAGTTAAGTCAACTAGATCGCGCCAACCATAATAGTTTTATATTTAAACTTAAAAAAATGGGTGTTGATGGTCCACTTCTTGGATGGCTGAATCTGTCTGACTGGTCTTTTGCAGCATGTAAAAGATCGCCAGTGTTATTTATGCCTGCCTAGTTCTTCATGTTCCGTAGCCACGATATTTGTTTGCGACCCACTCTTCTCTTGCATTCAATCTTTCCCTGGATGATTAGTTGAGGGATTGCATATTTTTTCCCTCTCAGAATATGGCCAAGTTATCCAATTTTTCCTACCTTGATAATAACTTGGTTTAATCAGGTGTTAAGTTTTATCCTGAAGTGCACATGCTTTCCCCAGTATTCGTCTTTTTCGTGATTTTTTCTTTAATTTTATAACATAATTATTCATGCTGTTTTTTACTATTAGTTTTGTTGGTGCTGACTGCCAGGCTGTTTGTATATATGTCAAGAAAAATGAACCTACATTTTTGAAGACACTAACGCAGGGTAACTGTGGACTAACATTATTGAATTTTTTTAAACAATTTTTTGAAGATATAGTTATAGATTTTTATCTCTCCCTTAATACCAAATAAAATAAAGACAAACATTTTAATAAATGTATCTATTTAATGTTATAAACCTTGTGTTTGTTTTGTAGTGTTTTCTTTCCTCTTTTGTGATTGCAGCATAGTTTTAAGAGATGTAATTAATCACTTATTATCTTACCTTGAGGTGGACATATTCCATTAACATAATAACCAGGATAGACCATGTTGTATACGTTGTGATTTCCGCTGTAATCGGACACATTGTTCGACGCTTCACCACCACTTAAATCTTGACTGGTAGCCTCTTCATTGTTCGGACTTGTTGATTCCGTCTGGAAGTAATAAGCACGTGTCATAATTTACTTTACACAACCACTTTAGAATTATTAGAGTTTAACATCAAGTAAAGTGCAAAAAAATCTAAAATGAAACTTTTTAGAAGGAAGTACAATAAAAAATAACAATTTATATTTTATATTCACGGAACATATTTTATATTCACGGTATATATTTTATATTCACGAAAGTAATTTATCGTGTTTTCAAAAGTTAAAAAAATTATGTATTTGATCCACTCTGCGGCACGCTGTAAAACTCTCATAAATTTTAATATAAAAAACGAAAAACTTTGTCCTAATTTACATGAGAAATGCTAGAGAAAAACATCTCACGATCACAAAGATGATTTTTATCGTATTAGTTTGTATATATACGGTTAGCGAGTAATATGTTATTCAGTTTTTGACAAAGAGAGCAATATTTATTAATTAATCTTCTTCTTCTCCAGTGGAAGTGTTTTAACATTTGTTGCCTGTTCCGGGTGGAGGTCATAAAACTGGAATATATCGACCAAAAGATTATAACCAACTATAAAAAATCAAACAAGTTGGAATACCCTAAAAGCAAATACGAAGAAACTGGAAAGATTGGAAAAGAAAAATGTTATTTATTTATCGTATGGCAATTACAACACATTTAGAACAAAATTACAAACACTAGTAATATAGGTATATGACAAACTTTAAATAATTACAAACAAGCATCAAGTGTATTAACATAATCAATTGACTCTGAAGTTGCAAACAGGAAATCTTCAGGGCTACCGTTATAAGATCTTGAGGGACACTCTTCAATAATGTGGTCGATCGTTTGGTCCTTCCCACAGTCACATTGAGGAGACGGATTCTTTCCCCATTTATGTAGCATGTATGCACATCTGCCATGTCTGGTTCGGATCCTGTTTAGAGTGGACCATGTTTTACGTGGAAGATCAAAACCTGGTGGCTTGTGGGTAATAAAGGGCATGATATTTTGCCATGCATTCCATTCTTGGGACCATGCATTCGTGATGTTGAACTCCTCATGTATCATTCTTGCCGTTTTCATTGGTGGTTTTCTAGAACGTAGACGGGTATTTCGTGCATCCTCGGTATCTTGGTGGATCGGCAGGTTTATATTGTTCATGATCTTTTTGTATTCACGTGTAAGTGCGTCAACTCGTCGTAAATGTGAAGGTGGAATGTGACTTAATACTGGAAGCCATTGGTTGGGAGTTGATTTAATTGTACCAGATATCATCCTCATAGTGCTGTGCAGCTGAGTGTCGACCTTTTTTTACGTGTGGACTGTGCAGCCAAACTGGGGCACAATATTCAGCGGTCGAGAAAACAAGGGCTAAAGCAGTAGAGCGGAGAGTGGAAGCCGATGCTCCCCAGGTGGTAGAGCTTCTGTATAATGTTATTTCTTGTACTCAACTTTTGGGCAGTTTTTGTTAAATGCTCTTTAAATGATAGCGTTCTGTCTAGTGTTACGCCCAGGTACTTCGGTGTTTTGTTGTGGGAAAGTGTGGTATTTTCAAACCGTATGTTGAGTTCCTTTCCAGCAAGTTTATTGTTCAGGTGAAAGCAACTTACTTCTGTTTTGGATGCATTTGGTTGAAGCCGCCACTTGCGAAAATATTTGCTCAATATAGATAAGTCTGCCGTCAGAACTTCTTCAGATGTTTCTAGTGTTCGGCATTGTGTAGTGAGGGCCCAGTCATCGGCGTATCCGAACTTTCTTGATTGTGTTTCTGGCATATCTGCTAAATATAAGCTAAATAGTAATGGAGAGATCACTGACCCCTGTGGTAGGCCATTTTTAAGTTTCTTTGATGGGCTGATATCTGTATCCATCACTACTTGAAACATTCGGTCGTTGAGCATGCTATCTATTAAACGTGCTATTTGTTTACAGGGAATTGCACGGAGAATTTTGTATATAAGGCCCTCTCTCCATACTGTATCGTAAGCTGCCGAGAGATCAATAAATGCCGCTGAAGTTTTAAGTCTTCTTTGAAAACCCGCTTCGAAGTAGGTGGTGAGTGACATCACCTGGTCCGCGCAGCTTCGTTGTGGTCGAAAACCCGCTTGTTCGACTGGGATCACCTGGAACAGTTCTGTACTGATTCTATTATATATAAGCCTCTCTAATAGTTTGTAGATGGCAGAGAGAAGCGCAATTGGTCTGTAGTTTTTTGGGTTGTCAGCGGGTTTGCCTGGCTTTGGTATGGCTATTATCTTAGAGCGCTTTAGTTCTTGTGGGATATTTCCAGTTTCCATGATGTCTGTGAAAAATCGAGCCAACCAAACTTTTGTATACTTGCCACAATTTAGTAGGAATTCAGGGTGAATATTATCAAATCCTGGTGCTTTTGCTGGCTTAACATCTTTTAGAGCCTCTGATATGTCTTCGCTGGTAAAGGGGAGGGAATGCTCCGTTTCTGTGGCTACATGTTTTAAAGTTTTAAGTTCTCTCTTTACGTAGATAGTGTGTGCTTTATCCTTTGGTGCTCTGGATGTTTTTACTATATGTGATGCTACGGCATCTGGCTTTACAGCTGCCTCTTGGCGTTTCGTACGGACACCACTCCCTAATTTTCTTAGTAATGACCATGCCTGTCTGCTTGATTTCTGGAAGTTTAGACTTTCTACTGTTTCGGTCCACTTTTGTCTTCTAGCGGCGTCTAGGCTGTACAGTAGTTCATCCGCTATTTCTTGGTGGCCAGTTTCAAGAAAGCTCTGATATAGTTCCTCGCTATTTTCCGACCAGCCAGGAACATATTCTTTGCGATATCCTCTTGGTATGTGTTTTTTAGCTACACTTAGCACAGCACCAACAAATCTGTGGTAGTTTTTGATATTCGGTGTAATCCACCCTAGGCATTTATCTAGATCCACAGAGAAGTCAATCCAGTTGGCCTTTTTAAAATTCCATCTTGGACGTGGGATAGAACTAATTAAAGGGATTTGCGTCCCTACTTCTATTATTACTGGTCGATGTTGGCTGTGTGGGAAATCAGTTAGAACTCTTCGTGAAGCCCCTAAAGGTAAGTCTTTGTTGTCGGTCGAGACGAAGCATAGGTCGGGGTTGTATTCCCGCCTCCATGCCGCAGATCTGAAGGTTGGTCGATCTTTGGCATCAAACAAAAGGTATAGGCTTTCGTCTTCTGCCCATTTTGAAAATGTTAAGAGCTATATATGGAGACGAAAACACGGTGGAAGATTGAGTGTGACGTACAAACAGGAAGCTAGAGCAACTGTATAATGAACCAAGCATCAGTCGCTTCATAAATGCACAGAGAGTAAGGTGGATGGGGCACTTGATGAGAATCGAAAGAAAGAGGATGCCAAAGAAAAGGACAACTCAGAAAAAGATGGTTTGGTAGTGTACAGGAATATCTCAGAAAGAGATATTGATGGTTGGAAAGAAAGAGCAACAAACAGGGATGAATGAAGAAGAATAGTAAGTCAATGTTGTAGGCAAGGAGCATGATTGGACAAACATGGTTTTATAACATATAAGTATTATATGAATAGTATTTTAGCTCTAGGCCTTCGTTTTGACTGTGGCAAAAGAAAAAACAATGGGGGACAATTAAAAAGCTACTTAAAATTCGGAGTATTGCAAATGCAAATTTGGCATCTGTTTCACATTTGGATTTGGATGTGAATTTAGTATTTTGTTTTCGTATTATTGTCAAGCGTTACCATCATGATCGTTAGTTGTCGATTTAGACAAATTGCAAAATAAATAAGTTTAATACAAAAACCCTTCCACGTCTTCTAAACTTAACATTTTTTAAACTATTTTTAGATCTTTTTACAAAACTCGAGTAATTAAAAATAGTCGATATACCTGGACTAGACGGGTCTATTTTCGTGTTTGTAGTTTCTCAAAGAGACGGAATAAATGAGGTTTGGGTTCTAGACACCAGAAAATGTGACTTCGTTCGACGTCGTTTCAGAAAATAAATAAATCACGGGCATTTAAGCGACACGAGAGTGAAGATTGACAAAATTAAATTTGAAATAACAAAGTTGTAAGTAGTCGATTATTTTGGAACAGAGTGGAATGCACGGGTATTACGTTTTGGTTATGCCAAGTGGGTGTTGTGGATATATCATAATGATGAATTGTTGGAAAAGTATGTGTCTATATTATCGGAAACTCGTTCAAAGTATTTGTTGAATTGCCAACTTAAACAAATTTAATGGAGGAATAGGATGTATGGGGATGTCAGGAGAAGAAACCTTGAATAGACATGAAATAATAACGACAGTTTTCATAACAAACAATTTAAAAATAAGAAATACTTTCTGAGATCAAAATTTGGAGGATAAGAGGCGTTAAAAGTATTATAGATTTTATAGTACTTATACACAAAAGATACAAATCAAAAAGCTAATAATATTAAACCTGTTACTGTTACACAGAATAGGCTCTCTCTTCTCTTTGTCAACCATTTTCCATCCAATCCTGAATGTAGGTCTCTCCCAATTGCTTTCATCTTTCTATATCTTGCGCAAATCTAATCCACTGTTTGCCTGCCACTGTTCTTATGTCATCTACCCATCTTTTTTGAAGTCTTCCCATGCTTCTTGTTGTCGTCCTTGGCCTCCATTCTAGAATTCTCCGTATCCACCTGTTGTCATTATATCGGGCTACGTTACCTGCCCATCGCCATTTCATTTTTGTAATTTCTTTCACAATATCCCTAATCTTCGTTCTACGTCTCTTTGCGTTGTTTCTAATTTTTTAGCAGATTTTTTGGTAAGGTCTACTGTCTCCAAGCCGTAGGTACAAACTGGTAGTATGCATGTGTTATACACCTTTTTCTTTATTTTACTGTAATGGAGGTGTTTTTCAAGATGTATACTAGTTTGCCGAAAGCACCCCATACCAGTTGTGTTCTTCTTTTAATTTCAGCATATTGATTTGGTTTTCCTAGCTTGATGACATGACCTAGATATACATAATGTTAACATTTTCTATGGTATGAATTTGTATTGTTATATTATTTTTATGTTATTTTATCTGGTCTCTGCTCAGTATTTTTGTTTTACTGTAGTTCATTTTTAAGCCTACCGCTCCTGAAACTGCATTTAATTGTTGTAACATATCATTTAGTTCTTGAATATTATCTGCTATTGAATCTATATCATCTGCAAATATCAAATGGTTTAAGTATGATCCGTCGATGTTGATACCCTTGTTGTTCCATTCTAGTTTCTTAAAAATGTCTTCTAGAGTAAGGGTAAATAGTTTGGGAGAAATGGTGTCTCCTTATTTTACTCTCCGTTGTAGTCTTATGGGATTAGTTTTTGTGCTTTCGTCCAGTTTTACCTTAATGGTGGCATTTTCATATATGTTTTTAATTATGTTAGTGTATCTTGAATCTATACGTGCATTTTCTAGAGATTCAAGCACTGCCCATAATTCGATGGAATCGAATGCTTTATGGAAATCGACGAACGCCATATGAATTGGAATATTATACTCGGTGCATTTTTCTATTAGTGTTCTTACGGTATGCAAATGGTTTATAGTACTAAAATTTTCTGAATCCAGCCTGCTCGATAGGTTGATAGAAATTGAGCTCATGTGTTAGGCGGTTGGTTATGATTTTAGTTAGTAATTTATACAGATGTGATAGCAAGGATATTGGTCGGTAAGTCTCGATGTTTGCAGGATAGGCTGGTAACAGCGAAACTAATCATAACTGAAAATCATGAACAAAGTAAGCACTATAGCAAGATAAGAATGAGAAAATTAAAATAATTAGGAATGATTAAAAATACCAAATACCAAATAAAGTAGAAACTTAGAAAACAGAAGGATGTAGAAGAATTCTAACAGGAAAAGCAATAAAGATATGCGTAGTGTAGTAATAAATATAAATCAACAAAATAAAACAGATACAAGATGGTGGAATAAGGATATTCTAAACACAAGTTGAAGAAAAGAGACTCAGGGGAAGATCTCCAAGCCGTTGGGTAGATCAAACAAAAATATTGATTAACCAAGGGTTATATGAAGCCGAACAACTAGCCCAGGGCAGAGAAGGATAGAAGGAAATCGTGAAAAAACTGTAAAGGCCTGATGGTGTCACCACATCCCAAAAGGTATTAGGACTGAGGAGGAAACACAAGTTAAAACAAAGGAAAAGGCATGAAAAACTAATAAAAATAAATAAAAATGGCGGGGAAATAAAAAATCAACAAGACAAGAAAGTATATCAAGTAAAAAGGTATAAGGTTAAATGAATAATAAAAAGAGCCAACAAGAATGCTGGAAAAATTTTGAAAAACGACATTATCTAGATTATTGCAAACATAATAAAATATATATATATATATATATATATATATATATATATATATATATATATATATATATATATATATATAGTTCAGCTCAACAGGCCTCAAAGGCCCAAGGCTTCAACGGTTTTCTTCCATTTCTTTCTATCTTGTGCTAAGTTTTTCCAATCTTGTACCCGCAGCGACTTCAGATCTTCTTTTGCCGACTTCAGCCATTTTCTTCGTGGGCGGCCTCTTTTTCTTTTTGTACCAGCCTCCGTGTTTATTAATTCATTGGGAACTCTTCCTTCCTTCATTCTTGCTATATGCCCGAGCCATCTTAATCTTTGAATTTTCGCGAGTCTTGTTATTTTTGGTTGCCCATATATTTGCATTATTTCTTCATTCGTTCTTCTTCGCCAGATGTTCCCTCTTTTACACCTCCGTATATCCTTCTAAGAATTTTTCGTTCCCATCTATCTAATTTTGATAGATGGGAACCTTTTTATTTTTAAACATAATAAAATATTCAGACGAAATATAACAGAAAATATCTTCTTCTTCTATTTTTATGTAGACATGACTACGTCTGTTGATTTTCAAAGTGCATCCAGCAATACTAATCTAGTTTACTAATCTAGTACTAATTTACAACTTATGCTGCACCAATTTTATATAACCGCCAGAAAATTTAACATATTAATTTCCCCCCCAAAAAAAAATAAGACAAAATGCACGGTTACAACAGCAAATTTACTTATTTATTAAGATGTAAATTGGAGTCGGAAGGTCAGATAATAGAGCAAGTGATGAAGAGGCATCACATTATCTAGCTACGGAACGCTCGAAACTGAAGTGGAATATCAAGTGAATAGAGCAAACAGAGTCGCAGGCTGGCTGAATGAAACAATATGGAGAAATAAAAATATCGGGAAAGAAGTAAAAGGCGGAATTTACAAAACAGTCATCAAACTAGTAATGAAATGCATGGCAGAAACACGACCTAATACAGAGAGAACAAAAAGGATGTTGGAAACAGCAGAGATAAAAAATACTTAGAAAAATTGATGGTAAGACACTATGGGGCAAAGCTAGAAGTACATATATACGATGTAGATGCAAGGTGAAGGACATCAAGAACTAGGTAAGAAATAGAAGAATAGAATGGAACGATCATATAAGCCCAATGACAACAAAGAGAGTAGTAAAGACGGCAAGAGACGGTTCCTCAATAAGAAGACGATCAGTAAGAAGGCCACTAAAACGATGGAACGACAACTTACTGGAGGCACATTGAAAAAAGACAGAGTCATATCTACATAAAGAGAAGAAGAAGAAGACGTTGCCAACTGAACAGTTTCCGAGATATACAGATAATATGTGTATTTTTCATCGAGCAAAAAGACAAAAGAGGGAATCTAATCCTTATGAAAAGGAGACCAAAAAAGTGGCCTCTGATGGCGGACATATCCGGAAATGCGAATGCGCCAAATTTAAATTTTCCGACACTTATTAACAGTAGCTATATAATATTTTTCAGAATGTGTCTTAGACGAGAAAGTTTTAATTAATTATTAACGATAATAGTCTAAAATGTGACACAATTGTTAAAAAACTTCAATATAAATAAAATTTCATGTGACATCTGGGACAAACAATAACATAACCCAACTAAATTTGATGTCAAACAAGGAGAGAGACTCTCTTTCCTTGTTTAATGTGGCCTCTAAAGATCACACTTCCTGTCTAACAATATTTTTGCCCCTACTACCTTTACATTCCCTCTTTTATCTTTTTGCTCGATGGTATTTTTAAATAAGACTGCCCTATATTTTACAATCTTCTGTTTTTTTTTGTTTCAGTTTTTTATTGACGATGCAGCATGTATCCTATTGATGGCCAATACTGACTATTATGCAGAAATTAGTAAAAACATTTTTATTACAACAATATTAACATAAAGAGAAAACAAAATGAGCCACTTGGTATTTATTTAAGTTTAGAAAAGCCCTATCTCTTTTTGTTTGAGTATCGGTTTCATTTCTTTAAGTCAAGTAAGTTTTATTGTCAGTAGTTGTGATAGTTTTTGAAAATAGGCTAATAACGATAAAAATCAGACTAAAATACAATGGTATATTTAATACAGCGTAAAAGAATTAAAATTTTAATACTAAAAGAATATGGTGATAGATAATAATACAAAAAATTAGAAAAATTGAGTATGTTTTAGTTGCGACTCCCAAACTCCAAAACTCCCAAAATGTGGTCGCTCTGGTATTTCAGAGGAAACAAAAACTGACATTTTTTTTTCAATGGTTAACGATACTCATAAGGCTACTTAAATGATTTTAATTAAATATGAAATCAGTCAAACAACTGTTCGTAAATATTCAAGAAAAGAAAAATGGCATCCCTACACAAAAGCACAAGTAGCACAGGAACTGAATAACGACGAGCAGATCAAAGAATGGAGTTATGACACAATGTTAAATAGATTTTACACTGCTTTTACAATCCTTATTTTTTAAATAAAATATTTTTTTCTGATGAGGCTACTTTCTATTTAAATGACACAGTCATTAAACAAAACTGTAGGTATTGGTCAGATGAAAATCCGAATAGGATGGTGGAGGCATATACGCAGTATCGACAATAGGTCAATTTGTGGACAGGAATATTAATACTACCATTATTGGATTTTATTTTTGGGCTGGAACCATAACAGATAAATAATACAGGGCCATTTTTAGAATTAAAGTTAATTCTAGAATTACCCAGACTCTTTTCTGATGGTATAAATCCTTATCTCGTGAATACATCAATTTGGTTTCAGCAATATGGAGCATTTCCTCATTATCTTCGAGGCGTTCGTGAGTTTTTCGGCAATAATCGTTGGATTTGAATAAGAGGAACTATCGAATGGTCAGCAAGATCCCCCCTCTAGATTATTTTTTATGGGGTTATTTAATAAGCAAAATGTATGTAAATATGCAACAAACTATTCAAAAACTCAAAGACAGAATTTCAGAAAAGATAGCACTAATTTCTCTTAAAACGATTAGAAAAGTCCTAGTGAAATTTTCATTTAGAATGGATTTCTGTTTCCCTGGATGGTCATACTGAACACCATCTTTAAGTTTTTCTTCATGTGCTTTCTGTTTATACAACAATATTAAAAACAAATTAAAAATGCTCTTCCTATTTTTTCATATTAATAGTCAATATTGGTCATTAACAGATTATATGTTGCATCGGCAATATGTTTCAAGCACGCAACAGAAGACTGCAAAGATTGCTTCCCAATAAAAAATATTCATATTACCCGCATATCTCAGAAACTGTACATTTGGCAACATAGAGAATATAATATTTTAAATCGGCGATCTAGCTAATCAACACAGAACCAAAAATTTTGTTGCTATATCATACGGGTTGTCACAGATATTCTTATGTTTCCATATAATACGCGCGCACTGTATAACAATAATTATTAATTGTAATAAAAATGTTTTGAAACTGTCTTATTGTGCCATTATATAAGTTAAATATTATGTTTGTATGTGATTAACCGACAATTGATTGAAATGAAAGTTGTATTTTTAACTGGTGTTTGACGTTTCGATTTCCATTCCAGAAATCGTTTTCAAAAAAGATTTTTTCACAAAAAATAGTAAGGTATTTCCTCATAAAAAAGGAAATTGTTTATGATAAATTAATGATTGTTTATTGAAAAAAGATCTGCGTAGTTGTTATTATTTTCAAGCGCTCCTCCTGATTAAAGAATCATCCGAATTGGTCCTTTAGTACCGGATATATCGTAAAATTTTTTAAGCATTTTCAATTTGAAATCTTCGATTATCAGTTTTGAACACAGCTAGCTGATTCCCCCACCACATTCCAGATTAGAAGACACTTTTAAATCTTTATTTAATGTAAAAAAATTAACTTTTCAACGTTTGTAATGGTGATTAGTAAGTTGAGAGATTGAATGATTTATTACCGGGATTTAAAGTCTTAATGTTAATAATTAAACAAAAAAAATTAAAAAAATGGCTATCTCGGATAAAATAGTTCTATAACAACTGTTGTTTTTTCGCGAAAACTGATCACAAAACGAATTTCAAAACAATTATAAAATATTTCTTTCTCGCAAAATTATTTTTAATTGGAAAAGTAACTTTTGTAAATAATAATAGTAGAAGAAAATACGTAACCCAATGCCTGGAATCAATTGAGAAAATCACATACGATTTCTACAAAATATTCGCCAACCAGGTCAAAGGATATACACCAGAAAACCTGTGTTTTTGAAAACAGGAAACACGAAAATTAGACTTAACGAACAAACAAAATTGTGGCAATACGCTACCACATATTTTGAACAATTATTAAATTACGCAGAACCAAAAGAATTATTTCAGAAAATTTAGACGAAAAGAACGAAGAAAAATCCTCTACGATTAAAAGAAGACGCACATACACAAACTCAAAAATAACAATAAAAGATCTGGAAATACAAATAATGAGACAATGGAGAACGCAAAGTACCCAGGTGATACCCATTATTCTATCTACTAATGGAGTTATTGCGAAGAGCCTCTTAGATAAGATAAAACAGCTGAGTCTTAATGAATATCTTTAAAAGAACATGCAGAAAACAGTACTGTTCTCAACATTTAGATGCGTAAGAAAATTTTTGGAAGATACTCCGATGTAACAAGTCACCTAGGGCTTGATAAGACGAAAAGAGTCCCACCAGAGCTCAATCCTTTTTATATTGTAGGTAGGTATCTGGGATGAGTGAATTTTTCTCTTAGAGATAATGTGGGGCATATGACTAAATCTAGATAATATTAAAAGTAAAAGTGATAGCTAAAGCTGTAAAATATGGAAGTAAAACCATTAGGGTACTATAATGCATGATATATGCATGATAGAGGAAAGTAGATTGGTCAAAAGAATTTATGCGGCCAATTGTATAAAAACAAAGAGAATGGGAAACCAAAAAAAAACTTGGACACGCTAGTTAAACCTAAAACAAGCTATTAAAACAACGATATAAAAACAAAACACCTAGAAAATAGGAGAGATCAAACCATATTAAACAGATTACGATTAGGACATACACGCTTACCAAAAGTATCAATCCAATGTACGTTAAGGGTTGCAATAGCTTAAGTTTATAACAAATCCTACTTTAGTGTTCAAGAATATTCACAAGAAAACAAAAGTTAGTGTAAATTACCATTAACGTTGCATTTGTGCTAAAACGATAACAGTTATGATCCAATACTGTTAACTTTTCTTAAAATAAATAGGATTGAAGGATGAAAATCCTGAAGTAGAAATTGAAACGTCAAAATAAGCGCATTTTTAACTGATATTGACTTTAATTCTCATTAAAAATAAAAAATAAGATTAAAATGTCTTAAAAAATGCGTTTCCGAACAATACTTTATTAAATATGTGGGGCTATTAACCACATAGGTTGATGCGCCTTAATAGTAGATTAAAACATGCTAAAATATACTATTATAGAACTTCCAACATATGCCACAACTTCCTTGCTAGCATACCAACATATCTAGGATATATTTTACATTTGTCGATCAAAATAGATTTGGCCAGCTGATCAGAAATCAATTCTAATTAATATCAAAGGTCGACGCGGTGTTTTTATCGAGAATAATATGCCGAGGTTCCGTTCCGACTGTGCTTTATTTCTATAATTGATTTGGGCGATACTCGCTACTTGTTACTGAGTGTTTTCAAGTATTTCATAATCGTTTGTAAACAACTGTTTCAATTGATAATAATTATAGATGTTTGAAATGTAATCATGGATATCAAATTGTTGAATGTATATCTCATGGTCTTAAATGAAAAAAAGATAAGTTTAGTTAATATAGGATTTATATGTGCTCTGCTCATTTTTTGCATGCTCTATTTAAATGGGCTCTGTATATATATATATATATATATATATATATATAAACGAAGAATGATCACAGCTGTCCAATTATTAATTAGTATACTGGTAAGGTTGATTGGGTTAGCAGCTGAATAATGAAAGCCAAAGTGTGCTCTTTTCAACAATTTCGTTATATTTCGTTAAATTTCTTTAACATCTTCAGACGAATGCTACAATATGTTACAAAATGGTGAAATTGTGTATTTTACATAAGATGTAGTGAACACTTACTTGTGTGAGGTTGCAGGCAAAAGTGGTATTTGAAAGTTCCATGTTGAAAAACTTTTTTGAAGATTTTTTATAGCAAAAAAGGAATAAGTTTTATGTGTTATATGGTGGCTTGAAAACTCAAACAATACAAGTGCATTTTTGTTTTTTTTTCCTCCAGTGTGCAAGTACAATACAAATATTAAAAAACGTTGAACATTTAAGAAACAAAACAGTTAAAACACAACTACATATCACATTGTCATTTTTTTGGCAGCTATGTTGGTGGAAGGTCTAGTCAAATAATGCACAAGGAGGTGGAAATCTAGTATGTACCTCAAGGTTAATGTGTCTTGTCAGCTATCATATTAGGAGATGTCAGCCATAGAACTAAAGCTGTGTTCAGTTTATGTGTAAAGTTACATTTAATTGAAAATTATGTTATGTTAATTTAAGACAATTAAATTATGTTATTAATAAATACATATAGAATTTATTTATTTCTTTGTGATTATTTCTTTTAAAGTTATTTTAATTATTGTTATTACTCTTAAAAATTTTATTTCCTGGAAAAATGCAACAATTGCAGTAATAATGATTAAGTTTCTACTTCAATTAGATGGTCAGAAGAGTTTTAATAGACAATATTATACTATTCAGAATATTAAAATTCGTTGACTTGATTATTTTTTGTTTCCAACTGCAGTAGAAAGGAATAAATTTTACTAAGGTGTTGTATATCTGATTTTGTGTTGATTATATTATCTGTTATTGCAATGTGGGTCATTTCTAAAAAAAGTCTTCTCTTATATGCTGTTTCTTTTTCGAGGATTGTGATATCTGCAAAATTCATTCTGTGGTTATGGGTGTGAACGTGGTTGGCTAGGGTGCATCTATCTGGGTAAAGTCTACAGTCACTTTTGTGAGTGGTAACACGGTCTTTAAGACGTCTAGAGGTTTGGCCGATGTACTTTACAGGAATTATAAAAATAGTCTAATGTTAAACTTTGCAACTTTATTGTTAAAGTCATAGCCAATTAGGTAGAATATTATGTTTTTATTAATAGTTTACACACCAACAGTATTAACTACTTCGGTATTTTGATATCTCATTCAAAAGTAACAAATTAAGGATCAGTCTAGATTTGTACGTATTTTTTTCGAAAAATTTGTTTAGATTGAACAGTTTTAGGGCCAACCTAATAAAATTTCACATAATTTTTGTTGAAATTAATGTTTGTACAAAAAATCATGAATAACTCACAAATTAAAGCAGTTAGGTATAGGGAATGCTTAATAAATAATGAACTATCACAAAATAACATTTCATTACAATACGATAATACATGGATTTAAGGAAACTTGGAGAAAATACTCATTCCGAGTTTCGACTCACCCTGTATATTAAAATTAAAAATATCGCTATGTTAATTTTAAAATACGGTAGACTACATTAAAAATCTTTGGAACATAAATATATTTTTGATATTAAATCTCTACAATTCTACAGGGTCTTAATTTTGCTAGGAAATTAGTAAAAAAACGTAATTATCTTTCAAATTACCTCGTATAACACTGGCAAACCTTATATTGGAAAAACTAGAACATTGAGAAGAGTCCCAAAAGGGTAAAAATATACAGGGTGTTCCATTAGAAAAAGATAAGTTTGTTTCACCCCTGGTGGCCATGTATATTTAAAAATATTTTTAAAATACGGTTCTATGATGCTTCAACTTTAAAACTCGTGGCATATTATCGTGCACGTTGCGTTTCCAGCACGTAGCGTTTAGTCTCCGAAAAATATAATATTTTTCATCGTCATCAATTAATTCTTCCAGTCCAATAAAGTCCAGTATACACCTTCCTTTTTTCTTTCTGTTAGCATTGAATGTACTTCAAACCTTCTTTCTACTACAGTTTTTTTATCGTTGTAATCGAGCTAAGTAGAATAGCAATTGCACATAATTTTTGTCGCGAAAAGCGAGATCATATCTTCACCGAAACAAACTGAAACGTTCTATGTATGAAAATGTGAACGCGCAGTCCGATTGCTGGAATGGAAACGCTACGTGCCGGAAACTATCCTTGAATGATAATATGCCGCGACCTTAACCTAATTTTTTTATCTCTTACAACAAATGGATTGGACTTCCTCTCACTAATACCGCACCCTGTATATACGAACATGATTATTTAGGTTAGGTTTTCTACTAATATGTCAGTTTCTTTATAAAATAAGTTCGTCCTTGGATATAACTTAATATTTGGCGGTAAATGGAACATCATATATATTTTATTATAAGTGTCGTTATCACATGTCTGCCCAAAAATAATCTTGTGTGAATATATCGAAACTGTGCCAAATTATTTCAATTCGTAACACTTGTGATAACGATATTGTAAATATTAAACTTTAAATCTCGTAATTAGGAAACCTCATAGAGATTTAAAACTTCAAAGTCAACAATAATGAGACGAAACAGGACCGTAATAAGAACAAAAATTTCGATGCAGTCCTTTATTACTGTACTTATGGTTTTAAGTTTCGAATTATTTGCTTTTAATATTTGTTGTTTATCTATTTCTTTCAATTTTTCCATTATATACACATTGTTCTCATTTTTTTATTCATATTTTCCCCTTTTGTCTAATTTCGTTTTTGAAATTCTTTCTATAAACTTTTCCCTTGAACATGCTTCGCTCGCGTATGGAATAGGTTGAAAACTGTAAGTTGTACTTATTTCTTTCTTTTCAAATATTGTTTTATTTGATGCACAGTGTATGTGAGTTGCCTTTTTTCGACTTTTTGCTATATCTAAGTATATTTTTCCAACAACAACTTACAGATTATAATAACAGAAGAGAGACTAGAATACAAGGAAACCAAGCCATACACCCAAGGATACATGACAAGATCAACAGTTTGCAAGGAAAAAAATGGGGCAATTATCAGCGAGAAAGAGGAAATGATGAAAAGGTGGAAGGAGCATTTTCAAGAGCTGTTAAACCCAGAAAAAAAAACAAAACGAAGATGAAGAAATAATTCACAGCAGAACAACTAGTTGAGCAACCAACATTGGAAGAAACGATAAACGTCATAAAACATCTAAATAATAACAAAGCACCCGGCACAGATGGAATAACTGCAGAACTGATAAAGAATGGTGGACATGCGCTATGGAGGCATATCCATAAACGAATCGACCACATAATATGTGTCATCCCAGAATCGACCACATAATATGTGTCATCCCTAGAAGTCATCCCAGAAGATTGGCGAGTAAGAATCATACTTCCTATGTACAAAGGGTAGACAAACGACTCTGCAAAAATTATAGGGACATAGGGACAGTTTTAAATGTCGTCTACAAGATATTATCAGGAATTATATACAGCCGCCTGGAACCTGGTTTTCGGAGGAGATGATTTGTGAATACCAATGTGGCTTCAGATCAAAGAGGTCAACTATGGACCAAATATGTTAAGAGGTATACATAAAAATGTGTTGAATATAACATACCTATTTACAACTTAAGAATCTGAAGGTAAACAACCATACCTACAAATATGCCTCCACTTTTCCCTACCTAGGCTCAATAGTAAATGACAACAACAACATCAGTCAAGAAATACAAGTACGGATTCTTAGCGGTAGTAAGTACTTGTATGCATACAAAGACTTAATGAAAAGTAACTTACTTGTTACTTACTGAATCGTGAGTCTAAGCTTAAAATCTAAAAAACAGTAACTGGACCAGTGGTTACATATGGATGTGAAACGTGGACCCTCTCAACCACTGATGAAAATCAGCTGCGAATATTTGAGCATAAAATACTAAGGAAGATATTTGGACCAAACCAATGCAGCGATGGTTGCTGGAGACTTAAAATGAACCACAAGCTGCATGAACTAATGCAGAGCGCAGATATTGTTAGATTTGTAAAGACACAAAGACTAAAATGACATGGTCACCTAGAAAGAATGCCAGATAATCAAGCGGTAAAAGTAGTTCAGAGATGGAAACCCAAAAGGAAAGAGAACAAGAGGAAGGCCCCGTAAAAGATGGCAAAAGAAGAAGAAGAAGAAATATGTTTTTCCATAATTAGAAATTATGGTCACTAGGTGATCACATGTTCCTACTATTTTCAGTGGTTTCGCTTCAATTTTGATTATTTAATTTAGTCTTCGTTACTTATTATTTTTATTTTAGTATCTTCAGTTTTTGTAGTTGCTAGCTAAAAACAACTGGATTCCTCGTACATTAGTACGTCTACTTTCACTATGCATCTACTATGGGTTCCATTCTATTACATCATACGATTGCTTAAATAGTTTTTGTTCGTATTCATTTGTTATACCCACTAAAATCAGTTGATTCTTGTTCTATATTTTTTCTGTCATTTGATTAAAAATTTGCTTCACTATTCTTGTGCAGGCTGTGAATGTCAGTGCAGATAAATATATGACTCTATAATTATCATGTTGCTATTAGTCTCCGTTTTTACGTATATGGGATAACGACTTTGTTTTCTCATACCACTAAAATCTGCCTAGTTTGTGATATATATCTTTATTAATAGAAGATTTTGACATTTTTTCCATTCGCATTGTTTAACTCACTCTTTATTTTTTTTTCTTTTTAGCCTTTTGCTTGGAATTTTTTCGGTTTTTCCATTATTATTATTTTTGTCTTATTTTATTTTGCTTTTTATATAAAGTTGATTATAGATCTTCACAAAATTCTATGACTTTCTCTTCATCAGTTCTCTCCACTTGTACATTTTGTGTTATATTGATTCTCTCTTTCAACTGTGTGTCTATTTCTATTATTATTCATGAGTTAATAAGTTTTCATTTTATTGCTTTGTTTAATTCTGTTAACATTATTGCTCGCAATATTTTATTTGGTCTGACTTTTGTTCTTCTACCAGAATAAAATAATATAGTGTGTGTTGATCTGCTAATTTTGCGGTCCTTCTTTTTCGATTGGCCGATTGCTAATATTTGGATATTATAACAATTCATTTCTTCTGTTAACCGCACTTCTTTCCCTCTTAGTGACGTTGTATTTTAGGTAGCGATTTGTATTTTTTCTTCCTTTATGCCATTGTTTTTTTTTTATCTTGATTATCACTTTTTATTTCTTACTAAACATAAAGATTCCACCAATCCCTCTCAGTGACTATTTAGGTCCCCCTAAGCCTTTTCTATATCTAGATGATATATCATCATTAGATAGGGCATTTTTATCTTTAATTATCTTTTGATAGTTTGTTTTTGTCTATTATCCTATCTTGTTTTCTTCTCGGACTTTATTCCAATTTCCCCTTTGAATTTTCATCTTTTAATTTTTTTTAAATGTTTTAATTATTAAAATCATTGCTGATATAGGTGTTTTTGATTTCGTTCAATGACTTCCGAAATATACAATACAAAAGAATATGCTTCCACAGACTTACCAATATACTACAATCTGAATATTTACTTGCTTTTATACGTGTTCAAACAACAGACAAACATTGATAAACTACCAAGCCAAATTCTAAATTACGGCACTGTATACACACCATTATGACATATTTACGTTACCGATAACAAGAGTCACAGAAACGTACATACTACGCCTGGTTTCAAAATTTACTAAATTTACGACACCGGGTACAAAGTTTGAGTCGTTTACGCATACAATATGATAATTTATATAAAAATATTACTTTGCTAAATACGTTAATTAGATAAAGAGACAATTTAAGATTGAAACACAACTTATGTGATGATTACCGAGTTTTATAATGTGATCCGGTAGTCACTGGTTAGTTATGGTATAGTTTGGTTAGGTGTAGTTTTGCTTGTTCTGGACTGACACTAAATAGGTTCTATACGCCCAGTGAAGAAATCTCTGAACAAGTTAGTTGTAGCAGAATTCGTGTTAACAAAGTGCCACGATAAAAGCATTTTTTCTGCTTGAATTTCAAAGACCTCGATTCTTATTTTAATATATGGTAGTCTTTTAATGTATTCTGTTGGTGTTTTTTCTGTACAAATTATTAGTAAGAATATAATGTTTTCAGAAACGCTTTTTAAAAGACATTACAACGAAATAGTATGCTTAACTGACAAAATAATGCAAGAGGTGTTTTGACAATCGGACACTACAAAATTTTAGATCTTGTTATAACTCTACAGTTTAGATTTTAATATTTATTAATGATATTATATGAACATAATTGAAGCATTAGAAATGTGCTTTCATAGTTCCGTCTATATACCTTGAAGAGAAAAGATACTGAAGATATCTTGGAGAGAAAAAAAAAACAAGTAACTTCAACTCTGTGCGTATATGCTTCTGGGAGGACAGAGTTATAATAGGAAGATATTTTAATGCTGATATGGGTAAATCCAACAGAGCATATGAAAGGATATATGAAGGATTCGGCTTTTTAACTAGAAACGAAGGTAGATGATATGCTAGAATTAGCAATAGCAGCAATGTAAGGAGTGCAAGGTAATAGTAAGTGAGACTGACAACAAAACTCACTTGGGTTTAACATCGAAGTAAAAAATCGAAACTATATCAAAATATCGGAGAGGATACCAAAAAATGAAGTGGTAGATGTTAAAAGATGAGAACGAAGGTCTACTCATGACAAAAATAGTAGAAAAAAGGTGCTGTAATATAAAAGAAAGTTCTAATATGATTAAGAGGAATATGGCTTATTGGAGGTAATGCTATTGAAATACTTGGAAAAACTGCAGAAAAGAGGTTTGAGAATAAAGAGTCTTAATGGTTTTTAAACGAAGTTCAAAAAAAAAATAGTAAAAAGAAAAGAGAACATGGTTGACACCCCCCGTTACTGTGATATTAAATTATCATTTTTTCATTAAATAAAACATTAAAAAAAAATAATCATGTAGTGTTCTCCTTTTCGTAATAAATTTGTTATATTCTTTTACATCATTGATTGTATCTGCATGGAGGTGCCGCTAAGGCATTTACAGAGGTTTTTTAATACTGGGATTCTTCTTCTTTTTCTCGATATCTTTCCCTCTATTTTATCCAATATGATCAAGTAAAGCAGGATATATATCTGTCCTCTAATTACACGAGCAAAATAGTCTAACTTTATCTTTTGTAGGTCCAATAAAAGTTTTCCACCCTTATCCGAATATAAATTTTCGCTATATTTTCCTTTTAATACCGGTATATTTTTGCCTTTTTCGTGAATGTTGAATGAATGTTAAAGAAGTTTTTTCTCCAGTACCTGGGTTTTTATACTTTATGAAGCATATAACTTATATTACGACTTTGATTTTCATTTTAATTAATAAGTATTTGGATCTTATGTTTTTGATACTTTTTCTCTTTAATTTAATTTTCTTTCATTCAAAAGTTTTAAAATTTCTTGTGTATTTCACCCTTTTTTGACGACTAGAGTGTGATTTTTCAAGATGGAAGAGCTTTTTTCACATTCTATCAACGTTTGTTTTTTATCTTAAGTTTGTTCCTATATATGTTTTTTATATGGCTTCTGTTATTCTGATAATTTTTTTAACAAAAACATAATGCTTTATGAGGTCAATTCTTGTTTACAATCAAAAATGACACTCGAGATGATTCGAAACTCAAATAGCATATCTTGTAGTATATAAAACCAAAGATGCGAGAGAATAATAAATTCGGCCTGCCATAGAGCATTCTATTGTACAACCACACAGCAAAGTGGTTTCTCCTCATATTCATATTATTAAATTTTCCCAATTTCCTAAATTCTTCCGCTTCTATCAAATTAAAACTATATCTCGCATCAGCTCGACTTCCTTTTCCTCGCTAAAACCGTTATTTTTCAACTGTTCTCTCTCACCTTAATAAACAGGCCAGAATGCGTCCGTCCCAGTTTTTAGAATGATGAGAAAAAGCTTTTAACTTGAATATTTTACATCTTATCGTCAGTTAACTCAGTGTGCGATTCGCCATGGTTAAATAAAAAATGGAAAGCTTTTACCACCGGCATTTTCACTTGTGTGTTTCAGTTTAAGTGTAAAATCTTACCGAAAAAAAAAAAAGGTTTGTAGCGAAAACATGAACAGCATACTGTCTTGTTAATAAAGAAAAACTGGGTTTTAAGTTTGTACGAAAGCTACAATTGCTTTTTTAATTTTATACATTTTTACGCGTATTTAAATCAATTATAGAATACTAAAATAAAAAGTAAAACATAACAGCTTTTTAATTTCGACAAGCATATCATCAGCTTGACATATTTCGTTGTACAACAAAAGATTCTGATTTTAAATAATCCCAATTTTTTGTGTAATGTGATATTCTTGTACTCACCAACGAACCAGTGCTGTATCTCTTTGATTTCGAGTTTGAAAATTCCGTATAGTACGTAGGAGGATTGTATAACATTAAAGGATATGGTTCAAAACCTGAAAGAAATAGAAAATGTAGCGATTATTATCTTAGAAATAATAAAAAACAGAAATTTAAATGTATGCAATTGAAATTTTGTATTTTATATTAGTTTTTGTAAATTGTATTATCTTGTATTCTCCATTATCTTATCTTCCTATATGTACCTACTATTTATTCATTATAGTAAGGTTCTTAAATCTACCCATACAATAATTATTTCATAAATGACAACTTTTATCAAAACTGAACGCATGATAGTATCATTATTTCAATGATATTTAAACAAACATTAAAAAGAGATGAATCAGATAATATAATTAGAATGGAGGGCCTCAAGTATATCCAGAAATTTTATTTTGCAAGATTTTGGAATGTGCTTTTTTTCTTTTCCTAACTACATTTTTCACTTGTTGTTCCATTGTAGTAATTATTTCAAACCGACACTCCCACTTTATATCATAACCAACATTCAATATGAAAGAAGACACTACTACGTCAATTCAAACTATCTGGTGACTCCCTTATCAAAACATAAAACATAATAAAACCGAACCTTGGCACAGCTAAAACTTGAAATGACCACTATCAAAAGCAACCGATGGTAAGATCACTACATTAGGCAAGGATCCGTACTGGGACCAGCGCTTTGGAAAGTTTTATATAATGAAATACTAGAAATCGACTATGGAGCAGAGACCAAAGCTATTGCTTACACAGACGATCTAGCCCTACTCATTTAATGTAACAACAACTTAGAATTAGAAATGCTGGTCAACAGAAGCTGCAGAAAATATAATGATGGTAAAACAAGATCTAGTGTTGGCGACAGAAAAAAAAACAGATATCTAGGCATCTGACTAGACACCAGTTGAAGATTTACAAAGCACCTGATGAAATTAGTCCATAGAGCACAAGAGAGAACCACGGCATTAATAAAAATTATGCCAAACACCGGTGGCCTAAGCACCTTCAAAAAAGAATGTACCTTCAGGTTGTAAATTCTACCGTCTTATTCGGTGTCACCATTTGGTACCAAGTCTTGAGAATTGCTAAATATAAAAAACTGCTAGCAAAGGCACAAAGAATGTCCTAACTAAAGGTAGCAAGTGCGTATCGAACTACTTTTATAGCTGTCCTACAGGTCATAATGGGTACAATCCGCATTCACACCCTAGCCAAACAAAGAGAAACTATATATTATAGAGAAAACGATCATCTACCAGAAATAAAATCAGAAGTAAGATCACATTTGCCCAAATATGGCAAAATAAATGGAAGGCACAAACGGCAAAGGTTCAATGGACCAAAATGTTACTCCCTGATATGGTAACATAGTCCAAATATAGATTCGGAAGGTGAAATTATTATTTTACACAATTTCTTACCGAACACGGCTGCTTTAGGTCGTAGAGAATAAAGAAAACCACAATCGATTTGTGTATCGATTGTTGAGTCATAGACGATGCAGAACAATGCGTTCTTACTTGTACTATTTTTCAAAGATAATGAATCAACCTAATATCAAGGCTGGGAATTATGCAAATAATAAAGAAAAAGGAGTCGCTAGAAAGAGCGAGACAGGAACAGGGTGGATAAAGTAACAAATTACATATAATGCATTACCAGCACTTTTACAGCCAGATCTATAATTATATTACTTACGATGTTTTTACCACCTGCTGTACCCTCCACCCTTTGTTATGTCACATGTCACCTATGCTGTTTACTGCCTACACTGAATTATTTTTTGAGATAGCGTTAAATAACCGTCGCGAAGATGGTAAAATTGGTGGTGAAATTATGAATAACATCAGATAACATCGTCTAGAAGACTTTCAAACGAATGCACTAAAAAGGGCTTAACAATCAACGCACTGAAAACAAAATGGATGATGGTCGGAAAAATTAATGTCGAAGACTCAGTACTACAATTAGATAACAAAATCCTAGAAATGGTGGAATACTTTAGATATCTGGGTAGTTGGATTGACTGCACGGTTGAAAGTGAGGAGGAAATCTCGACCAGAATAGATCTTGCATAAAAAAAATTTATTAACTGGCGTTCTTTATTGTGCAGTAGAAGTCTGTCATTTGACTTGTCTAAGAGTATTGAAGTGCTATCTCTGATCTGCTTTGTTCTATAGATGTAAAACCTCTATGCTTAGAATTCCGTGAACAGCACACATATCTAACGAACGTGTGCTAGAGACCATGCACAAAGAGCGAGAATTGATCGACATCATCAAAATAAGAAAGATCCAATACTTCGGTAATATAATGAGAGGACCTAGATATCGCTTACTTCGGTTGATTATTCGGGTTAAAATCCAAGAAAAACGCTGAGTAGAAAGAAAACAGTCCTGGCTGCGTAACATTAGACAATAGACAGGTCGAACGGTCGAGAGAAATATTTCATCAGCTTGTTAATACAACGATAGCCAACTTGAAAATAAGCAAGGCATACAAAGAAATAGAAATTTACCTACACTTTTATTTTTACATTCTCCCCTTGTCAGACCACATACACCTACACTTTTACTATCCCATACTTTGCCTCTTTACAATACTACCTCTGGATTTTATTTTAAGTAATTCTTATCACTTTTAGGTAAGAATCTTTTACCGGTTGTTTACTTTAATTTCCAGGCGGTAGGTGGGTAGACTGGACAGTGTTGTATGCGGCGCATATTATCCATACTTTGGATGCTATGCCCTAGCATAGTCCCTCTCCGGATCGGATCCAATAGAAATAAAGACGCCTTCCCTAGTTGGTTTAGAACCTTTCCACCTCAGTGAAAGAAAAAAAATTAGACTACTGGGATGACAGTGCCAGTAGTCTTACCAAAAGACATCAAACTCTTCTCACCAATTGGTAAATAATGAAATTTCAAGTTCAGATCAACAGAAGGCTCACGCCTTCAAAACCCAACTTCAAGATAACTTTGTTACCACAAATGATCCTAGATTCGACCCTACCTCTCATTGAACTATTGCTAAATATAGCCAAGAAATACTTAAAAGCCTTTATGATCTAAAGAACATGCATAGTATTCCATTCATGTCAAGTATGGATTAATATTCACTAGAAAACATTTACCAAATAGGCAAATCATATTCATAAGGACCTGACAATGTTTTCAGAATCTGTGAAAATATTTTCTGCCGAGCATCACCTCTGACATAGGTGATGCTTAGCTGACCCTTTGTTAGTCCTTGAAAGGTAACCAAAACGATCATGGACACTTAGATTTTACCACAGAAACAAATATCATTCTCTCATTTCAATTTGGCTTTTGAGAAGGTCCATCAACAAACAACGCGTTGACTGAAATCACCACTCACCTCACACAAAGCTTAAATGATACAAAATTCATCCTTGCCATTTATATTTTCCGAGGTTCAAAAAGCCTTTAATCAAGTATGGCATTCCGAACTATTACAGACACTTCTCAACATAAGCCTAACGATTCTCTTTATCAAACTCCTCCATTCATATCTCTTAGATAGGAGTATAAAGGTTAAGAAGTTTTCCGCACCCTTTAATTTTACAGAAGGATTCTCCTAAGGTTTCATTCTTGCACCCATACTTTACACCACTTTACATACTTTATACTATATGCCAATATTACACAGTAAGTAGTACATTAGTACAGTATATAAACATATATGCTGTAATCATTCAGAACCTCACACAAACGCTGCAATCTTTGGAAAGGAATATTCTGCGTAAAGTAAACTAAAAACAACGAGACGTTTTGTCGGCTCTATTACATAAAAAATCGAATATCTCAAACAGACATGAGAGGTTTTCCTCTCTGCGTAGGAGTTATACCCTAATATCTACCCGAAACCAAAATACCCAATCCCCAAAGTATTCCTATGCTAATCCTTTAACAATGTATTCATCATACACCTAAAAAGAAACTTGTATTAGTCCAAACCAAATTGTTGACGTCTGCCAGCAACAAACCTTCTGCTGAATACATGGACATTTTGGAGGCAACTCCTTCTTTGTTTGCCTATTCCATTAAACAATTACAACTGTCTATAAAGAGGTAACAGGCACAGCTGCTATCAATGTGTTCACAAACTATGCAGTTAATTACAAAAAAAAAATAAATCTGAAAAGAAAGTTTACTTTCTTTAATCTCTCTCTCTAGCTTACATTCCCCTTACAGGATCACTTGACGAACTGCTGCAAGTGGTAGAAAATTTGTAACACCAGTACTTATATCCACTAACTGAAAATAGGCTCAGAAAAGGCAAAAAAAGTTTGTCTAAAGGAAACACCCAGAAATATGAACAACATTATACAATACAAACAAGACGACAAAAGTTCTCAAATTCTTCCGTTCATCATTTATAGCTAGCCAATATGTACTTAGGTAAGTAGGCCACCTAGAGAACAACCTGCCTGGTTTTCCCTAGGAGTTTTCCATCTCCGTCAAATCTTATTAAATCAAATGAAAACATATATGATAGAAATAACATCCAGGCAAGATTTAACAACAATTTAGTAGAGCTTTGCATATCCTTCGATCTTATTCTTTGATATCTGAGAATTTCCAAGAAAAAAAAACTCTATATTCATGAACAATTCTCCATCAAGGTCATTTTTCTAAGTTTAGAAAAAAAATATCTATTCGATTATTAGTTTTTTTTACACGTAAACAAATAAGAAACCCATATAAAATTATTGGTAATTTCTCATTTTCTATCCAGCCCACATTTTCCAATTACGTTTCAATTTTATCCTGGAATTGATCTTAATTAGAAGGAAACATGCAATGGTTCAGTAAATACCATCGTCTCGCAAACTCTTTGACCTATTATTCCACGGTATTAATTAATTTTTGATTGTAAGGTTTTTTTTTATAATTTCCTAGAATGTATGACGTATGTCATGTGTATTCAAGTGTACGAATTCTCACATAGAAGGAGCCATATTAAGATCAAGTTCACGCTTTACCATATTTTATAACACATACCATGTGGTCCATATGTATGGAATAAATTAATTTTTAGCGTTATTATATACTATGTGAAAAAAACCTAAAATAGGTCGATTTTTATGCTTAAATTGACAATTTACAGTATAAAAATAATATCCCCCTCCATATCAAAAAAAGTTAGATGTACTTCTAGAGATTGAGGAAATTGACGTAAGTCACGTGAGTGACGTAAGTAAATCGTCTATTTTGAGAGTTTTACATTAAGAAAAATATTACCCTTCCAAAGTTCAGTTGGTTAAGGAGTTAAATGAAGATGATCCTGATAGAAGGCATGAATTCTATGAAATGATGATGGACAGAATGAACGCATATTTGCAGTTCATAAACAAAATAGTTTTTTCTGATGAAGCGACGTTTCATTTAAACGGAACGGTTAACAAACAGCACTGTAGATATTGGAGCAGAGAAAATCCTCATTGGGTGTGTAAGACTCACACGCAATATCCTAAAAAAATTAACAATTGGGCTGATATCATTAACAATAAAATCATTGGTCCTTATTTTTTTGAGTGCACAGCTGATCGTGAGGTTTATCTAGATTTTTCTATTAACTTTTTAGTGCCTACATTACGAAAATTTTTTCCTAATGTTATTCATCCAAATAAGATAGCTCGACCTATTTACTATCAACAAGATGGAGCTCCACCGCATTTTACACTTATAATTGGAAATTGTTTAAACGAGGTTTTTCCCAATAGGTGGATTGGAAGACGTGGGACGCTCGAATGGCCGGCTAGATCCCCCGATTTGACTCCTCTCGATTACTGCTTATGGGATTATTTAAAATGTAAAGTATATATTAATAGAGCAAACAGTATGGCTGATTAAAAAGTTAGAATAACGGAAGATATTAACAAAATAACTCCCGGAGTCGTACAAAATGTTGTACGAGAATCGCCTCGGGTATTGTCAAGAAGTGAATAGTGGTTATTTTGAACATTTAATTTAATTGTAAAGTACATTGAAAAATACATTTTAAATATTATGTAACATTATTATCTTCATTCAACCTAAAATTTTGTGATAGACACATTATCAAAATTTTACATTTAAAAAATCAATTTTCTCAGTTATGATTGTACCAAACTTAAAAAACTTTATATTGCTGAACAGAGGACTGAAATCCCTTTCTAACAAGGTGCCATACGACCCCCTTTGTTATTTAAAATTTTCGAGGGGTGCTTATAATTCAAAGGGCGTGCTAGAGGGGGGATAATATTTTCATACTATAAATTGTCGATTTAAGAATAAAAATCGACATATTTCAGGTTTTTTTTTTATATAGTACTTAATAACGCTAAAAATGAATTTATTCCATACATATGGACCGCATGGTGTACACATAAATACACACACATACTCCACATACTCACATAATATACACACATACTCACAAATACAAAATACACCTATGCTCAATCAATACATCCACGTTGAAATGTATATGCTTTTGTACTTACTATTTACATAGTAGATTCCATTTTGATCTACAAAACCGTTCGGGAAGACGAATTGCGAGTCGTATTCTAAATCTGAAAAAAAAAGAAAGTTGTGATACAAATTAAATGAAATCTATACTAAAATTCTAAATCTTAAAAGAAATTTTCAAGTATATTGTAAAAAAATTTTAGTACATCTGCCGATTTAAAGCTGGTAATAAATTGTACCCCTTATTAAACGAGATAAAATTTTACTATAAGGAAACTACAAATTTTACCATCTTTACCAGTTAAAATACCAGTTAAATCTGCTAAAAAATTTTTAGTCTACGGAAAATTAAAAAATGACGACCCCTAAAATAACATCGATTTTTTAGACTAAAACAAGATTATAGTGTATCACCAAGAGTTTTCGAAATATACATTGACATCATAAGAGGATCGGATAAAATACGGACAATAAGGACAGGTACACCAGTTATTTATGTAAAGTGCTTACTAAAAATTAAGTAGAGTATATATACCGATGTTTAATTATTTTCAATGCTTTTTAGTTTGTCGTTGTTACTTTACTCCAAATATGTGTCTCCCAAATAAATTTTATTATAATTATTTTTTAAAAACCTACTTATGGCTGTGATATCTGTAATTGGCGCAGTTGGCAGTAGGATTTTCCAAAATTGTACAGTGCTTTTGAGTTAACCTTGGTATTCGCGTACAGTTTTCCGTTTTAACGATTTATGAAAATGATATATTGCGGATACGGTAACAGCCAAACGTCCAGGAAACTGAGAAACAAACATTGGCCACAACCAATTGGGAAAGCCAAGACCAGGGAGTATTAACTAGCATTGTCAAGAACCCAATTGGTATAGACGGAAGAACAAGAATAGTCTGAAGTTTGTAGATAATGAAAATATTCATATTTGTCGTACGAATTCTCAGAGCAATAGACTTCAATGACGTAGGACACAAATTAGTCAGGCTCCATGATGTAGCTTCATACCAAGGACTCTTTTATTTTTAATTTAGGTTTTTTCCAAAATAATAATATCCGCACATTGGACTTTTATACAATTTAATCTTTGTCATATCAGAATATCACTTATTGAAAAATGAAGCTCAAAGACTATGTACTAGTTTTAGAAACAAACAAGTCATTATTCAGAATTAGAAACTTCATTTATCCCTTTTAATTACAACACAGAATCACATTTAAGAACAAATATATTAAATTAATCCACCGTGGTATTTCATGAAAAAAAAAGAGAGAAAAGAAAAGGACTTCTAAATCCTCTAATTAATAATATGTATCACTGGAAATATAGACCAAGGAGACGCAGAAAGAGTAGAAAACGAAATAAGATAATTAGAAGATAATCGAAATAGACTTAAAGTAAATTACTTAAGACAAACATTTTCATTGCAAGATTCTATACTTTTAATTATGCTATAAATACCATTTCACACAATCAATTGATTCTTCTTCTACTTCTTCTTTTTATATAGACGTAACTCTGTCTGTTTTTCAATATGCCTCCAGTAAGTTGTCATTCCATCGATTTATTGGTCTTCCTACTGACCATCTTCCTACTGGCGAACAGTCTCTTGCCGTCATTACTACCCTATTTGTTGTCATTCGGCTTATATCATTGTTTCGTTCTACTCTTCTATTTTTTACCTAGTTTTTGATGTTCTCCACCTTGCATATATGTCGTATATCTGTACTTCTAGCTCTGTGCCATAGTGTCTTACCATCAATTTTTCTGTTTTTATCTCTGCTGTTTCTAACATCCTTTTTGTCCTCTCTGTGTCAGGTCTTGTTTCTGCCGCGTATGTCATTATTGGTCTGATGACTGTTTTGTAAATTCTGCCGTTTCGTTTCTTTCCCGATATTTTTATTTCTCCACGTTGTTTTATTTAGGTAGCCTGTGGCTTTGTTTGCTCTATTCACTTGATCTTCCACTTCGGTTTCGAGCTTTCCGTAGCTAGATAATATGATGCCTAGATATTTAAACTCCATCACTTGTTTATTATCTGACCTTAGAGTTCCAATTTGTATCTTAGTAAATTTACTGTTGGAACCATGCATTTTGTCTTTGTTAAGGAAATTAACATGTTAAATTTTCTGGCGGTTATATCAAATTGGTGCACCATACGTTGTAAATCATCTTCACGTTGAGAGAGTAGTATTGCGTCGTCTGCATAGCAGATTATTTTAAGTTGTTTTCCTCCCATTTTGTATCCCTTTTTTGTTCTTACTTTTTTTATTATTAACCAGGTTGAACAATAGAAGACTCAGGGAATCTCCCTGCCTTATTTCATTGCCAGCTTCAATAGGGTCAGTTAGTTCTTCTTTTTGTACTTTTACTTTTATTGTGTTGTTTTTGTCGATATTTTTGATAGTTTTGATTATTCCTAGAGGTATCTCTCTTGCATAAAATAAGTGGATAACATCTTTTAATTTGACCCGGTCAAATGCCTTTGTAAGGTCCACGAAACATAGATATGCCGGTTTGTTGTATTTTAATGATTTCTCTTGCACTTGCCTCATTATAAATATAGCGTTGGTGCATGATCTTCCCGACCTAAAACCTTGTTGTTCTGCTGCTAGTGTGATAATTTTATTCAATTTATTTGTTATCACTTTGGTTGTTAATTTTAGTGTTGTGTTTAATAAATTAATTCCTGTGTAATTTTCCGGATCCGATTTTTCTCCCTTTTTAAAGAAAGGTATTAGGATGCTTAATCTCCATTCTTGGGGAATTCTGTTTTGTTCTATTATTTTTTGAGCTAGCTTTAATATTTGTTTGGTCAGATCTGGTCTTCCGTACTTTAGGAGTTTGTTCGTTCGGTATCCTATCCTCTGCTGTTGATTTTATATTTTCTAATTTTCTTAATGCTTCCTTTACCTCTTCCTCCACAATATTTATTTCTTGGTTTGTCGTCACCTCTGGTGTTGGGGGTTCATCATCGTCACATTTAGCAAACAGGGATCGAAAGTAGCCTACCCATGTTTACTTCTGAGTGTGTTTCGTTATTATTAGTTTGTGCATGTCTTTTCTTTGTCCTCTGATCATTCTCCATATTTCTTTTTGTGTTCCATAGAAATCGTGTTCCATCTGTTTTGAGAAACTCTGCAATTGTTCTTTTTTTTTGTCTAACTAAAGTATTCGTTTCATTTATGAATCGTTTATAGTGGTTGTATGCCTGTTGTGTTTGTTGTGTTCTGTATTGTAAAAAGGCTTTCTTCTTTTCTTCATATTTTGTCTTTACTTCTTCTCTAAACCATGGTGTTTTCTTTTTTAATATGTTAAGGCAGGTTTATAAACGGACATAGTACATAATCTAATCATAAGTCATAAACATAACTTTAACCACAATCATAATTCATAAGATTTAAGATTGGTTTATAACTAGACATAATACATAACCATAATATTTAAGAACTACTTCAGAAAATACAAACCTAACCAAATTTTTATAGAGCATGAAGAATTTTTTTCTGGTCTTTAGATTCATAGAAAAGTAAAATAAATAAATATGTGGTTGAATTCGCTCCAAAAATAATAAATTAAAATAGTAGGGTTATGTATAGGAGCAGGAGGAAACTGCAGATGATTCTACCAACGCATGCGCATATTCGAACAATTCCATAATGTTTAATACTTAATTCATAAATGTTGAAAGTTACCAACTTTCAAGGTCACGTTTTAAGGACTAAATTTATGTCTTATGTATTATGGATGCTTTTAAATGGGTACATTTATTTATTAACTTTTAACATTATGCTTATATAATAAGATTATGGTTAAAGACTAAAATTATGTTTATGTCCGTTTATAAATCCGGCTTTAGTGTTCGTTACTTTATTCTCTCTAAGTGATTCTGTTGCTGCGTTAATTATATTATTTTCAGCGATCTTCAATTGATTCTAAAGTCAAAAATTGAAGCTGTAGAGAAGAAGTTAGCCGTATTTGATTAAAATGTTCATAACTATATTCAGTCATTAGTCATCAGTAATCCCGTAGAAAAAAGTAAGGTGGAAAAAAGAACGTTGAGCCCAGAATAGTAGGTACCTGTTGGCCTTGTGAATTCTTCGGTTTATCTCTGCGGTAGTATTATTTTCAGTGTGGACGATCGCTTCCAGGTATATGAATTTGTTAATTGCTTTGATGACGTCATTGTTGTGTAGTTCCGCTGGGAGATATTCTATTCCTGGTGATTTGTTTTTGGTTAGTTTTTTTAAGTGCCTCTTTAACTTCAACAGTTGTAGGTGCTTTCTCTTTCCCCTCGCCTGTTTCACTTACTTCGTTCCTTTTAACTTCCAGGTTTTTTTTCTATTTTTTTATATATTAAGTAACCTGTTAAAGTATTCCACTCATCGATTCAATACATCTTTGCTTAATTATAATAGGTTCAGGCTTCTGTATTGATTTGTAGTTGCTTTGAATTATTTTCGGTTGATGTTACCTTTCTTATTAAATGCTCTGAATTATTCCACTCTATATTTTCTATATATATTTAAGTTCCTTATTTAGATAGATTCGTTTTTTCCTTTGATATATCCCCTTTTCTTCTCTTTTCTTTATCTGGTGCTTTAAATATTTATATTAAATAAATTCTTTACATCAACTGCACGGTCTTTTGAAATACATATAGTATAATGTTGCTTACCTGTTGATTGATGATCGGGAGTACCGTTTCCCGTGGAATTACCCGTTGATGTCGTGGAAGTACCAGTTGACGTCTGCGTCTGGTAGTTTCTGGGCTTGTTCAGGTAACCCTTCTTAAATAGAACATCTTGTCTAGGAGTTGTGATTTTAGTATACTCATCTAGAACAAATAGAAAATAACTTAATACAAATTATTGGGACCGAATTGTGACAGGTATGAATAAATAATTGCTATAATAAATTTTTGAAAAACGTATAAATTATAATATAAAATATATACAATGCAAAATATGTAAGATATAAAAGTAATTTTATTCAATGCAAACTAAAATATGCTTTATTACTCGCTTAATTGAGCCAATTACCGTAACAATGCTATTCTTAAATAATTATATACTACGTAAAAAAGTTATCTCTTGTTTCATAATACTACGATGTACAAGGTTCAGTCTAGATAAAGAAAATGTATATACGCAGTTATTGTTAGCATTAAGAATAAGAGGAAATATCATCGATCCAAAGAAAGAGTCGAACCGAAAATGGGAAATCCTTAAAAATATAATACTGAAGACAACGAAGGAGATCCTAAAAAGAAAGAAAATACTAATAAAGCTAAATCATGGATAACTGGTAAGATATTGCAATTGATGGAAAAAAGGAAATTATATAAAATATTTGTGGTTATGATTTATTGGTTGCAACTTTCCATGCAGCTTATGGGATAGCAAGCAACCTATGTTCGAAACAAAATAAAAAATACTCAAAGAGATTTCAACAGTCACCACAAACTCTGGAAGTAAAGGCAAAGTGATTAAATCGGCGCAGTTTTGCTAAAGACCTAGAGTGAAGAGGCTGACACTTATTTAATTTTTACCGCTAAACATCAACGAACTTTTCGATCTGCAGTCTCGAGGCGAGAATACAACCCAGACACGTTTGTGGAAACAAATCCTATGCTTTATCTCCACAAACGAAAACAATCAATCCCTGGTAGCTTCACGTACACTACTCCCAGATTTTCCACATAGCCAACATAAACAAGTTGTAATAGAAGTTGGCTTCAAAATATCAATAATACCATCTTTTTCTCGACCTAGGTGGAACTTAAACAGACTAAGCGACTTTTACAGAGAGATTGTGCAACTAATATATAGATTCTATATATTAGTTGCACATTCTATATTCTATATAGATACTAATATACAGATAATCCCAAGACAATCAAACTATGTGAGATTTGTTGGCGCGGTTATCACTACAGCGAAAAATTATATCGATCAAGAAAACAAGAAAAGCCAAGATCGAGAAATCGTTGATAAACTACTGCATAGTTTAGATGCAACCAGACAACAAAAATGAATGGAGACTGTGGAAAAACTAAACTTTGGTAAATCAAGCAGAAAAGCACAGTCTTTACTTAAGAAACTCGGTAGTAGGCAAGTTTCTTAAGTTTTCAACTAGAAACAAAGTACCAATAGTTCCCAACAGAGTTGCCTCCCACGCTGTAACAACCTCTAGAGCACCAAGAGACCGCGATCGCACCACAAAAGTAAAACTAAAACTAAAAATACTTAAGTATGCCCACCTACATCTGAATATTATGAAATTACTTGAAAAGAAATCATCTCAGCCATATCAAAAAGAGGCCCTTCTCTTGAACACAAAATATTCTAAATTAAAGGAAAAGTTTTAGAGAAAGTATCCAGATACAATTACTTGTGATATGTGCTAAATAAACAATAGGACCGTAGCCTTAAAATAAAATGACGTATTGAGATGAGCAGAAGCGCTTTCAATAAGATGAAAGTAGTATTAGGCAATGGAAATATGAAAATAGAAATTAAAACTAGAGTATTGAAATGTTACGTATTCTCTGCCCTTTCATTGAAAATATTTGACCTTAAAAAGGTCAGATCATTAACAGGAGATAAAAGATTCACAAACGTCGTAAGATCATTGCTTAACAACTTTAAGAGATTTTGAGAGGAAGAAAGCCGCTGGCGAAACCATAAAATTGGCCAAGCGCAGAGTGAAGCGCTATCGTCCATGCTGTTTAACGTCTATACTAAGGCTCAACCAATCATACACACTCCCGAGAACTTCCTGTATGCTGACAGGTTTGCTTTGAACGTACAGGACAGAACCTTTAAAGGCGTCGAAACCAAACTCGAGGGATAGAAACTCGCCAAAGCTTAATTTTACCTAAACTCAAATCTGCTCTTTCCATTTAATCTCTAGAAGGTCAAAAAGAAAGCTAAAGATCAGGTCGAACAGACACCAATTGGAACTCGCGGAGCATCCAATATAACTTGCTGGACAGCACACTCACATATTAAGCACACTGCCAAAAGACCGTTCTGAAGGTAGCATCCCGTAACCTTCGCAAACTCCACTACTCTAAATAGGTTACCCAACCAAACGTCCTTCTAACTACAGCCAAGGCATTAAGTTTCTCTTCGGGTGAGTACGCACGGGAGACGACGCACGTGCTGCTTAAAAAATTTAAAGCTATGGAGTATAAAAACAATAGAACTCTTCAGAACTGCTGCAGATAGAGCCAAATGAACCGTAATGATTGTCAATCTTCTTAAACCAAGAAGCCCATAAGGAAGAAAGAAGCGATACTTTCCTTCTTGACCCAATAATCTTTCTAACACTCACAACAAAAAAAGTTCATCTAGTAACGGTTCATTCCAGAGGACTAACGTTCAATTTTTGAAGCAAACTCGTATGTACAATTTAACCTTACTTACTTTGCAAAACAACTAAAGAGGTTCACTGGTCGAGCTTTGTCTCAATGGTTATAGTTGGTAAGAAAAGATTTTCATACTAGCAGAATGGATATAAGAATTCATAACCACAAACACCTACAGCAAACATTGTGTTAACCAAGCATTCGAGCTACCATTAAATAGACAGAAAACACCTATCTACAAAAAACGGAGATATATGAATTCTTAATTGCGAAAAGAAGAGAAGAAAAGGTAGTTTAAGCTCCTGATACAATTCTAATAATAAATCACTCTATTGTAAGAGATATCCGGCGATATAAATAGGGCACTCAATGCTCTGAATACTATTTAAACTTGACTCACAAAACTCCATCTTTTATTAGCCAGTTGATTCCAACATCTCCACTAAACGCGTCGGTGAATGGCAATCTACTTTTTCCCTACGAGTCCATCCAGTCAGGCTCTGCCACATCATCATTGCAAGATACATAAAAAATAACTCGTTTTACCAAACAGAAAAAAAAAAATCCTCTTCAGCTGAATTCCCACGAGAAACTTTCGTTTGCCAGTCATCTTCCTTATCCTGTGCGGAGGACTCTCAATCATCTGCAAGTCGGAGTGTCCAAGTATAAAACCAACATAAAAAAGGGGGACTGTCGCCTGCTGACTTCGATACCCTGCATAATTTGAGGCGGTACAAAATTCAACATTGCTAGTAGTTTTCCGCTATTAAAGAAACCTTGCACTAAGCACGATCCCCTGCATGCAAGTGACACGGCCATTCAAATCGCTATTTTTTGCATAAACAAGATTTAATTTTTTGGACTGAACAAGTAAAGAAAGAAGAAGAAGGTTCTGCCCATTTTGCAGTACTCTAAGTGAGTTGCTATTACTTCTATAAACAAGTCTTGTCTTGTCTTCCAAACATTTATAACTGTAACGGTGTATTCTATCATCGCTGATAAATGTTCTTCCTACTTAGTAATTAAAAATAAATTAAATCTACTTCTGATCTTCTATTTACTAATATCCTTTCCATAGGAAACTGTGATTATGAGTATGGATCATGCCAGCCTAAATATTCACATATTTTGCATTCTTTCTGTGTACTAATCGTCGTGACAAGCGAAGAATGTCTATGTAGAGATTCTTTGCGTGTCTCTCGAGTTATTATTAAATATCATTTGTATTATTTTTTTCATTTCTTAATCCTAAAATCATCCACATGACACTAGCTAAAGCATTATTACTGCGACTGCAGGAAGTACATATTTATCTTTTTATCTTGCTTGCAATGCTAGTAATCAATAATAAAACGATAAGTTAAAGCATCGAAGAGAAGATACAGCTTCATATTTAAGGTTTGATCTCGAATTTTCTTTTGGATTGGAGGCATCCTCTTTTAGAGCCAAAGATCTGGTTATATGTTGTTTGCTTTTTATTCTGTATTCTTTAATTTTCTTATTTATCGATAAGTTCTTATTATACATCTTCATTCCTTTGTTTATGAACTCTTGTATCACCTTTTACTCTTCTAAAGTTAAAAAAAAATTTTGTAACATACCAAATATATTTATATTTCTAACAGAACTTTCTATATATCCATTTCCGACGTTCATTTAAATCCCGAACTTTGAATTTATTATTTCATTTCAGTCCTTCGCGTGTGTATATCGGTTTTTGTGACAAAGTATGCATATTGTACACTCAATAATGCAGCTTTTGATAAAATAATTATACCGCTACATGACAGTTTGTTATTCGTTAACTACGTTGTGTACCAATTCCCACGGGTGTAAAGGACAATGGGGGGCCAGTTATAAACTTTAATTAAATTTAATAAAAGTTAGTTTTGTGTAAAAGAATTAAAATCTTAACGCAAAGTACTTTTCTAGTATAAATTTGGTTTATGATCCTACAAGTAGACTTAATACATGTTGCTGCAGAAGCTTTTATCAAATATTACAAAATAACATATCAATGAACAATATGTGCATATTCAGTCAAATACTATGTGGTATGTAGGGGCAGCATTGAAAATGCAGTCGTAATTTTGAGCATTCATATAGGCACCTCTGCAAGAGCAGACTACGTTACAGATAGAAATCTTAAATTTTTTTTGGTATAAAAATCCAACAAAATTTTACTAACATCTATAGCTGGTTTCTATAGATAACTATAGTGGCAATGAATATTTTATCACATAAACAATATACAGTGGCGTTGCAATATGAAACAATTCGACTATTTTGTATTTAGATCCGCAAAATACTGTATTACTCATCTAAACACTAAATAAAATAAGGGACATACAAAGAATTGATAGGAATTATTTTAGAGAATTTCTAACCACTGGACTTGAAACTAGTGTGTAATTCAGTCTCATTATTTTTCCATTATCATAAAGAGAGGTGTGAATACGCGTATTTAGACTATTTTAGAGAATGAAGACGGTTAAGTATGGTACGAGTAAACAGATCAAATTGGCACCAAAATTTAATTTAACAGATAAATATGTTTATTTTCCTCAAGAATGCCCTTTAGCAGCTGGACGAGGTCTTGGAGCCATTTTCCTTACCCTATCGGTTTATTCCTAATGAGATTTAATGGTTCAAATCTCATTGGTTCAATTTACTTGATGAAATCGTCATGTGTCTCAAGCTTATTCTCCGTTACTACTTTTTCGAGGTTTGTTTGGTAAGAGTTACTGCCATTGCTGCTCAGTATAGCGAATATATTTATAAATGCAGATTCAAAGAATTCTTCAAAAAATTTCCTCTGCAAAATTAATTTACAACGTCAACACCTGCTAAACGGAAAACAACTGTTTAAGTTGAAAGATGTTTTCTACAAAAATATTAAACAGGAGAGGGGATAAGATGCAGCCTCGTTTCACGCCCTTACTGATTTCTACTTGTTCTGTGTATAGACCGTTGGAGATCCTTTATTCTGTATCTACTACATCTGTTGGATTATCCTCATATATTTTCTGTCAAGACCAATCTCCCTTAACACATTATGTCTCACATTGTCAAAAGCTTTTTAAAATTCGGTAGAGCAAATAAAGATAAGATCATAGTATTCTTGCACAATAACCTCATGCAAAAAACATGCTTTTTGTGTTCCTAAACCGTTTTTGAAAGAAAACTGAATGTTTCCCGTTTTCTCTTCACATTTGTTGTAAATCCGCTTATGAATTACATCCGCTGTTCCTACAGCCTCTGCCGCTTCTCGCATTTCGACCGCCATCGTTTTCTGTCGATCCATTCGTCTTCTTTAATGGCTCTGTCTCTCATAATGTGCCGTACATTTTCTTCCCAGGCAACTAAAGGCCTTCACCTTCTTCTGTATTGTGGTATGTAATTTAAAGTTTTCTTTGGCCATCTCTCTTCATTCATTCGCTTCACGTGACCATACCACACTAGTTTCACTTTTTCTCGTTTTAATTTTGTCTACACTGGAATATACAATATTTGTCCTCCTTCTAATATATTCATTCCTGATATGATCTATTTTGGATACATCACCCTCTCTCCTTAGAAAATCTATTTCTACTACTTCTATTCTTTTTCTATCTTTTTTAATAGGTTCTACCAAGGTTCGATAGATTGTCAATTTCGTTTCTTGTTTAATATCTTTAGACTATAGTAGAGAGTTTAGAATGTTTAACGCTTTTTTCCCTGCTGCGTTCTGTTTTCGATGTCTCTTTTGGTAGTGCCTTCTTTAGATATTATAGATCTGAGATATTTATATCCATTACATGTTTTTATGTTTCTAATTTCTAACTCCAGCCAATTTGATGGTATTTTTTCACTATTGTACTACTGCCCTGTTAAGAATAGAAGTCGTATCTGCAATTTTGAGTTTTTTTTTAGGTTATAACGCCAACACATTGATAGCCAAATAGTCTACCTATATGCTAAGAATGAAAGTCCTATCTTCTGTTTAAAAAGAGGTTATTCAACTTTAAAATTTTGTCGGATCTGTATTTTTACAGTTTATGTTAAGCCAATTTGTAGAAAATCCGTTTGTTAACATTTTTAGTCGTATCTCACAAGACGATTTGTAGTTACGACAAATTTGCTTAACAATTGTGTAGTTTCGACAAAATATTCTAACAACAGGAAGCTCTAACCTAATCATTCATAGTCTTCCCGCCTTTTTAGTTTCTTAACCTAAAAATTAAACGGTTGTAAGCGTTATTCGGCGTATCTGATTTTCAGTTGTTTACTAGTATTAATCTTATTGTTATAGTGTTTTTAAGTGTGTTTACATTAAAGTTTATTAACTGAACCAGTAATAATGGACAGAAATAGCAGAGCATTTAAAATTCTGCATATTTTAATTAACCAACAAAGGGAGAAAATACATAGTTTACAACGACATGTCGTGAAGAAACCTAAACTTGAGCATGTAAATGACCCCGATTTTATTTTGTTAGATTCAGAGACGCAAGAAATTGAGGAACCGAAATTAAACAGAAAAGGTTTAAATAAAGTGAAGATTATTAGTGATATAACTTTGAGAGCTGCAAATGTTGTTCCTGAAGAATCTGATTCCAAAGACGAAGAAGAAGGTAATCCCTTTTAATAGGAAATCTGGATAGATATAATATATGTATCTGTTGAAAGGGCGGAAAAAGACAATTTAACTAAAACAGGGGAAATCCGCAAACGAAAGAAATTTAAACAGAACCTAGCAGTGACAAAAAAAAAAGACAATTAACAGCCACAATTACTAATCACGGGGTAAAACCCTTGTATTTCTTGCTAGAGGAAATGTTCCGAAAAAAATACAGAAGCGAGACGAACAGAAATAGATGGAGAATTTTGGAAATTGCAAAAAGACGAACAGGAAGATTTAATTTTTAATAACGCATCTGAACAAGTAGCTAAACGGAAAACCACAGCTAGTGTTGTGTATAGAAGGTCGAAAAGTTTTTTTATATATTCTTAAAAAAAATGACGGATGCAAACCAAGTGTCTGCAAAATATTTTTTATGAGAACGCTGCTGGGATATGAAAAGAAAAATGACAGAGTTATTAGAATTGTTCTTACCAAATCAAATTCAATAGTGACGGTCAACAGGAATAAACAAGGAAAGACAGGAAAAATTAAAATAGATCGAAATATTAATAAAGAGCATTATAGAATCTTTAAAACCCACAGAACTACACTATCGTCAGGAACACGCACCATACCGACGTTATCTTCCCAGTGACATCACAATAAAAATGATGTACCAGAATTTTATTGAAAAATATCCAAATATTAAGTTTTCGTATTATTCATATCGAGAAGTTGTCGCAACTTTAAATATTTTATTTGTAAAATTAGGCCACGAAGAATACTGGTTGTGTGAATCATTTGACTTGCATTCAAAATCTACGTCTCACAAAAAAGTAGTATTGGTGGATAATTGTGAGGAATGCACCAACTTTGGTGTTCTTCTTCTTCAAGTTCCACTCCTATCGGAGATTGGAAATCATTCTGGCAATTATAATTTTATTGGTTACTCGCCTGAATAGTTCAATTGAACTGCATCCAAACCACTCACGGAGATTGCGTAGCCACGAGATTTTACGTCTTCCTACGCTTCTTTTACCTTTGATTTTACCCTGCATTATGTTCCTTAGTAGTTCGTACTTTTCACCTCTCATGATGTGCCCCAAGTATTCCAATTTCCTGATCTTTATGGAATTTAAAACTTCGCATTGTTTTCCTAGTTGTTCGAGAACTTGTTCGTTTGTTTTGCGATCCATCCATGATATTTTCAAAATGCGTCGGTAACACCACATTTCGAATGCTTCTAGGTTTTTAATGTTGGTGTACATCAAAATAAATGCACTGCTGCCAGATCAGAATATCAAACTGACTCGTCTGCAAACAGTAACTTTGACGATACATCAATGGTAGTTTCAGTAGATTTGCAAAAGGTAATAAAAATGTTTTATTTTGTTGTAATATTCTAGGTCATAATGCTTCGGAGAATTGATATGTTTAAGGAGATTAATTTTACACCTAGAATAATTACTTTTAATGAAAGTTTTGTCATCACTGCTAGAAAGCCAACAGTACCAACTGCAATTTTATGGCACAAGGAATAGCCGGACGGAATAAGTCGGATATAAGTAAGTAATTGCCAGCACAGTCTATAATTTTTTTTGTGTCACCGAGACGGTAAAAATGTTATAATGTTTGCTTGATAATGTTTGCTATAATGCTTGACAATTTGCTCTGCTCAAAAAAAAACTAAGCTTTGTTTACTTTATTTACTTTTATTGTAAACTCTGAGAATATTGCAGTTGAAAAATTAAGTATTAAGTATTTTGAGCCCGCCATACCTTCATGGCTGCGGACTCATTCCAAATACAGCAAGTAATGCTAAAGTAATTGTTATGGAATTGGCTGACTTTTTTAAATAGCAAGATGGTACTTCTGCATATAAAATGAATAAAATGAATCTCAAGCCATACCTAAATCAAATGGTTCAAGTAAATTTTTCTAGAGGTAAATATACTTTTTCGTAGAAAATCAGCTTCACCTCAGAGACAGAAAGTGAAGTAAATATTCTAAATGCAAAGATTGCAAAACAGGTAATTGCAAAACCTTCACCGAAGTCTATTCCTAGAGGCATAACGACTGAAAGAAAACTACTAATTATATCCACACTGTGTGGACACATGCCTAAAAGCAGACCAACCTTTTGGAATAATTTACCAACTTCAATTGAACCTGGAGCTTTAGATGATTAAAAAAACTGATTATGACTTTATGTTATTTTGTTTATCTTAATAAACTATAACTTTGATTAAGATAAGACTTTTTACTTTATCTTATTTTTATGATTTGTTAGGATTAAATGTCGTATCTATCAAAAGTCTAATTTCAAATACTCCAATACTACTTCAATACTACTTAAATTTGCACTCAAAAAATAATTGCTATGTTGTAACAAGATTTTTAATTAGTCATTACAGTTGATGGCAATGATAATGAATCAAATCTAAAACATCGAATATCTCAAAATAGGGATTTTGTCAGTTACGACTTCCATTCTTAACAGAGCAGTATACGTTACTAAATAGTTTTCATAGGTACTTAATATTAAAAAATTTAATATTAGTAACCATTTTGATTTTCTTAGATTTTATTGATTTTATGGTAATCGCAGTTGTTCATCGAACTGTTTGTCTGGTTTGTCTTTTGTAGGAACGTATACTTGAAGTATATTTAAATGTATGGGTTTGCATTCCAGCGTTATCAATATGATTTTTTCGGATGTAGGTACGTACTAAGTTTTTGAAATATTTTGTTAAAAAATTTTTAAGAGTATATCTTCTCCATGTCTGAAGATTTTCTATAACAGTTCCAGTATAGTAAAAATCGAATCCGTCGTACTGATATATTCCATTATTAGACCATCTAGTTTCACTAATACCCATGATGTGAAAACAAATTAATCAAAAAAGAGTCGATGTTATTTTGATGGCGAATAATATAAAATAAGTGATGAGTTCGACCGTTACTTGATGGAAATTTATTTTATCTAACAATAAAACACAATTTGAAATTGGTTATAAAAAAATGATTATGGTCTAGAAGGTGCAGTGCTTAAGTACAGTGCTGTTTTTCTATAATTTAAATCCCTTTTGTGTGTTGCTATACGCTTGTTATAAGATCTACCAGTTTGACTGATGTAAGGTTTTGGGCAGTTGCCACATTTAAGTTTAAATTCACCACTGTGTAAGTGCTTTTTCTTTCGGGTCTTGTCAACCGAAGCGAACCACTAGTGAGATATAACCCAGCGACGTAATGCCAACATTCAATACACAACAAACCACGTACTGAAGAGATGTCACACCTAAAACAGGACAGCAAAATCATCAAAAAGAAAAGACAACCAACCGAAATAACAACAAGACAGCGATGCAATAATAAATCACTTGAGAAAGACACTTTACATAAACAGCTGTATATTTGAAGACTTTTCTGAATTATACTTTAACCCTAGAATGGTACACTGGTGTCGCCAGCGACACCACGCAGTTTCGATTAGATGCAGTCAGCACGTTTCTAGAGAGGGGAGGCTTAGATTCTCAGTACCTTTACCTCTTTTAGTTTCAAATCAACTGTAACTATAACTGTTTATCGGGCGCTAATAGCTATTGTAAAATATTTATCAGTGTCACATACGACACCACAGTACAATTCCCGTTATAACTTTGAATATAGAAGTAAATGGCTTCAACAAGCAAAGCGTTGACTCAGCCTGAGTTAGAAAAAATTGTGCGTGCTTATGAGGCTGGTGAGAGTGATGAAGATGTCCCTTCAAATAATGCAGAATTTGAATCTTTAAGTAAGGATGAAGACAAAGAACTTAGTTAAAGTAAACATTTTGATACCGTTTTAAGTGGTATAAAACTCCGTTTTTCTCAAAGAACACTCGCATAGTTAAAAAAAAATAGTGCTCCGTCTACCAGGTAAGAAGGCTTACACTTCAAATACATCAGAAGAGATTCTGGCTTGGAAACTATTTTTCAGCGACTCAATTATAAACTATATTACTCAATACACAAACCAAGAAATCTCTAAACAATCTACTAAATTTAGTCAATCTCCAAGTTTTACAACTGTTACAAGCAAAGTAACTCCGATTTATAGTCAAAACAAATTGGAATATAAATTTTCAGAGCAACAATGTCACAAAAACGCTTTGAATTTTTGGTTAATTGTCTTTGTTTTGATGACAAAACAACTATAGAGCAAAGAAAACGTGATGATAAATTTGCACCTATAAGATTTTTTTGGAATGAATCTATTGAACTGATGAACAGTTGCTCAGTTTTTGGGGCAAATGTCCTTTTAAAGTTTATATTCCAAATAAACCAGACAAATATGGAATTAAAATCGTTATGTGGTGCGGCTCTAAGACTTTTTATGTATTCTGCAATACCATAAGTGGGAAAAGAGAGACGAGATGAATCAGAAACTTTGCCCACCCAATACGTTCTTCGCCAATGCAAAAATCTCCATGGCACCAATAGAAATGTCATCATGGAGAATTGGTTTTCGTCCTCAGATCTTGCAGAAAAGCTTTTACAAAAAAAGTTGACAATGGTTGAAACCTTAAGAAAAAACAAGACTGACATTCCGCCAGAATTTCTTAAAAAGAAAAAAATTGTTCCAAGTTCTGACTGTGCTTTTGACGAGACTAAGACGTTAGTATAATTTTCTCCAAACCCAAAAAAAAATTGTTCTGTTGCTGTCAACATTTCATACTTATGGTGTAATTGATGAAGACAGTAGCAAGCCCGAGATTGTCTTGTTTTATAACTCTACAAAAGGAGGAGTAGACACTTATGATCTGTTGTGTTATTCTAAATCCGTGTCTAGAAAAACTCGTCGGTGGCCTCTTAGTGTTTTAGAAATCAGATTTAAATTTAAAAATTACTCCCAGGAAAGATTTTCTTAGACATTTAGCACTACAGTTGGTGACTCTGCAACTAAAAAAGAGATTAGAAATACCAACTTTGTCCAGATTTTTGCGCTCCATGATTTTGGATGTCCTTGGCTAACTCAACCTCCAACCCACAAAAGATGTCAAGTTTGCCCTCGATCTGCCAACAGAAAAGGTAGAGACCTGTGCGTCCGCTGTAAAGCTTGCCTATGTGCCGAACACAGAAGACCACTCTGTCCAACTTGTACCGAAGAAATTTGATTTTTTTGTTATAAACATGTTATTTTCTACTTCTTTAGAGTCTTTTTTATAATCTTGCACAATAAAAAATGTAAAAAATACGTATGTTTTTGATTTCTTAGTATAAATTAAAAAAATTACCACGCTACCACTAATTATCTAAAAAATATCGATACTATTCTAGGGTTAAGATGGAATCTGTTAATTAGAGAAACGCTGAGCAAAATGTATTGAACAAAATAGATACCATATAACAGCGCTCTGTACCCCACTAAATGTTTATACCTAAATAAATCATTATGTATAAATTGAAAACGAGCAAACAACTTTATCTCATTCATTCAACTCAACAACTTGTATCGTGCAATAAATTATCAGCTTTTTATTATTTCGTAATTTTCGTTTCATGTGGGTCAAGTTAATTTTCTAGGTTATTTTAACAATAATTTCGTTTCAAAAACAATATAAACTCGAGGAGTCGTTTGCTAATAATAATCGAGCAAGCGTTTGATTGATGCTCTAAATATAAAATGAGCGAGGAGTCGTACACAATGACTTTATTGCTGTAGTAAACAAGGAAAAATAATTTATGGGGTTTTAAGTTTGAGTAGCATGAGTATAAAATAATTTTAAGCAAGTATAACTAAGTAAACTTACTTACCTTTACTTGGATTTACTTGAAAGAATTGATTTGTGCGTAGGATTGTTAAAATAATAAAATCTTTACCAGTAAATCGATAAAACGGAGGACCGAAAAGAGAACACCGAGAGGAACATACATACCAAGAGAAAACCGAGCAATCTTTGCTCAATGTCGTTGGCGAACGTTTTTTCGTCTTATTATATGATGGAAATAAAGATGATTCTCTGACAGCATGAGATACAAATGATTCACCAAGACCAAAATATATTTAACTCATCTTTGCTTCCGCCAACACAAGAAGCAGCATTCACAGTCTTCATCACCAGAAAACACTGCGATCTTGAAAATTTGGTTCTGAAAAAGCATAAAAAAATTTGAATACCGATCAAAATTTTCAAAGCTCCAGCAACCCCGAACTTCTGAAATTAATTTTCCGCAGATGCAAGGGAAACTGTCAAAATATGTGTGGTTGCCGAAAAGTAGGTCTCGAATGCTCTGCAGTGTACCTTAATTGTTCTGGTGAAACTTGCAGTAACATCATGAAAATATCAAAATTAGTCAAAAACTTTAAAAAATTCCAAGATAAATTACCCACACTAACGCCAATTCTAACTTCCGTTCTTTCGCAACTATTTACCTTCTATAGCTGGAAAACAACTTTTTAAATATATAATTATGCTCAATATTATTGGGTATACCACTTAAAAAATGCGCCTTCAGGCTCTACTTCATAGATGGTCAGGAAGAAGGTCGATAATAAACCAATAATAACATAGGAATGTTAAAAAATGAATAATTTTATGAATAAAAAAATATAATAGAAAACTAAACGTAATGGTTCGTTTTTATTGTATATTTACGAGTATTCAAGAACCCGGTGAAAATGATTCAATTAAAAACCATGTATATTATTGCTTTGATGCCCTTTTATTGTAAAATGACCAGAAAAAAGCCATAAGGCCAAAAAAAATTGTTCAAAAATAGTTACTATTGTACGTTTTTATTTTTCATTTTAAGATAAAAAATAATACAAATAAAACTGTAGACAATTTAATTTTCTACGAAAAATATCTAATAACATTTTGTGTATGGTTGCAAGTTTACGAGATACAGCGCGGAAAACCTTTGCACCATTATTTCAAGATGGTGAGTATTCATGAACCTGATAAACTACGGAGATCTATAAAATCTTCTTCTCCTTCTTCTTCCTTCTTGTATGCAGGCTTTAAAGCCTGTTTTTCTTCAATATTAGCCTCCTAAATTGTTTATATTGTCGCACCATCTTTTTCTCGGTCTGCCAATACTTCTTCGTCCATTTGGTGAATTATCTCGTGCTATTCGTACTATTCTATCCTCTGTCATTCTACTAATGTGTTCGTTCTACTCCTGTTTTCGTTTTGTCACCCATCCATTTATGTCTTCTATACACAGACTTTTCCCGAATATTCGACGGAGTATTTTCATCTCTGTTGTTGTCGTTTCGTTTTAGATGTGTCAGGTCTTGTCTCCGCCGTGTATGTTAATATAGGCCTAATTGCTGCTTTATAGATCTTATATGTCTTAGGTGTCTGTTCTTCCAAATTGTATCATTAAGTGATCCCGCCGCTTTACTTGCTTTTAAGCTTTGTTATTGTACTTCTTCTTCAACATCTCCGTAACTAGTTACATCTATTCCCAGGTATCTAAACCTTGTTTCCTGCTTTATTATTTTCCCATCAATTTTCATTTTACACTATAGTGGGTATTTAGATGTTGTCATATGTTTGAGAAAGTATTTGCGCATTCATTTCATATTTTTACAGTTAATATTTTTTCTGTTGAGGTACTGTAATATGACTTAATTTGGGTGCTGTATTTCAATCTTTTAAAATATATTATTTCCTGTGAGTTCGTAAAACTCAAACTGGCTCTCATTTATCATGTTAACGTACGCAGATTTGGGCTTTTTCTTTGTATTCTATGTCAAAAAAGATTGAAAGAAGTGGTTGATTTATGGAACTTGCATCTGTTGACCACCCAACGATCAGAGGGCGGTTTTGCCCTGGTAGCGATCTCAATACGGACACTTTTGCCACTTCTTTGTCACGAGTGAACGAAAACACATTGACCGGTCTTGTGCTGAGTCTCAGCGACGCGGCGTCCCTCGTCCCGGGCATCGGTATCACCGACCAACTCTACAGCTTGGTACGAATTTATCAATCGAATCAGAGGTGAGTCTATTCTTGTATAAAACATTGATATGAGTAAACCAGTTTATTTCTAATTTATTTCTACTTTTACAATTTATAATTGCTATTTTCACCAATTTTATGTATCAACAATATCACATTTTTTCGTTATAATTATTTATTCAATATAATTTAAACCAGCGACTTCTCAAGTTTAATTACTAAACATCATACATTTGTTTTTTTCTGCTGATATCACCATATTGTATTTCTTAGCTGTTGTATTGAAGATATGTGTTAATCTTTGGAGCTCGTCTTCTGTCTTGGCGATTAATGCGTCGTCGTCTGCATAACATAATATTTGGATTTCTTTGTTCCCCATTTTGTAGCCATAACCTTTACGCACTGCTTGTATTATTTCGTCCATTATTATATTAAAGAGAAGTGGGCTTAACGAGTCACCCTGTCTGACTCCGTTTTATACTGGTATACACGGTGTTAGTTTTCCATTTATCTTTGCCTGTATTAGATTATGGAAGTAGATGTTTTCGATGGTTTGTATAATATTAATTATTGGTAGGTTTCTTTTATACGGTAGGTGTAAGACGCTTTGACTTGGATGCGATCGAAAGCCTTTGTGAGGTATATAAAACATAGATATGCTGGTTTATTGTACTCGATAGCCTTTTTTGTGATTTGTCTTGATACAAATACGGTGTCTACGCAGGATCTTCTGAAACTGAATCCTTGTTGTTCATTTGATAAAGTTGTTAGTTTATTGATTTTGTTGGTTAGGACTTTTGTGGTAAGCTTAAGTGCGGTGTTAAGTAGATTTATACCTCTATAATTGTTGGGGTCTTCTTTATCACCTTTCTTGAACATTGGTATCATTATGCTGTTTCTCCATGCGTCTGGTATCTTGCAGTGCAATATTAGTTTTTGTATAAGTTTTTTATCTCTAGGGTGATACTTTCTCCTCCGTGTTTTAGAAGCTCGTTGGTTATTCCGTCTGGTCCTGGCGACTTTCTATTTTTGAGTGAATTTATGGCTATTTCTACTTCCTGAAAACTGATTTCTATTTCGCGTCTTAATTCAGGTACGTTGTGTTGATTATTATTTTCCTTTCTTTGCTTTAAACAGTTCCGTCAGGTATCTTTCCCATTCGTTTGCTGGTATATTATTATATTCTATATATACTCTTATATCTGCAAAATCCAGAAAAATTATTCTTTAAAAAACTTCCTATAATATTGCGCTCTGATTTTCATGTCATTTTGTTGTAAAAGGACCAGAAAAAAGTTATAAGGCTTAAAAGAAAATTTGTTTAAAAATTTTTAGTTATAACTTTTTTATTTTCAATTTTACGATAAAAACTAATACAAATAAAGTTGCAAAAATTTTAATTTGCTATAAATAATGCCCCTTTTTGCAAGACGGCGGTCGGGGACAAGGGTAACGACCCCACAAACTTAAACTAAGCCTATACTAACCACCCCCACACATCAAAAAAATAAAATTACGTTCTCTTAAAAATGTAATCTCAATGTAACTTTTTAATGGACTAAACACAAACTTCAAAATGAAAATAACAAAAACAAATATATCAAAGAAAACAATAAAGTAAACAATGTTTACAAAGCTTAACAAGTCTTTAAAAAAACGTTCAACCTTCGCATTATACGAATCAAGTTTATGTAATTGCGTTACGTTAGTTTAATTTTTTCCAATAATTTCAAATTATATCCAATTTTTTCTGCTTGTTAACGGAAAAATAGCAAACAAAACATCATTAATGAAAGCGGTGTTTGAATAGAATTTGATAATTGAAGGATATCCGAGTCTACATATAAATTGGTCTCTATTTTTATAACATTCATTATATTAATAACGTATTAGCCTTATTAAAGATGTCCTATTTACGAGTAGTTGGTTTTTTGGAGCGACAATTCGCGTCAATTAGTTATTGATTGGTGATAAGGTTTTCCAAAAAATTGTAGTCATTAAAATGACATGCTTTTTCCCGTTTTTGACGTATAAATCCGAAATATTCTTATTTATTATTAAAAAAATATGGTTTTCTCGTATTTACTAAGTCGATTGAATGACCTTAATTACGACATTCCCTTTAACTTTATCCCTATGTGGTATCAACTTTCCTATTTGCATTTCCTTTTAAGTTTTTTTCTAGGGTCATATCAATGTCCATCCCGTTTACCGACATGTCCTGCCTAAGCACCTTTTCCTAGGTTTTTTTAGATTTTCCTTTCCTACTCCTTTCAGGAACGTTCAGATCAGCATTTCTTCGTATTGGATAATTAATATTTCAACATTGGATTCATTGGTACCACCCTTAGACTTCTGCTAATATATTAATTTTTAATTTTATCCTTTGTTGTCAGTCCACTAATCCATCTAAGCATTCTTATTTTTGCCACATGCATTTATTGTTTCTCTTTTATTCAGTTCCATAGATCATGGCAGTTTTGGCAAATACTCTGTTTTTGTCCTAAGTTTTAAAACTTTTTTCTGAAAAACTTGTCTCCACTATTGTAGTTTTTGTTATAAAACCCTTTTAATATTCCCTGCCACACTACATCGTCAGCATACCTACATTAAGTACCGGAGAATGTAATTCTGTAGTTTTCCTGTTATCTGACCCAACACTAATGAGAATTAGGGCTAAGTACCACGACGTTCGGGTGTAGAGTTGTGTTATAGAGGTAGCACCTTTTATCGGAACGACCACATCGAGCGTCATAGACGGGACATGGTTCTTGATAACTGGTCCTCATAAGACAACTAACTCTTACTTATAGCTCCACGTGCAACACCCCGGGCAACTGCATTGGTCTGCAGGCTAAACTAAGTGAAGGTAACCAGATATGGCGAAAATTCCACCGAGCGATTGTAGGTATAAACTATATTAAACACTCGTAGAGTACCCCTAGTATAAATCATCATGGCAAATAATAGTGATTTTTGGGAAGTTACTGATCATGGTCATCGGAAACCAAGTTCCGGCAGGAGGGGAGATTCAATAAGTTGCAGGGATCCTTCGGTCGTCAATCTGCAAAACCCTTGCAAAATGCATAATACATTGATCCGTATCGCTACATGGAATGTGAGAACGCTATTTGAAGCTGGAAAACTACACAATGCTAGTCAAGAGATGTGTCGGTTACAGATCAGTATTTTACGACTCAGCGAAGTCAGATGAACAAATGCAGGTCAATGCGTCACCCCAAGCGATACCATATATTTTTCAGGACGAAATGACAATCATCATAGTAATGGAGTGGCAATAATGGTCACCAAAGAAATAAGTAAGTCGATAATCAACTTTGTACCAGTGTCAGATAGAGTTATATTTTTACAGTTGTCAACCATTCAGGGAAAACTAAATATAGTTCAAATATATGCTCCTACAGCGGAGAGTAGTGAAGAAGACACAAAAATTTTTTATAAAACCATTGAGCAAACACTGAAAGTTGTTAAGTCTAGAGAAATTACAATAATAATGGAAGATTGAAATGCGAAAATTGGGAAAGAAGAATGTGGCAAATGGGTTGGAAAATATGGTCTCGGCCAATAAAATAAAAGAGGTGATCGGCTGTTGCAATTTTGCCAGGACAATAATTTTCTAATTAAAAACACATTTTATCAACTACTTAGAAGACGAGTATATACGTGGAAATCTCCCGGAGACACTTAAGACCATATTATACGAAATCAAATAGATTATATAACCATAAACAAGAGATATAAAAACACAATCGAATCTGTGAAAACGTATCCAGGAGCAGATATAAGGTCAGACAACAATCCAGTAACGGCACAATTCCGAATAAAACTTAAAAGAGTACAAACACGTAAGCCCAAACAAGTAATAGATATCAATCGTTTAAAGGATGAAACAATTAAACATCAGGTAGAAACAAGCATTCAGGCAAATATTGACAAACTTGAAAAGACAGAGAAGATACCAGAACTAGACATTAATAAACACTGGGTCATTATTAAAAAGAACGTGCTGGAGCTCGCTAAAAATGTTCTGAAGAGAGAAAAACCAAAGAAACAAAAAGAATGGATGAGTGACGAAATTTTGTTATTGATGAATTCTCGAAGACTAGCGAAAGGTAAAAGTGAAGAACAGTATAAGCAAATTAACACAGATGAAAATGTAAGGGGATTGAAAACTTGGAAGCCAAATATGATTTATTCTATCTTCACAAGAAAGTTAATGAAATGATCAACAATAGAAATAGGAAGCCGACAGTACTTATAGATCAACAAGGGAACATGATAATGGAAACAGAGGAGAAACTAAAACATTGGCAGACATACATAAAAGAACTGTTTGACGATCAAATCCTTGTGATAATTTTCCAGAAGAGACAGGTCCAAAAATAAGCAAAGAAGAAGTAATGCAAGCGGTGAAGTCATCAAACGATAGCAAAGCTCCAGGACCAGACGAGCTACCAGCGGATATACTAAAGTTGATAGACGAAGATCGAAGCCATTTGTTAGTAGACTTATTTAACAAGATTTATGAAAACAGTATAATTCCTGAAGAATGACTAAGATCAACCTTTGTCCCTCGTCCCAAGAAGGCACATGCTAAGCAGTGCAGTGATCATCGCACGATCAGTCTGATGAGAATTACTATAACTTCATTATTGTTTGATTTACCTATATTGTTACAAAAAAAAAATAATTTGAGATAAACGAATAAAAATTTCCGAAGTGGAAATTGAAACGTCAATAAACGTGTTTTTATCTTAAAAAAAAAAAATAAAAATCACTTTTCAACTAAACTTAAGTCTAGTTTAAAAACCGCAAGTTTTGCACCACCAAAGGTTGTGCTTATTTTGATAGTTTATTTTCTCGTGAACAATTAACCAATTCCGCGAATTTATTTTTTTATTATATTAGACTTTTTCTTTTGTATTTATATTTTGGGCTTATACCAGGTGGAGGAAAAAATGTTTTTCTAGTGTTAAGTTTGAGACACCCTGTAGGGAGGACAAGATACAAGTGTGGGTTTACATTGAAACCATGTTGTAGTCTTAGGTTTTGTGAACATTTTATGTCTTTTTTGTGTCTTTAATTTGTCTGGTATCGTTAAAATCAAAGAAAATAGACGGTTGTATTCTTCAACATGTGTTTTAAATGTGAAACAATACTAAATTAACAATAAAAAAAATAACGTAAACTAATATCGTGTGTTTCCCCGTCTACTTCTAATAACAGCTTCACATCACCTATATCACCTGTTCATAAGAAACATAAAAAGACGTTATTGCTTAAAGCGTCGATCAGAACTATTATTTGAAGAAACACGCATAAAAATTGGCTGATTCCGTCTGTTCACGAGAAAATTAACTATCAAAATGAGTATAATTTTTGGTGGTGCAGACTTTTGCTTTTATGTCTTTGGATTTGCCCGATTTGTATTTAAAATTTTGACCATATTTGGTGGCCTATTTGAATGAACCCAACATTTCAGGTAAGATAAAGTTTTAAGTTCATTTTTAAAAAAACGTTTTAACATTTATAAAGATCTGAAATTTCTGACTTATTTTGCAACTTTCTAAGCAATTATTAAAGATAGAAACATTTAAAAAACGTCATTTTAAAGGTTTTTTTCTGACTTATAAGATTATTACTTTTAAAATAGTTTCAAATGCTTCACTTTTGCTGATAGACGAAAAAAGCTAAAAAACTTCTTTTTAAAGAGGTCCATACTTCTTAAAACAACGTCGTTTGCCTGGAGGGGTCGTAACGAGAAAAATATCATTTCTCTAACGTTTTTTTTTTTATTTTTCGATGTGCTTAAGGAACTTCCTTGTTTGGTGACCATTGCTGTTACTGTCTTCGTTAGCTCAACTCGTTTTCTGTCATATTCTTCATTAATAAATAATCAAAACACTTTTTCCAACGCTTCTTGATACTTTTTCGTGACCTAGTACTTCTAAAAATCTTTTGCTTTTTTTGCTCTATTTTTAATTATTTTATATATCTTCAAAAAAATAGGAGAAAAGAATAAAATATTCCCAATATATACTTTATTCGTTACATTTAGTGCTATCATTGCGCTTTTAGAAAAGTAACCCAATGAAAAATTATGTCGCTACGCATATGACTACAGAGCATTTTCTAGGCTAGGAGATTCCCTAATTGCATTAAACACATTCTCAAATATTTGTACATTGTATTATCGAGAATGATATAGGCTAATGGTGCTAAAGAAATATTATACGAGAGCAATGTGAAAAGTTCGCCGCTAAATAAATGGTGCTGATATGAAAATTATTATTTTTATGTTGGGGTATATGTCGCAACAGCAAATACGGAAAGTCCACATGATGAACAAATAGTTTGTTTAAAGCAAGCAGTTTATGTTAGTAAAAAAAACGAATAGATGTGAATACTCTTTCACCACAAAATTCTTCGTTTTGGATAGTTTTATAATGACGGATATTTGTCCAAATGTAGTGTTTTTGTACATACAAATATGTACAAAAAATTTATAAGTTTAAGTTGAAAAGTTCAAAACAATCTAATTTTACTAGGAAATCGTATTTCGACAATGATCGGAAGACAAGCCCTTATTTTCAACGTAATTTTTTTATTTACATCAGAGGTCTCGTCAAACCAACAAGACGAATATCCAATCTGACTAAAGGTACAGTTACAACACCCTACCTACGTTGTCTATAAACAATTCCAAGTTATTTCATCGATAAAAAACATAATACTCTTGTCCGTCCGTATAAATATCTAGTCTAATGAGAAAAATCGATCTAACTGCACACCGATAATCTCAATAGAAATAAAAGCTCGTGCAAAAATGGTAGCGAACTAAAATTAAAAAGTAAATGAACTCCAAAACATATCATTGTCTAAAAAAAGGCAGTTTAGATTTGATCTCTCATATATACTCCCTCTGTATATTCCCATATACGTATTTCATTTTAACAGGAATCATCAGAAGAGCGACTGGTAGAGCTTCTGTACCAGTCGCTCTGATGATTCCTGTTAGGATGACATACGTATAAGGGAATATACAGAGGGTACTATACCTGAAATTAGATCATAACTGCCTTTCTTTTATTTCGATATACTATGAGTACTAGAAACCAATTCGTCAAGGATCATTTGCTTAGATAATGAGATATGAAATTGTTACATTCGCCATATCTCTCTTTCATCTTTTAGCATCGTCTGTTTGCCTTCCAATTCTTAGCTGCAAGCAAAAAACTGAATTTTGGTTTCGACAATAGAAATCTTCGGATTTCTACTTTCGCGATTTATATCATTATCACTTTTGACTTTGAAAAATAATACGGTTTGAGAAGAGGTCAGGCAGAGTAACTACGTCAACAAAATATCCGAAGCTTCGACTCCTTTAATACTAATCAGGTTTACTATAGCAACTAAAAATTAATAGGGTAAAACTAACTTGTTTCATGATGACAGTTCATTTTTCTGTCTACAGGTGTGTAATCCACCGCTTAGCAAATTCTACTTTGCAATGATGTAGGAAGAGCCGACATCGAAAAGCCAAAAGGCAATGTCACTATTAATGATTTAATTTTGCTGAAAATTCTTCATACCAAAAGGATCCATAGATTTTTTCTTTTTTTTTTTTCTTTGCTTAACGTTTCTGTCCTTACTGAGCTGGCCATAGGGCACATACATTAGTCTTTAACAGATACAACTCAAATCCCCGGTTAGCAGTGGAACCCCGTCATCAGAACCACGAAAACGTTGAATGACACAGCGCAACGAGACGTCAATTTGTGATCTTGGCTCAAGAATACCGTTAGAATTGCCGTCACGTGAGTGATGAATGAATGTTTTACCAAGATAGTGCCTTTAGACAAAATGGTATATCAATGATTATTCTAGGAAATCTCAAACAAAATATCCATCCTCTTTATTCAGCAGACTTACCTCCCTTTGACTTTCCAGTGGTTCCAACTGTTCTAACAAGAAATTTTTATTTAAAACATATTTTGTAGAGACGAGACGATGCCAGCGTTAAATAAATATTCCAAAATAAAAATGTATCATGTGAAATTTAAAAATGTGAAATGCAGTTACTGAAGATATATTTTACAAAGTGAATTGACCTACAGAAATAATATTAAGTGAGAAATTAACACACTCTTCTCGTATATTCTGCTAGAAACATGACAAAATTTTGAATAATTAGTTCAGCAAACAATAGTTGTGCTTTTTGTTTGTGTTTGTTCATGTTAGGAGCTGCAGATCACTTAACTGAATGCATTTTATTGCTTTAAGTCGTTAGTAGGTAAATAAACTAGAGTAAGGCTCCAAGCTGTCGTTCTCGTGAGGAAATCAATTATTTCTTTTAATATCACTTGAATAAGCTTCAAAAATGTGCAAAAAGAAGGAATTAAGCTTTCTGGAAAATAAATGATAATAGAAAATTTATTACAAATGACTAATTTAAATTCTGGCAATTGTAGCTTGCCAGATTTTAAAAACTTGAGAGTAAATTGCAAGAATATAGATTTTAGAATTTTTTATCGCGTTTTTCGTTGGCAATAAACCACGATCATAATGTTTCACTATGTCATTATTTTTGTTTGTAATAAAATATATTTTATAAAATGCATTTGCTCTCCAAGAAATATTTGTTAAATTTAAATAATGCAAAACTAATTTGCTCAGTGATTCATGTTGACATCGATCTAAACAGATTGTCAGATGGAATTTTTATGGATATTCGGTTTTGTCTTATCTTCGTATTTATGTATCTAATTCAGTATGCAGTCGTTGTTTTCTTTATTTTTAGCTACCCAACATTCAGTGATGTACATCATAATTATATGTAAATATAAAGTAAATGACTGATTTGGAGCGTAATTTTCCTCGTCACCACGGATTTGCGTGAAAATTTGGATTTGGGTTCCTCTTACCTTCTACTTCACTTTTTGACTTGAAGTTTATTGGTTATTTCAACGTGAAATAACCAAAAAATTAAGAACTTTTTGGGAAAAACTCACCAAAAATTTTTAAAGATGTTTAATTTTTTAGTTTTTAGCATCAAAACTAAGCAAGTTACGTTCAAAATCAAGTTGGTCCCCTTTTTTTTTGGTAAAAACATCGCGAAAATCACTCCCTAATGCGAGCTGCAAATAAAATTAATTGTTGTCGCTTTACAGTTTCTTTACTTATGTATTATTACTTTACTTTTATGTATCGAAGTTATGTTTCGAAGTGCTTAGTTTTAAACAAATTTGTTTTTAAACCAAAAATTTCTTTTTTAATTTTGAAAAAAAAAAGCTTATTTTTTTTTAAATACTCTAGTCGTCAGAGGCGAAAATGCCACTAAACCTGTAAAAATCATACGAACAAGCTAAATTTAGTAGAAAATGTCAATATTAAGATGCTAAAAAATATTTAAAAAAGTTTGCTACTTTTAGCCCCGGGTTTTCCCCTAAAACCCCCCACTAAAAGGGGGAAAACAAAAAAAATTGATTTACCAAGAATCTGTACGGCATAAGAAAAAATTTTTCAAATTAAAAATGTACACTCGCGTGTACATGTGTGCAACAATGATACATGTAAGAACATGGTGTTTGCATTTTTAATTAGTAATTTAAAGTCATTATATAGGTTAATAGAGTACCTATTGAACTATTTTGGATTTATTGGAATAAAGGTGTTTTACTATTTTAATTTAAAAAATTAATAAATAATACAGGAAACAATAAATAATCTGTAAAATAAATAAATTTTAAAACTTTTTGTATTCTTCGATTTTTAATCCTAGGAAGGTAATCTTCGTAAATTTTACAAGCTCTCTTTTGATAGGCTTGTCTTATTTGACGCCAGTCTCAATTAGAAGATGAAACATTCGTCTATTTGTACGTAAACAGATGAAAATAATTAATCAGTAATTATCTGTAATAAAATAGACAAAACAAACGAAACACAAGGTATTAAGTTGCAATTTTCTTTAATTTTATTTTATTTCCTATATCTTTTTTAAGTGTTAGATTTAATTTCTTAATTCTAATATACATTTGAGAGCGAAAGAGATTGCCTTTTAAGTTGATTTATCAATGAACTTTTCGATTGAGGCAGATAAAGAAAAGGAACAGCATCACTTTTCTGCTTAGGTCCTTTCTTTGATTCATATTACAGCAATTTATGCAGTATTTTGAACAAATCCTTCTTGAGGTTTTAGTATTAAATTTGTCTTCACGACCACAAACAATAACCCACAGTTTTCCACTACGGAGTCCTTGAGAAAATCATAAAACCTACCAGATTTATCGGCATCTCTTGTCTGATTATGACTCAAACAACCAGCTACTACACAACCGATTTTATGTTTAGCTTATTACTTGTTCCTACCGAAAGTCCCTAAAAAATGTAGGAGGGGTATGAATATGGTTGGGTATTAAGTACTGACTCAATAATAAACAAACATACTTTATTTATAACTTCGAAAACACCAAATTCTTGTCCATATATAAAGTACGTATACCTACAAAGCCACTATCACTAAAATCGCATAAAGAGTTCAAAATAATAATTTTTTTTACACTAAAAAGCCTAAAAATTAACTTAAATCTCACAAAACACAATACAATCTACAAGCTAAAAAATTGATAAAATTTTCGTTATAAACAAATATATTACAACGACGGTAACTCTCATTGTGACGTCAAGAGAAGGGAATCTTCTGACAGTGGCCTGCGCAATATCATACCTGTTATTCTTTGTACCATGGTACTATACCACAACAACATTCAAAGCTCACCTGAAGAAGATCGACGGGGACACACATGTGTATACTATCGAAATAATCGAATCGAATCCATATCTATCCCTCCAAATGAACATTGGAAGATGAAGAAGCACATAAATACTTTCACATATCCTTATAAAATAAGAAGGGTTGTTTTTTAAGTTGAAATAAAATAAATTCACATTTTGATTAAAACAAGTATTCTATTGTATAGTTTCAATAAAAAAATACAACTATTCGAATTTCTTTGCAAGTGGTGGTTTTTATAAGGGTAGAAATTATGTGGTTAAAAAAGTAAAACATTAAAGAACTCTAAATTTAATGTCACTGTATAATTAAATAATTCTAAATTGCTTAAATTTCCAATGATATGATTTTTTCTAATGTGGGTCGTTTTCACCCCTAAAAAATAAAAAGCAACCATCGACACATGTCCAATTTTAAAGTGGAGGGCAAGCATAAATCTTAATTTATGTTGCTTAATGTTAATTGACACTTACTTAAAAGATGATTTGAATCAATTAGCCGCTTTAGCTATAAGTCTTTTTCAGATATAGAGATATTTTTCAAAGTATAGTTTTTGTACTCTTAAATTACCTTGCGCATTATGTACTCCATACCTATGTTTCTTATCATTTGATATAACTGCATATGTTCGTTTTGTTGTGCATCAAGAAATCTAACAAGAACTTCACTTTGGGAGAACTTTGGCAACAAACACAAAAGACGAATCAATATCCAATGTTTTGAAAGACTATTGAACTGAAAAGGCGATCCCATTATCAAATATCATATCGGCAGCAGCAGATGGAGCACCAGCCAGGCTTAGACGTTACCGCAAGTTATTTGAAACAAAATGTACTCAGGATGTTTGAAATATTGCATTATTCACCAAGAACATTTAGTACCTAAAAATCTGAATGTCAGATTACATAAATCTCTTTAATTGGTTATAAATGGTCCGGATCATAAATCTCTTCAATAAGTAACAAATTATTCTAGATTATTTGCGAAGTTTGTCAAGAAAATGACCAAGAAGAAATTTCATACCCTAATAGCACACGTACGTCCAATGGACGTCCATAGTACGTCCCTCACGGACTTTAAGGACGTCCGCTTTGGTCCTATTTACGTCCGTTTAACGTCCTATATTGGTCCGAATGTCGCTGCGCCGAACGTCCTATGGACGTCCATTTTACGTCCCGAGCGGACGTTAGTTGGACGTACCGGGACGTTAATTGGACCTTAATCGGACGTCCATAATACGTCCGGAGGACTTACTTGACGGACTTTTGTGATGTTCTCGGACGTCTATTTTAGTGCTGAGGATATAAATTAGACGTCAACGCCATTGTATAAAATACTAAAAGTGGTGTCATCCTGTGCATATTAAGAATGTATTTTGGGTAATAAAACGTAAATGTTTAAAGGAACTTACATTTATTGTTACATTTATTTATTATTAACAAATGGGACAAATCCCCTGTCCAAATTATACAAAAATGCAACATTATAGAAATATAAAATAATTTTTAGTAATAAAACATAAATGTTTAAAGGAACTAACATTTATTATTACATATATTTATTTATTCATAACAAATGGAACAAATTCGCTGTCAAAATTATACAAAAATGGAACATTATAGAAATATACACAAAATTACAGATAAAAATAAAACATACATGAATAAATATGTACACATTTATAAAAAGTTTCATTTAGCATTTTAGTGCTTCAAATAGTACCTAAACCTATTGATACAAAGTTTCAGACCATATCTATGTGTGAATCATAATTAGTTCTGCAGTAAGGAACATGGAAATATAAATACTGACACAGTGAATGGGAGGAATATTAAAACAAACTAGCTGAAGCAATTCAGGAGATTGGTTATTTTATGAACAAGTTTAAAAATAAAGATTAAAAGATAACACTTTTGATAAGAGAATCCAGATTCAAGAAATTGATCATACCCGAATAAGAATATGGTCTACACAATTTGCAAGAACAGTAGATGCGACAAGTCAGTATAAATCTAATCGACATAAAAAATGTTTTTTCAGTCAAAATCAGTCAGTAAAGCCTCGAAAATTTTAGGAATAGTAGAAAGAATTATAATGGAACGATAATTAGGAATCTAATTAAAAATCCTTTGTAATAGGTATATATTTAAGGCCCAAACGGGCTAAGTTAAAAAGACAAAACGTTTTCGGAAACCATGTTCCATCATCAGTGTCTACTGATGACAGACATCATCACAGACAGACTAGACACTGATGATGGAACATGGTTTCCGAAAACGTTTTGTCTTTTTAACTTAGCCCGTTTGGGCCTTAAATATATACCTATTACAAAGGATTTTTAATTAAATTTTTAATACATGGTATACAGCCAACTACAGGAACGTAGATTCCTTGTGAATTTTATTTGACGGTATGGTCAACTTGGCTTCTCAGTACATAGACACTGATGATGGAACATGGTTTCCGAAAACGTTTTGTCTTTTTAACTTAGCCCGTTTGGGCCTTAAATATATACCTATTACAAAGGATTTTTAATTAAATTTTTAATACATGGTATACAGCCAACTACAGGAACGTAGATTCCTTGTGAATTAGGAATCAATAAGTTAATGGCTGAATCAATGGATAAAATCAATAAATAAATTGTGATGAAAAGTGACCCTCAGAGATTTATAAAAAATAAGCCATAGAGGCCTACATAAAAAGAATGCACAATTCCTTAAAAATAAGTTACGATATTCCATCTGGACCAAGACCTTTATTGGTATTAAGACACTGTAAGCATGCTAGAATGTCACAAATTTTAATAGTTAAAGAGTAAATATGGCTGTGACTGATATGGGATCTTTGACTACACTTGTCTACACAGGAGAAAGAAGGATTGTGAATACTGCTAAAAAAATTGGCAAAATAGTTGAAACTGTGGCTCACTAAAAACAGAACCATTCAACTTCCCTTATCCATTCCCATTCTGATTTACCTTACAAGTGTGTGGTCGGCAATTGAAAGCAGACAAGTTAATTGTTGAGTTTTAAAGTTGAAATCATAAGTATGAAAAAGATCATTACTTAATATGGAACTTTATTTCAGCAGTAGATACTGTTTTAGGTACCTATTTTTAATAAATAAAACAGTCTCAAAAATTGACTGTTCCTTTCTGTGCACCAACCACACAATTTAATCATTACAAAATTAATCATATTTGCTAATGCAACATGCAAATTAAATTTTATTTGCCTCCTGTTTACATCTCAGATATTTCATTATCAAGTTTCAATTTCCTTCTCCATGGCAACACTGGTCTTGGAGTTTTTTCAGGCAGCATCTGAAAACAAAATTAATGTACTATAATGTAATGTAATAAATTGAACAAATTAATTTCAGATTTAGTTCATTATACTTTGCTTATTGTAAATAAATCATCATTCAAAGGCGTATGATTAAACAACTGAATTTCAAGTGCTGCAGTTTTAATGGATCTCACCTGAACTAGAAGAATACCAACAAAACCATTGGTATTTATTTCTAATGACCAAATGAGCAGTAATTACACTTTGATACTTAAAAAACAAAAATAACAGTGTATAAATAAAATACATACAGCCAACAACAAACCTTCATCTCATATAGCTAAGAGTAGTTCTTAAAGCAATCTCATAGCCAGACCTGAACATTTGTGAAATGGTAAAATTTGCCATCTAAATTACATATAAGACACAGTTAATGATATGCTTCATCAGCTGTATATGGTCACTTAAGTGATAGTGTAAGTTTTTAAATATTCCTTAGATTGATTTATGTTTAACAGTTACAAACCTTTTATATTGCTTTTTCCCTAGCCTAATAATATTTTCCTTGAATTTTATTGCAGACCAGCTTCTTATGGCTTCTCCTAACAAATTCGTTTATGGTTTCCTCACCAATTTTGGAAAGCTCATTATCCTAAAATATAAATCAACATGTAACAGTAATCTAACTACCCCACAAACTTGATCATCCATGCTTAATTATTTTAGTTTAAACTATCTAATAAAAAAAACAGGCTCTGTTAAAAAATCAAACAAACATTCAGTTGCAAATTTTGGTTTCTCATAACCATGGTAAATGTCTATTAAATTTACAATTTTAGGATATATCAACAAATTATACAAACTACGATAAAACTGACTACTAAAACTCTTTTTTAATGAGATTCCATAAAAATTTACACACATTTCTATAACATTGTTTTATTGTGAAGATAAAAATATGTTTGAAATTTGAATCATATGGATCAGAGTAATTGTTCTCTGGGTGAAGCAAGAAGGGTTCTAGCATCTGAACTTAAATGAGAAAGATCGGGAACTTCTTTATAATTTTTTAATAAATCACCTAGTATTAAAGGACAAAGTCCAGTTCAATAAATTATTAGAAAAATTAAAAACATCTCGATAAGGTTCTCCAGAATTCTCGTTAAAACCATATTTAAACCCTTCTTCAGTTTCATTGAAAAAAAAGCTTTGTAAAGTATCATTGGAATGGTCGGCCACGTGGTAATTTGGATTATTTTAGGCACTTAACATGTTAATAAAAAGTTTAAATCGGAAGTATTGTAACCAGAACTACACGTTTGAACTGAAACTCTCGTCAAAATTATCAGTTAGTGATTCCGAAGAGGTTTGAAGAAGACGGAATATGGGGGTTATTAATATTTTCAACAATATTCTCTACGTTTTTCGTAACCTTCCTCTGTTGATGACGCTTATAAACAAATCGTTTACTTTTAAACATAAACAATTTTAAGAAAAATTACTTACCTTTTTGTAATAAAATAAAAATCAAATTCGGAAATAACCTAACAAAAATGGTACCAAACTTTTAACCATGCACTATTTTAAAAAAGACCAATGCACTGTACACTGCTTAAATAGAGTTATTTTATTTCTTTTATTAAAGCAATAATAATAATATTGTGATTAAACTGTGCCATTTGTTTAAATTAAATAGGTATGACATGACAATGACAATATTGACAATTAATTTCATCAATCATCACATGTCATATCACATCATTATTTTTCATTATTTTGTCTTTGAAAAGACAAGAGACAATTATTCTGTGGAAAAGATTATCAAGATTCATCTTGTCGATAAAAATCACATTTTTACTTATTAGAATTAGCAAACATATATATTATTATCCTAATAACTAGAATAATAAAACAATTGTAACGAATTATCTAGAAATAAAAGATTTTTACACTTTACCTAAAAACAAAAACATGTTTTGGATATATTAAACTATACAATTTTTAATTAATTGTGATTTAACCTTTTCGTTTTTAATTATTTTATTAACGTAAATAATTTTTTATTTTATTGAAATATTTGCTATTTGATCCCATAATTGGTAAATGTCGGATGTCCAGAAAACGTCCGAGTTCGGACGTCCAGGGAACGTCCGAGTATGGACGTCCAGGGAACGTCCGAGTACGGACGTCCAGAGAACGTCCATATTTGGTCCACCCAAAGTACGTCCCACTTCGTACGTCCATAGTACGTCCATTTTACGTCCAGGGACGTCCGGACCAAAACTGGACGTATATTGGACGTCCATAGGACGTCGTGTGTTACTAGGGTACATTTTCCTCCATCACACTTAAGTGCGCTGGGTCTTGAAAGGTTTATGTTTTGTAAGATTTTAGTCATGAAATTACATTTTAGAATAATTGTTGTTTAACGTTTTGATTTTCACTCCGCAAATAATTTTCAAAAAAGATTATTTGAAAAAATATTGAGGTGTCGTTTGAACCAAATTTGTCTAGCGGTTATGTTTTTAAAAATGGCAGGTGACTTACTTTGGCCTCGCCCTTGTGTGCAAACAGCCATGCTTTTAGTTGAAAATTCTGAGGGTGGTGTGATTCAAATTATTATTATTTTGTGTGTTTGTATATTATGTATTTACGTATTACCTATATGTTTACGTATTGTATATATTCTCTGTTAATCCATTAATGTTCTTGTTGCTGACTGATGACTTTTTCTTTTAGTCTTGGTAACCAGAGCTTACTACATTCTGCTGATGGATTTGCTACACATTTTGCTTAAGTGTGATGAGAGCCGCTTGTTTGATCTTTATCTTTTCCATGTCTATTTCTTTTATGATTATTGATGCCTTTTTCTATTTTTTTCTCTGTGGTTATTTTAACAGGCATGTTTGCACATTTGTGATTTGTCGAAGCATCTATTTTTGATTCCGTTTCATGCTCGTTTATCCTGACACTTAGTATCTTGGGGTTTCTCCCAAATAGAAATTTTTGCATTAACAGGGTTTTTAAAGCAAAGCTTCTATAATGGTTTTGTATTACTTTTATTTTTCTGTACAGTTAAACGCTGAGCGTTACGTAACTAGCGCCACAAGATGACGTCGTCACGGGTTTCTGATATCGATTCTCTCGATCCATTCATTTCTAGTCATCATATATTTACTCTAAACAGATTTAAATTAAAAACTGCATAAAAAATATCTGACAAACAATAGACATTAAATGAGAAATAAAAAATTTAAAAAATATCTGTCACTAAAACATTCGATTCATAACGGTTGTCAAAATTTAATATAAGTCATAAATGTCATTCGATTAATAATATCATTAAATCATCTGTTTACATTTTTAAAATAATATTCGTTTTAAAATAATATCATATTATGTCATAATATCATAATTAATAAATACAATTATTATTTTTTAACATATTATTTAGTTTATATACCTAACAATTAAATTTATTATCTATCTATATAAAAGACTAATATGACAGGCCACATCGTTTGTCCAGTAAACTAACGACGCTATCTCCATAGATAAATAATATAATGCTATCTCCATGATACTATGAATAACAAGATAGGATCTTCCCGTAGCTCAAAATCGGACTAGAATTTGAATTCTTGTTAAAGTTAAATGAGATTTGTATGCATTCTGTGATGAAATTACTAGACGAAAATAAGTTAAGAGGTTTAATAATTACAATAATCGTACACATAAGGATATCTCCAAACTATTTATTAAATATTATTTATTGATATATACAAAAACTGACATTTCGAACGTGCAAGTCTCCAATGACGTCACAAAAACATGCGCAATATCTTATCTTATAGTCATAGTATCATGGCTATCTCGGAAAGAAATGTGAACTACCACCATTTGACATTTCAATCATATTTTGTTCTAAAAATGATACGTTTAATTAATAATACTGTATTAATTACATATTATTATAATACATAATTAATTTTAATAATATTTTTAAGGTAGAATTTAACACAAAATATTTTAAATCAACAAACAAAGAACAACGAAATCTGAACAACTGACATTTCAACCTATGAGTTAATCATACTTTGTTTTTGAATCTGAACAGATAAACTGACAGAAAAAATTAATTAAAATTAACTGACATATAGAATATAAAACATTTGCCAAATAAAGTACTGAATAAGTAGATCTAGAAAATAAATTGTGTTTATTGTAATTCGTTATTATGTTGGTTACGGCGAAAATAAAAAATATAACCTAAATATAGTTGTTTGGTGTAGGTTAGAGACATCGATATCAAAAGATTTAATTAAATCGGAGAGTATGATCAGTATGGTGTTTATTGTTTATAAACTTAGTGAGAAAATATAATATTAGGTGCAAACTGGAACATTTTAGTTTTTGTAATAATCAGTAAAAGTTTTATTTTTGTAAAGACTTTTTTAAAATAAAAGGTTAAGATTAAGAAAACCGAGAGTAATCTATATTCTGAGAAAATATTGTAGTTGTTAATAAATGATTATAAAAGTAGGTGTATATATATTTTCATAATCTTGATAATTAAAAAATGGATTAATTAAACTGTTTCTAGAGATATTGGTGCTATTGATTCAATAATAGTAGTATTGGATTCCAAAATGAAAAATATGCACATAGTACCTAGGTTGTCAGATTCTTTTAATAATTATAAAATACATTCAATTATATATAAAAAAACACTCAGAGTTGGTATAGAAAATATCTTAAGTGTAGTAGGAAATTTTCAAAACTTTCAATAAATCTTCAAAATAATATAATAAGTATATGGAATATTGATTTTAAATTCTGACAAGTTCGTGATACTTCTTAGATATCTTGTTTTAGGTACCTACCAGGTATGAATAAATAATTCTGTATTCTTGATAAGAAGTTTAAATGAAGATAAGAGAAATGGGTTCTTACAAGGAGATTCTGATTATAAAGTAAAGCCATTTTTTGTCCACTAAACAAGCCAATTTCTATAAAGAATTTCATATTAGAACCAGATATGCAACATAACTTTTTATGTATGGAAAGGTTTAGGTACTATTTCATCCAGTTCAAGTGGCTGTACGATTCAAAAGATTCAACCATTCTAATCTACAGCAACATGAGTATAACCTAACGAAAGATCAAAATTAAGACAATTTTGAAGATGAATTGCTAAATGAAGATATTACTACACTTTTTGAAGTTAAATATGTTTGAGCTGACGTTATATAATATTTTAGTATTGTAGAAAAACCTGAGAAGAATAATTAAACATGTATTATTTCTTATTCGTTATTACATTTTTCTTTACATAATTAAATTTTTTCCTGTCACCACACTCCTGGATAATCAAAAGAGATATTAAAACATTATTGTGATTTCTTTGACATTGAATTAAATATTGGTATGTTTCGAAATAAATTTTACATCTATCTTACGTATAAGTAACCGTAACATAATTTGACGTGAAACATTTTATTTTATAAATAAATGTCTATCCTTCAGATAACTATCTGTCAGATAGGACAATATTTATCTGTAGGTGAAAAGACCGGCCCTTTAATGTAAGAAGTTTAATCATTTTAAAAATTTAATTTTTAATTCTTTTGTAAATTTTGTTGATCCTAAAAAATTGGCAGCTAATTTGGTTATTCGTAAATAATCCAAAACTCGAACTTTCCCAACTAGAATTGCGCTGGTTTTATACTTGGGTCAATTTCATAAGACGACTTTACGCAAAAAATTCAGCGAGTCTCCAAAAGTGACTTATTTGTTATAAAAGTTGTACAACAGATTAAAATACACTCTGCTAAAAAAGTATCGCATCCCCTATGAAACTGCAAATTTTGTATTAAAAATAATTTAAAACATGGATTTTTTACTGTTGTTTTTTTTTGTTTTTTAAGTAAGTAACAAGTATTAAAAGAAAAATACAGAATGTACAAAAACAAAGCTTTTATTTAATGTATTTCATAAATTAGAAGTAAACGCACAAACAACATTAAATAAAAAAAAAATTAAAATTAAAAGTAATGATAATTTAGTAAGACGTATTGCCTCCTTTAGCTCTTATAACATCTAGACAACGTTGTAGCATACTTCCAATTAATCTTCTTACATAATCTTGATCAGTATTATCCCATTCTACGGTTAACAACCGTTGAAGGTCCTGAAGATTAGCTGGCGTCACATTACCAGATCTGACCGTTTTGTAAAGATAGTCCCAAACATGTTCTATTGGATTTAAGTCCAGGCTGTGCGCTGGCCAATTCAAAACTTGTAAATTGACCTCTTGAAGGTACTCGGTAATGATTCTTGCGACGTGTGGGCATGTATTGTCATGCATTAAAACAAAGTCATTCCCAATAAATGGGGCGTAAGGAACAACATGCATCTCCAAAATTTCTCTAATGTACCTATCAGCAGTTAATTATCTTCCATCTAGCTGTAGTAATTCGGTTTGACCCTTAAGAGATATTCCGCCTCAAAGCATAATAGATCCTCCTCCAAAGTTTGTCGCTGGTCTTAGGTTGCATTGAAAATAACGTTCGCCATCTCGTCTATAAACTGGTATTCTTCGATCCAAAGTGTATAAACAAAATCTTGACTCATCCATAAAGAGTATGTTACCCCAGTCGTCGATATTCCAGTTTACGTGCTCTCTTGCAAATTTTAGACGTGATATACGGTGTTCTCTTGTAAGTCTCGGGACAGTGGCAGCTACTCTGGCCCTAATTCCAGACTGTCTTAAGATGTGCCTAACAGTTTCTGAAGACACACGTACATTTCGAGTCGGGGCTAAGTCATGTTGAAGTTAAGTTGCAGTCATATGTCTTCGACGCAAAGCTTGAAGGACTAAACATCTATTGTTCACATGCGTAATTGCTCTTGGCCGACCTGTTACAGTTCGTCTTTCATAAAGACCAGTGTCTCGGTACCTTACTACCACTCGTGATACTGTCGACTCATTTACACCCACTAAATTTGCCATATATCTCTAACTCCTTCCGTCTTCAATGAGGGAAATTATTCTAACCACTTGATCTCTCGTTAAATTGAAATTTATATTGCCACGACCTTCCATACTCAATATTTTTATTACGAAATTTTAAATTAAACGCAAACTGTATACTTTTTACAAAAGTAAAATAAAGACTGGTAATATAAAAACCAGACAAAATAGCAATTAACATTTTTTTAAACAGTAAGCTAGCTGTATTTACAAATTTCTTTTTAATAAATATTCCAGCTTTAATATTCTTAAGAGCCAGAAAGAAATAATTTAAATTAACCAAATGTTGTCAGAAATATTTTTGTAATTTTATAAGTGATGCGATCATGGACTTAATAGTATGATACTTTTTTGACGGAGTATATTATTATGTTGTCGTCCTAGTCAAAAAACATGACAGTAAAAATTAAGTGGAGTGATTGTAGATGCAATTGATTGGATCCCCCGTCGCATGGTTACGGGCAAAATCACTAGTCACATGATATTTATTTTTATTTTATTCTCCAGCTTATTCTTAGCATTCTTAGCATATAGTAGTAGAGACCACACATAACACTTTAGTGTTCTTAACCTTATTAATGTTCATGGGGGTTCATGTGGAATACCATGATTTTGGTTTTGGATAGATTAATATCCAAACCTAGTCTGTGACTTTCTTCTGATAGTATGTTCATCAATATTTTTAGTTGGTCTTCTGTTTCTGCTAGTACTACGGTGTCATCGGCATATCTTACATTGTTAATGATGATTCCATTGACTCTGGCACCTGGAGGGCGATCTTCAAGAGAAGCTCTGATGATATTTTCGGCATAGACATTAAATAGAAGAGGGGACAGAATGCACCCTTGACGCACTCCTCGTTCTGTGTTTACATAATTGGTATTAAATCAATATAAGGTTGAATGTTCGAATAATTAAACTTTGAGGGTGTACAAGGCAACTATCGAACACGGTGATTAATTTAATCTTGCCCAAGTATTTTCGATCAATAGATCATCTTCAGGAGCATTTCGTCAATTGTGGCCTATCCGACATAGTAGAATGTCATAAATGTAAAATCTGGACATAACAATACAAAATACACTACACTAAGACAAACAAACACTTTAAAATTTATATGGAGAAGCTACATATTGTGAAGAAGCCGGAGACAGAATGACAGAATGACAGAATTCTGTCTAATTAATCAACATCAATATAATTAATAATTACATCAAATTGAGAAGCGAAGTATCAGCTGTATAATTTTTTTAACTAGACTTGAGTGCATCGAATAAATTTCGACTGAACCGTAATATTAACCCAAAAGTTTGTTTTTTGTCTTTAGTGTAAACTAACAATTTAAACTGTATTTGAAATTTTTATAGTTTTTTGTTCAACCTGCCAAATTGCATGTGCCAACATACCTTAAAAACGTTTTTCCTCTCAGGTATTGTCGGCACCTAGAAATAATCTATCAATACACTGTTTTCAATGTTTCTATTTAAAACGCAAGGTTATTTACAACGTATTTCGGACTATTAAACAAATTGTGCCAACGAGGACAAGAACCGAAAATTGGTAACGTAATTCAGTTACATCCTGTTGTTTAAAATAATTTTTTTACAGATAATTTGGGAGAAAGTTCGTTAGCATTTATAGTTGACAGTCTATGAGTTTTGTTTCTCTTAAAAGAAATAACAGAAGGTAACTTTATATCGCATAAAATAAATATGTTGAAAATGTTTATTGTGTTTAAAATTTATCTATTAGTCTAGGGGTAAAAGAGATAATCTTCATTGTGATAATAGAAATTTTTGGGCAGGAATTTGTTATTATAAATTTAATTGGTTAACTGTTTATAACTAGTATACCAATAAAGATGAACACCTTTCAAATCATGTTTTGTTTCTTTAAAAAAAAAAACAAACCAAACAAACTTTGAAAAATTGAAATCGGTGTATTAGAAGCTGAGATATTGCAAATTTATTATTAAAAAACAAACAAATTATCGACTATATCAGACATTTGTGGTTATAGCCTTCTTCTTCTTCTTCAGTGCCTTATCCGGTTAGGATGTTGGCGATCATCAAGATTATCATGGTTTTGTTGACTGCTCTGCGAAACAGCTCCGCAGAGGACATCTCAAATCATTGTCGGAGGTTTTTTAACCACGAGATACGACGACGTCCCGATCCTCTCCTGCTAAATACTCTACCCTGCATAACGAGTTGAAGAATTCGTTATTTTGGTCCACACACGATATTTTTAGTATCCTTCTGCAGATCCACATCTCGAAGGCTTCAATCCACTTTTCTGTAGCTTGCGTCAGTGTCCAGGCTTCAACTCCATATAATAACACTGGAAGAATGTAGCACCTCACTCTCCGCATCTTGGTTCAAAAACTGACATCACTGCACCATAGCAAGGATCTCAACTTGATAAATATAGACCGTGCCATTTCAATTCTGGATCTAATCTGTTGAGCGTAGTCCCATTGTGAGTTAAGGGTAGTCCTGAGGTAAGCGAATCTGTCGACTCTCTGGATCTCTTCGCTACCTGCCAATAGTGCCCTGGGATCTAAATTTGCACGGCTGACAACTATGATTACTATTTAAATGGGAATAAGCCACAGAGGCAGTATACGTGAGAAGGGCACATAGGACAAAAGTGGGTTTTGAGAAAAACCACTTTAAAATTTTAACTTGTTGCTATATGTATAAAAGATACCATTTTGTTGTTTAAAAATTGAGAAGCTTACTACGCATTAAAACTATTTATCTAAAAAGCCATTTTCTAAGTATGACATCGACAAAAATAAAGCTTATGTTTAAAAATAAGGAAATACAAAAAGCTGTTATGTGCCCTTTTTAGATAGAACAGGGGATTTTTGATTAAAATTAATTTGCATGTGAAGAAAAAGAAGCATTATATATACTTTTTTTAATACATTGCATATTGAGAGTTTCCTTTTTTCTTTCTTTGAAAAAGTCCTGGAGCAACCCATACAATGATTTTATATTTAACAAAGTGTTGTCAAAATATTGCAAATTACTCTTGTTTCTACGATAATGACTTTCATCATGGGGTATACTAGCGAAGTGATCCCCCATTAACTCAACAACGTCGTCTGAAATGTTTATGGGCCTATTCAAATGTTTTTCTCTTTTTTCTTCAAATAAATCACTCAACAAGATCTTTTTTTGAATAATCCGTATACGTTTTATTGAAATTTGAAAGTCAAAATAAATTTGCGACACACTAAAACAGTGTTTCTTTTTACAGACATACGATAGGCCCAGATTTTACTTTTGGGATCTTTAGCCAGGTCCATACAGCTAGACAACTGGCCATCTTGGAGACTTTTGTTCTGACAGTTGTAAAAGCAATCAAAAAGTTCTACTTGAAAATCAAGAGGCAGATTTTCGTGGCATTTGTTCTGGCAGCAGTCAGTAACTAAATTGAATGACTTGGAACTAACTTTTTTTCCTGATACAGATACGTATTCCTCACCTTGAACACGCCTTAATTGATTGATTTCTTGCTTCTCATTTTTCTGTTTATGGATCACTTTCCTTTTCCTCTTCTCATTAGAACTATTAACTTCTTGAACATCTTCGCAATCACTATATTCTTCATTACGTATCATAGTTCTTATTAGAATAAAACTTGATGTAATAATATAATAGAATAAAACTTATCAAAATAACAACACCGATACTTTAACCTTACTATAATAAATTAATATTATATGACACATGACAAGTGACCGAAACAAATGAGAATCAATAAATAGCCTTCCTATATAAAACACCTGCAGAAATCGTTTATAAACAATCACATATCTGAAAAACATCCTGCACACTAATATTCAAACAGTTCCACCAACCTCATTTTTCAAGATAAATAAATGAAAATTATACCATTGTAAAGAGGAAAACATGGCGGACCTAACTAGCCATTTCCCCCCATTCGTCACGAACTGCTTGCTCCAAGTCATTACTGATTTGAAACTCAATCAGTTTCATTCAAGTAATCCTTACAGATACGAGTTATTCTTACAATGTGCAGACGAGCATTATCTTGCATCAGTCGAAAGTTTTTTTCAACAAATGAGGAAAATGGAACTACATGATCTTCCAAACATTGTTTAATATACCTTTTAGCGTTTAAATTGCCCCTTGAATATTGTAACAGGTTTTAAATGAGCCTCTAGAGAAATGCCTCTCCGCACCATTATACCACCTCCACCAAATTGGACTCTGGGAGCGAAACCACATTAATGATAACGATTATCAGCTCTTTTTCAAATCCTAGGCTGCCCATCTGTGAAGACCACTGGGCCGCATTCTGTCACATCCCAATTAAGATGTTCGCGAGAGAAGTGTAAACGTTGTCTCCGATGATCTGCTGTTAATAAAGGTCCCGTGATAGGTATTCTGAACCTTCTTAATCCGTATTTATTTAAGAGTATTGGAACGGTATAAATAAAAACTGTGTTTCTATGGACATCGTTTAATCGTCGAACAAGTAGGTATTGGTGTTGATAATGTGCGATCGCGTCACGCCTGCAATCTAATAGCGTCTTCCAACGATTAGCGATTCTACAGATCATCGCGAACAGCCAATGAGCACGAACGGCAACGCACCGCAGACAGAGCCTACTGTCCATAATAATCTGTTTAGGTCCATGCCAGTAGTGTTTGATTTAACTTTATTTCAAAAAATGAAACTCTTCTTTTTTAAGTCTTTAATCGAAATAGTACTATCTTCAATTGCTTTTTTATTTGGTTTCATGCATCGTATATATCGTTTTGGTTCTTAGGCTCTGGCGCCGTAGAATTTCATAAACTTGGTTTGTTTTAACACAAATTTAAAAAATCAAAAATAACTTCGTTTGTCCATTCCATTTTTTAGCAAAAACCTTTTAAAAAAACCGCAAAACAACTTTGACAAAACTACAGACAACTACTGGTGGCAGGCATGTACCGCACGTTTGATGCTATCGACTCTCGATGGATACGACGCACTAACACAGACGTACCTGTGCTACCACGGACGAGATATTTCCCACGGTGCGGGAATGCGAGCTGGTCTGCGTCCATACGCAATATCGCCGATCGTGGGAAGCCGCTTTAATTAAGCGAACTTCAATTTGACTTGTAGTTCTTCGTCTAGCTAACCTGGCTTTCTGATGTATTGTTTTGTTGTGTATTGTTATTGTCCTTTTTCTCGAAATGTTTGTATTGCATCAATACTTCGAGTAATTCTTAAAGCATTTGCGATGTATCGAATGCTCCGTTTATTATTCTGTAATAGTGTTGTCCAAATGCAAGAACAAGACGAGACTTGGACAGTCTTGGTCTTGGTCTTGCACCAATACACCTGGTCTTGGTCTTGGTATTGCACTCCCGGTCTTGGTCTTGGTATTGCAGCAATAATCTTGCAAGTCTTGCAGTTACCCATTAGCCTATTGCTATTTATTAAACGTTACTTTAAATCCAAGAACAACGTAATAGAGCAAGTACATTTTAAGCTTGAATTAACATAGTCGTAATAAAGACCAACCAAATTAATAAATGTTTAAAGAACTGACATCGGGTAGGGTTTGAAGCCACGATCTAAGCGATCCTTACCTATGCTCTAACTAACTCAGATTTCTACCATGCCCCACGGAAGTCAATGTTTCTTAATAATTGTGTGTATTTAATAAACTTAAATGTGCTAAAACATGGTTAAATCACAAAAAAAAAACAAATTAATGACATAAACTTGACTGTATTTTAAAGAACATTATCTACCTAGAAAGGGATTCCACATATGAAATGGAAACCTTAAAAAAGATTGGTAAGTGGCAAAAAATTCACATACAGGTATCAAGGGCACAGATTATTTAGGTAATAAGATAATAAAGTATATTCCACTTATTAAAGCAATGGTAATAAAAATAAATTATTTTAAATTGAGGAAGTATCTACTTAATAAATACATTAATTTGCCAAAATAAAGTAAATAGGTACATAATATATGTAATTAGTAATAATCTAATAAGTATATTTTTTACATGTGCACTTTTCCAGCGGTTATTAAAAAGCTCGTGGTATCGCTACCAAATTTTGGTTTTTCAGGAAGATATTATTTGTAATTCCCTTTTGTGAAAAGATATTAGATGCTTTCTTAAACCTGACGTGTTTCTGTTTTTCATTTTCATTTTAACCTTTCTATGTAGGCATAATTTACACAAATCAATTTAAATATATTCAAATATTCATCTTGGGCTATCAATATTGCGTCGTCTGCGTAACAAAGTATTTTGATTTCTTTGTTTTCCATTCTGTATCCTCTTTCTCAGTTAACGATTTTGATGATTTCATCCATGAACAAATTGAAGAGCATGAGGCACAATGAAACCCCTTGTCTTATTCCGCTGCCTATTTCTATAGGTTCTGTAAGTTGTCCATCTATTCTGACTTCCATTTTGTTGTTTTGGTAGATGTTTTCGATAGTTGTTATAATATTTAGGGGAACTTCTCTATTATATAAAAGATGGATTACATCTGTGAGTCTTACTCTGGCAAACGCTCTCTTTAGGTCAATCAGACACAGAAATGCTGGTCTATTATACTCTTGTGATTTATGAGTATAATAACAAGATATGTGTGGTTTTATTATAATTTGTCATATAACATTTCGTGATACGGTTTAAACTGTATAACTCTTCTAAAAAATGTACAGATTTACAGCTAAAGTGTTTTTAAAACAGTAAATTAATTTTCAACGAAACCTATTTAGCAATCTTTAGCATAATTGAACTAGCAACCACCAATAGTGCTTTAAAAACTCGATACATTCCTAGATAATCAATTACAACACTAACCTGATTCAATCGAAAAACATTTGAAACTTTATAAGCAAATAAATTAAACTTTATCGCCATTCCGCTGGCAATCTTCCAATTTCCTTTTAATCCTGCCAACTTCGAAAACAAAAACTGTCAACTTTGGAAAATCATTGTACAAAATCAAGGAATAAACCCAGAAAGTACACTTTATTCTCATTAACGTAAACGTAGCAAACTTAGGCCACTTACAAAATATATTGGGGTGAAAGGCTGAGAAACTTTCGTTTATTTTTTCGTGAAGTGTTTGTACACTTTACTTAATTGGTATTTCGTGTTGAAACAATTTTGTAGTGTCGTTAAATAGGTGTTTAAAGTATTAAGATAAAAACAATTTTGATGGGGCTTTATACACACAACTTGGGAAAAGCTGTTAGAATTTAACAAAATAGGATCCTATTCAATCACACTTTAATACAGGTATTGCAGTAAGATTCTCATGGAAACTTAATTTTTAGGTGCCGTCTCTAATGGAGGTTGACGATGACTTTTGCAAATTCACCTCTATCATGTGGTTTACTTATGAGGTTTGGAGGTCTGGTTTAGTTACATCTCTTGTGTCTGAATATATGTCTAAGATAAAATATTTTCCGTTTTCTAATAAATTTAGGATAGATGATAATTCTCGATTTTATAAGTTTACGATCTCTTTTCATACGTCTTTTTCATTTCTAACAAGGTGTATTATAATGAAATGGATAACTTCTCGTATCTCGTATCGCCACCATAGTAATGTTTTTTCTTTCTGTTTACCTTTTCGTAATAGTATCGGGATTCTACTACAAATCGACTCGTTACTAGGCCTAGTATGTTTATAAAACTGCTGAATCTACAACGTTAACTTAAAATGCAGCGAAATTATTTCGGTGTTATCCAACACCTTTGTTCTATGTTTCTATTAAAAAATAATTGTTTATTAAAATACAATATTTTTGATCCTTTTAATATTTTTAGGCGTTGGAAAGAGCTAATTGTCAGCGTCTAGGTTTTCATGTCTCTCCCTCCAATGGCGCTACAGCCCAAATCGGGCTTTGGCCTCCTCCAAACTATGCCTCCTAGGTTTTCATGTCATGTAGTCGAATACTGTGTATATAGGATTTTATTGTGAGATATTGTAGAGTTTGATGAAGATTGCGGTTAGTGAAAACTGTTTCATTTTTACAAATGCATTTCTGACCTGTCCTATTTGACTTTGTGTTCTAAGCCTTCATTGCTTGTAGTGTCATGTATTCAGCATCCTAGATATTTAAACTTGTTCAATTAGTTTGTCATGTACTAATATTTTTATATTTAAAGTATCTTTTTTGTGATTACCATTGAGGACCTTTCGTGTTTCCATACCGCTCCTGAAATCAAATTGTTATGGTCCCGTACAATTATGGGTACAAACGTAGAGGTTAGCCAATCTTTGCAGATTTTATGTATATTATTAAAGATTTTTGCAAAAAGATCTATGTTTTCATCTTCACTGCTTTACAATTTAACTGTGAATGTTCAATGCGTATTTAAGATATAATAATTAAAAAATTATTAAAACGGGAAATAAGCTGAAATATGACTTGATTAAAGGATTCTGCTAATGTCTTATACCCACTTAACGCTGGTGTTAGCGAACCAAAACTGATTGTATCCATAATTCAATCCAGTCAATACACGGAAAACTTCACACTGTATTATAACCGAGAATATAAGCAGGGGAAAATGAAACTGTATTTATGACCAGTAAAAAACTAAGAAACAGAGTCATGGATTTAGTGACATATTTTCATACATCAAAATCAAGGACATACAAGCCAATATGTCAATAATAAAGGTTTCCGCTCCAACAAACAGCATCAACGTTAATGGAAACAAGTTAAATTACCTCAGATTCACTGGCATCGTGATTATAGCGAGCATATTCGAGGAACTAGAAACTATGGCGGAGGAACTCGCAAACAATTGCCAATAATAAAACAAAAACAATGACAAACACAAACGATCCCAGATGTATAACCACAAGTGGCAATGAAATAAAACAAATCCAAGAATATATCTACCTAGGCAAAATTCTAAAACTTCACAAACGAAACCAAAGTGCGGAAATCACTAGAAGAGCAAGACTGACATGAACAGGATTTGAAAAACTCATTTGAATAATTAAGATCCGCAAAATAACTCAATCCTTGCGGAGTCAATCAGGAAAAGAGCTCAATAATCCTATAATATAATTGCATGGATATATCTCATATCTAGTATCGCTACCGTATTATAGCCTCAACGGATTGGCGATTTTTTTATACACAACTACATCTTGGACTGTTGGAGAGGATATTGAACATATATTAACTTATGACCTATCATATTTATTCACTTCTATTTACATATAACTTACATATAGTGGATTACATTACTTATTTCATTAATTACGTGTTTATATATTAAATAACGAATACCAACTTCAAATAAATTACGATTATTAAGTAACCCCAATTGTTCTCTGTTTACCTGTTTACGTTTTTATATTATTAGGATTCTATATACTACAAATCGACTCGTTACTAGGCCATATATGTTTAAAAAACTGCTGAGTCTATAAGGTTCAACTTTGTAATATTATAAACGTCACATTTTTGTTATTTTTCTTTTGATAGTTAGTTTCTTTTAGTTTCTTTTGGCTTTATTCATTTATTAACTTTTTCTTTTATTTTACTATTTTTATTCTAAAAATAGTTGGCGTCCAATCTTATTTAACTCTTAAATCAACTAAATATCCTATTTAATCTCTATTTATTTCAGTTATAATTCCTGTATTTGACTCCAGTATGTTCTATGTCACAGACATGCTACATATAAATTCCTATTCTTCACTTCAGTCGACAAACGTTATTTGTCAGTTAACAACTCTGACCTGTCATGTCCTACTTCAATGCTAAAGAAAGGAAGGTTAGTTTTTAAAATTTCTGTTGCTAACTTAAGCTGGTGCTTGAATTGAAAATTCATTTTATATATTCAATCTTTCCTTGGGACGAGTACTAACATTCTAGTTGATTAATTTTTTTTATATATCTATCTTTTTATAATTTCGTATTTGCTTTAACCTAAAACTACATGTTTTATTTTTCAATGTATTATTCTTATATGGAGCTATTATATTACATCATCATGTAAAGACTTTGGACTAATTAGTCTCATGAGTCACAAGCTACTCAAGCTCACTTCATAGGATAATTCTTGTCTAAGACACAATGGGAAATAAACAATTCGGTTTCAGAGAAGGATTAGGAACAAGGGAAGCTTTGTTCTCAATGCTAACAGTACTTCAACGACCATGGGAACTACAGAAACCAATTTACGTCTGTTTTATAGATTTTGAGAACGCGTTTGATAGGGTTCAACATGGCAGACTGTTCTGAACTGAACCAGTTCGTTAATGTCTGTGTCACGTTTTACGTTTTGAATCTTGACAAAGGCAAGGGTTTCCTGCCGAAACGTTGATTGTTATGGAAAATAAAATCTAGTTCCACATAATATATCTTTATTGAACCTAAATCCAAGAAACACTAATTTTATATTAAATATAATAAGGTTCAAGAAATACAACTATAATATATGTATATATATATATATATATATATATATATATATATATATATATATATATATATATATATATAAAAATAATTTTGCAGCGAAGTAAAAAAGTGAGATAAAGAGTTAAAAAGAAATTTTTAGTGGCGGTAATTTAACAGAAGAGTGTCTGTGTTCGTCTAATACAGGCATATTCTTTAACGGCATTAAACTAAGTAGAGAAGACGGAAGAAAATGTTTTCCCTACTTCCACTTTAGGTACAGTACTACAGTACTTATTCTTAAGAGCCGAAAAACTACTCTTCCTGAGGTTTTCAGGCAATTTTAAACTTCTTAGTTTAAATGACTTCTTACACCCAGAATATATTTGCGACCAGAATAAATTAGTTATGAAGAGAAGGCATACTAGAACTTCTGGAAAAATTTCAGATATTTCTTTATAAATATTTTTAAGTAAATAAAAAATTACACAAAGAAATAGCGTCAAAATCAAATTACAATATGGTAAAGCCTACACAGGTTTTGTTTCATTAACGTAACCAGGAATATTTAATTTTGGTTGTATAGTTGTAACGAATGCGTAGTTTTTCAATAACACCACCAGTCCACACACTGTTTTTTTAGTCACTCTTCGTATACTACCTCAACTTTTAAAACTCAATATGATTTTTCAGTCAAATTTAATAAAACACTTTATATTCCGTCCAGCTAATTCCAACCGTTTTGTTTGCATATCAACCGGAGCCCACAAATGGCTTTTCGGGGTATTCCAATGTGGGGAATTCCGTAATAACCATTACGAGAGTTGAGAAGTGATTATAACCATAAAAGCCGGAACCTTTTCAGCACAAATTAATAGGAAATATTCGTCCATTCAGCGACCGTTTTAGGGGTGAAACAATATCACTGGGCCAGTGCAGCAGGTTTTTATATGGAAAATGTTTTTTATCATTTAAAATTAACCGCATTAAGTTTACTGTTTATTAGCAAATGGATTTAATAATTAGATGGATTACCAGTTGCAATAGCTATAATAATAATTATATATAATCCAATAATTTGTATATTTTGTATATATTTGTATATAGTACAAATTATCGTCTATAACCATAAGTTCCGTAAGTGGACTTACTCTTTTGACTTTCTAAATATGGTTTTGGTATCAGTTTTGACCATATTCAAAAAAATTCTTTATTATACAAAAGAAGAATTAGATCTTGGAGTCTTGTTTACAATTTTTATTGGCAATGAACGAAATACTATTGTACGTCAACACACAAGTACTATTGGTTTTTAATAGAAGTAGCTGTAGGGTCTGATGCACATTATTTTTAAAATAATTGATAATATGACAGAAGTATTTTGTTTCATTCAGAAAGCTTACCATAAGTTGGCTCTAAGGATGTAACAAAAAGCTCATAAATTAAAGGCTGGCTAGCGGAATGTGCCGGAGAGTGAATACTTGATACTCAAAAGAGGATTCAGCCAAATTGCATGCCCTACAGAAACCGTAAAATGAATCACAAGGTAATAAACAATATACAGTATAGTTTATTCGTCTTCCGGGTTTGGACCGTGTCATTTGTGAGTGACCCAAAAGTGGGTTCATCTCGACGTTTCGCTACAATTATATGTAGCTTCTTCAGGAGAAACAAAGAAAAAGAAAAAAGAAAACAAAAGAACAGGAAGATGGGTAGTTAGCAACGGTAACTCAGTTACTCAACGCAACCAGAGGCGAATACTAACTACCAAGATGGGCATTTGGTCACAGTAACTCAACTACTCAACGCAGCCAGAGGTGAAAACCAAATGCCAGGACAGGGATTCGCGTCCAACAGCTCAGAACACTAACGCGTCGAGAGGCGGGGAGTGAATCCGGGAATCCAGGATTCACTCCCCGCCTCTCGACGCGTTAGTGTTCTGAGCTGTTGGACGTGAATCCCTGTCCTGGCATTTGGTTTTCACCTCTGGCTGCGTTGAGTAGTTGAGTTACTGTGACCAAATGCCCATCTTGGTAGTTAGTATTCGCCTCTGGTTGCGTTGAGTAACTGAGTTACCGTTGCTAACTACCCATCTTCCTGTTCTTTTGTTTTCTTTTTTCTTTTTCTTTGTTTCTCCTGAAGAAGCTACATATAATTGTAGCGAAACGTCGAGATGAACCCACTTTTGGGTCACTCACAAATGACACGGTCCAAACCCGGAAGACGAATAAACTATAATTCTGACTCTGGCCGTGGAAGCCTACGATTTCATTTAATATACAGTATGGTGGAAATGAAAGGAATAAATTCGTTATTTCGTAAACCGGAGACTTTAAGGAAAAATCCTGAAACCCGTCGATTTTTATTTTTAAATAAGCTATTCGTAAGAATACATTTTTATTTTTGACGTCATCTATGTGAGCGTGATGACGTCATTGCTAAAATTTTTAAATAGAAAGGGGGTATTGTAATACATCATTTGAAAGGTCTTTTAAATACCTATTCAGCCATATCAATATGTCTGAGTATTTGATGTTTGTAATTGTTTAAACAAATTATTAAATATTTATTATTACAATAAATATTTATTATGTATTGATATGATGTATTATTGACACCCAAAAATAAATTTTATAAAGGCCATCACTGGTAATGAAATGTCTTTTTTATCTACTTTTTACCTTTTTAAAAAAACTACCTTATTAATATAAACATTGATAGTTGGACATTCAAACTTAATTATCTTTCTGTCAAGTGATTAATAGTATTATTGTAGTAAACGTATTCAAAAAGTCTTTGTATCTTTGAACATGAAGCTAGCTGAAACGCAAAGAATTGAAATTCTCATAATGATTGGTTATGGAGATAAAACACGTACGCAGAAAGAAGTATGTGCGTTATTTAATAATAAATACCCCCGTCGAGAACCAATTTCACAATCCACTGTAAGCAAAATTGAGAAAAAGTTTAGAGAAACGGGTCATGTTAAAGACCTTCCTAAAGGTAGTAGAAAACCAATATCTAAAAACCAACAAGTAGACGTTCTGTTAGCTTTTTAAGATAATCCTTATAACAGTTCACGGCAAGTAGCATTAGATAATGACATGGACCATTCAACAGTTCTTAAACAGCTAAAGAAGGAAAAGTGGCATCCCTACAAAGTAAGTTTAGAACAAGAACTTATGGAAGATAATTTTTATAGACGAATTGAATTTTGTGACATTATGATGGAACGAAATAACAGAGATCCGATGTTTTTATAAAAGATTATTTTCTCTGATGAAGCTACATTTCTACTAAACGGTCATTAAAAACGGTCATTAACGGTCAATCGTCAAACTTATCGGTGCTGGGCTACGGAAAATCCACACTGGATGCAAGAGTACCGTACTCAATACCCAGAGTCAATACCCAGAGAAAATTAATGTTTGGGTGGGAATAATAGATAATAGGTGTATTGGACCATACTTTTTCGAAGAAAACTTAACAGGTCCTTAATATTTAGAATTTCTTCAAAATTTCTTGCTTCCAGAATTGAACCGGTTGTCCAAACAGAAATGATTTATGGCTACAGCAAGATGGTGCGCCTCCACACTATGCTGTCTTGGTACGCAACTACTTAAGCAACGTCTTTCCAAATCGGTGGATAGGTCGAAGAGGAACAATAGAATGGCCGCCTAGGTCACCTAATTTGACTCCTCTTGATTTCTTTTTATGGGGATATTTAAAAAGTAAGGTGTATCATCAAAATAGACCACAAAATATTAATGAACTGAAAGAAAGAATACGTAATGAGGTTGTTCAAATAACTTCGGAAGTTTTAGAGAATGTTAGAGAAGAGTTCGCGGCACGCCTTTCTCATTGTATTTTAGCTAAAGGTAAACAATTTTAGTACTTAATTTAGGTTTCGTTGTATTTATTGAATAATACTTAATCAATAAAAATAAAAATTTAATTATTTTTTTAAACAATTACAAACTTTAATTACTTAGACATATTGATATAGCTGAATAGGTATTTAAAAGACCTTTTAAATAATGTATTACAATACCCCCCTTTCTATTCAAAAATTTTAGCAATGACGTCATCGCGCTCACATAGATGACGTCAAAAATAAAAATGTATTCTTGCAAATAGCTTATTTAAAAATAAAATCGACGGGTTTCAGGATTTTTCCTTACAGTCTCCGGTTTACGAAATATCGAATTTATTCCTTTCATTTCCACCTTACTGTATATGAATATTGTAAATGAAAGTGATAAACTATGAAAGTTGCTCTAAGATGTGATTGGGCGCTAGGAAAATGATTGAAATATTTAGTCTTCATCACAAATGTAATACCTATCTAAATATATATAGTCTAATTCTTTATGCTACCCATCACCATTTATTTACAGTTAACCTAGTTACTTATATACGAAAAAAATCCCTCGTTATACAAAATTGATCCTTGATGATCTGAATTTACAAATAATAAAATATAAAAGAAAATTTAATGAGTCTACCTAAAAAGGTAATTTACTTGCCTACTAGAGATGTATCTGTATTTCGGCTTTCAATTGATGTCCTAATAAAGTAATAAGAAAGAAATAAAATATATTTATATAAATAAAATAAAATACCAATACCGAACTCTCTGATTAAATGTGTACACATAAAACCATACAACAGAGTTTATAGGGAGGCTTTAATATCTCAACCTGTAGGTGACAATAAGTCGTTAAATCTTATTGAATATTATTTAAAAAAAAATGACGGGTCTTTATTATTAGATGAAATAGTATGATGTAAAGTTGAAAAAAAACATTATAAATATTAATATAAATATAATAAATATTAAAATTGATGAATAAAACTTAATATAAATTAACAGTGGTCCACACTCTAAATGAGAGAGGGAGGTCTTTCCGGCTGGTTCCCTGAAGTTATCCGGGAATAGTCTTATAGAGATCTGGACTTCTGAAGGAACAGCTAAGGGTGACGGGCAAAGATGCAAATCCAATGGGGAACAACTCAATTCCTTGTTTCTTGAAATAAACAAAAAAAAAAATAAAGAATCCTTGACTCCGGATTTTAACTTCTTTAGTAGGCTTAAGCGAACATTTGTGTTAGTATTCCTCTTACTATTGAAAAAAAGAAGGGAAAACACAAGGTTTATTAACCTTGAAAGTTAGTACAAAAAGTTACTGAGGAAGCTTGTATGTAAGCAAAAAGCTTTAATGTTTTTGTAAATAATGTGACCTTCGTATGGTTTGACAATATTTTATGTAAAATGAATTGATAGATAATTTTAACGAAAAGCATGCTCTGGATATATTTTAGAATATAAAAGACCGGTATGAGAGAGAATATTTTTTATAGATAGTCTTAATTGCTAATAGATAGTTTTAAAGACAGATAATTATGTTTTTAAGGGCGGGAAGTAAAAGAGAAAATTGATATGATTTTATATCATTACTATATTTAAATCCAGAATATTTTCTAATGAAATGATGTGAGAAATGACAGATAGATATATCAACTATCAAAAGAAAAATGACAATATTATAGAAATCAGAATACTTGATGGTTTTTATACTTTTTATTGATAATTGGATCCACCTACCGGCTTTGAGTGGCTACAGTACATACTACAAAACAAACTAAAAATTTTCAATCGTTCTTCTTCAATCAAAAACAAATTTAGCACTTCTCCAGCCGCCTACTTTTTAGTTAACCCAACTTCTCTTCCCCGAAATTAAACCAGAGTGTGCGCTTAATGCTAGTCGGGTAAACATGTCTACCAAAACTGCTGCTTGGAGTCGCTGATTAATACCAACTTAGAAATTACAAATTACTAAGTAATATCGACTAAATATTGATTTATAAATTTTATTTAAAGTGACGAAAGGATTATTGAAGTGACGGTCTCGTTACAAGGAGTCATAAGGATGAAGTACCTATAAGCGAATGGTGGAGCACTGTAGTAAAATTAAACCTCAACTGTCTTTCGTAAATTATTTTTTCCTGGTTTACCTTTAAATAAACTTTTCTGTATATTCTTTATTTTACAATATATTCTATTTTCCGTTTTTTTTTTGTTGACATTTTCGGCACTTTTGTAATAGTTCCTTGTTTTCGTTATTTCCACCTTTGGTCTTGGTTAACACTTAAAAACTTTCTCAGTGATGAAACTCAGGCGCTACTTAACAATGTTTTTACTTAACAAAAATTTTGAAATTCTTTGACAGTAGCTTAAGAAATTATGGTGGAGATTATGAGCTCTGTCATAAAAACTGCACTAGCAACAATTTTCAACGCAGCATGGATCCCCATTCTTCCGGAGTTTTACTGTGGGTTACAATTTTTTTTATTACTACTGTTAAATGTTCCGTCATGTCTGCTCGCAATATTTCATCGGTTCATTTGGTATCCATTACGAATTACTTCGTAAAGGAAATAATTAAGTTAATATGGATTTAGTGCATACACAAAATATCTTTCAGATGACAGCGTGGAAAGATCAATAAGGCGGTTTTTTTTTAAATCTACAATTAGATCAAAAGGAAGATCGTCTAAGTTAAATATGAAGCTGTTAAATCTGAATCAAATATGAATCTATCGATTATAATATTATTATCTCTCACCTTCATTAAATGTAATTTTGTTTTCGCTAGCCGTACTGCTGCTTCGGGTGGATTTGGTACTCTCATGTTGGTACTTTCGGCGCGGGGTCGACTGACTAGAGTAAGGTAGTTTGTTGTAGTACGATTTCTGCTGAAATGTCTTCGGCAACCTCGTCGATGTGGTAATGTGTGATTCTTCGCTGTCGCTGTGTTCATCTGAAAGAAATAACGGAAATGGATCAATCAAAAGTGAAATTAGAATAAGTTTTGAATATATAAAATAAAATATAGCTTTATAGAATATATAAAGCTAAAATATCTTGTCTGTTTCTTCTTACTTTATCAAATATTCGGTCACGTATGTTTTTAAAACTAAAATTCAATATTGATCAAAAGCTGTATAAGTTTAAGTTTAAGTATGGTATAGTGACCAATAGGAACAGCTGCATAGCTATTACCATTATATTAAGTATAAAATCCAAAAGATAAAATAAATAAAAAGTAAAATAAAAGTCCCAAAACAGTGTTTTTGTACTTTGGGAATTTGGAGCTCAGATTCAGATTCAGAGCACAAAAAATCTTGTGAAAAGTATATTCTCTCGATTCAAATATTGATCAAATTTTTGTAATTAGCAACGAAGTAAGTCCCTTTTTTTAACTATAGCTAGTTTGTTTATAAAAATTACGAAACCTAATTAGCGGCAATTGAAAGATCAAGGACTCAATTGTTATAGCAAAAGTTTATAAAATATTTCCTTTGAACAGAGTCGTCTATAGAGCTTCAAAATGTGAAGCCTGATGTTAGTCAGGTTGGCGTAACTCCAACAACTGAAATAAAGTTTTTCTAACTCCATACAAAAAAAGTCAATGCAAAGGAGTGCAATGAACATCGCACCATAGCCTCAATGAGTCATGTCTTGAAATTGTTTTTGAAAGTAATTCACAATAGAATACATAAGAAATTAGATGAAGGCATAAGTATTACACAAACGGGATTTAGGAAAGGACTGGGAACACGAGATGCACTGTTTGCAGTAAGTGTTCTTTCGCAGAGATGCTTAGATATTAATCAGAAAGTATATGCCTGTTTCATTGATTTTGAGAAAGCATTTGAAAGAGTGGAGTATAATCGGTTTAAAGAAATTTGATTAAATAAAAATATAGACAGTAGAGACATTACAACCAAACATCAAAAGTGAAAGTTGAAAATGAACTGACCGATGATAGATGATATCCAGATTCGCCTTGGGGTCCGCCAAGGGTGTACTTTATCACCCTTGTTATTCAATTTATACAGTGAAGCCATTTCAGAATTAGCGCTTGCCGAGATCAGTGAGGGCCTTATAATAAACGGTGAGCCGCTTAATAACATAAGATATGCTGACGACACCGTTCTTCTGGCAGGAACACTAGAAGAACTGCAACACCTAAATATAATTATATTGCAACGATTATGGACTAAAACTAAATTTGAAGAAAACCAAGTTCATGGTATTTACAAAAGCACAAAACATCAAAGTTAAGCTAGTATTAGATAATACAGAAATTGAACAAATATCTTCGTACAAATACCTTGGAGCATGGATCACAGAAGATACTGATCAGACAAAAGAAATAAGATGCCGCATTGAAATTGCACAGTCAACTTTTAATAGAATGAGAAAAAATTTTTGTAATCGCGATATCAATATATCGCTCAGGATAAGAATGCTTCGATGTTATATTTTTCCTACCGTTTTGTATGGGGTTGAAACTTGGACACTTAAAAAATCCAACATTAAAAACCTAAAATCATTCGAAATGTGCTGTTACCGACGTATTTTGAAAATATCATGAATGGATCGCAAAACAAACGAACAAGTTCTCGAACAACTAGGAAAACAATGCGAAGTTTTAAATTTCATAAAAATTAGAAAATTGGAATACTTGGGGCACATCATGAGAGGTGATAAATACGAACTACTAAGGAATATAATACAGGAGCAGGGTAAAATAAAAGGCAGAAAAAGCGTAGAAAGACGTAAAATCTCGTGGCAACACAATCTCCGTGAATAGTTTAGATGCAGTTGAATTGAACTATTCAGGCACGTAACCAACCAAATTATAATTGCCAGGATGATTTCCAATCTCCGATGGGAGTGGAACTTGAAGAAAAAGAACTCCATACTCAAAATTGACTCAAACTGGTTGCATTGCTCCTGTAGTGATCCTATCCCAAGTTAACATGCTCCTTTTCTAACTACGCTGCATCATACTGAAGACGACGAAATAGTCAGAAATAGACTCCGACAAAGTTTAGTTTGGGAATATGACTCATAACTCGACGGTGCGCAGTGGTTTTTGTTTACTAGCGTTACCATAGAAACGGCCAGTTTTCAGTTTGCCAGTGTCGTAGTTGAGTATCGCAGAGAGTGTTTGACTTGTTAATTTGATCGTGTTGGATATTTTATTATTTTATTTTATATTAGTGCTTATTAGTATAATATAGGTAGTAGTAATTAGTGAATTATTAAGTCGTTTAGTTTAGTTTATTTATAGTGTGTTAAGTTTAATTAATAATAGTTATAATATGGCTTCTAAAAAGATAGGAACGAAAGAGCTGGGATTAAATAGCCAAGCAAAGGCAATAATTTATAATGTTACTACATTTATGGAACAAGAGGCAGCACATTTCGAAGCAACCGAAAACTTGTTAATACCTTTAAGGAAATTGACGTAAGTATTGTCAATGATATTTTATTTTCTTATGTGTGTGTATGTGTGTGTGAAAAATATGACACGGAAACAAGTCCATTAGCCACATAATGATTTATTTATGTTTAAAAATATTTTGTTTGTTCTTGTTTGTTACTTTTTTTAGATCTTTTTAGATTTTTTGTTATATTTATAAATCATTAAAGTTATACTAATTTATATTTCTACTTTCACATCTTTAAATGTAAAGTGGGGTGTATCTGTAAATATGTATTTTGCGAGTTTTCAACAATATTCTCCCATTGCTGTTACCATTTCAGTCTAATTTTATTTTTTATTGAGTTAAATATATCCCTTACTGTATAAATATTGCAAAAGACTACATTTTGCACTGCTTCCTCAGCTAGAGTATCAGCTTTTTCATTCCCTGGTATACCTACATGGCCTCTAACCCAAATAAATGTTTTATTTAAGTTTACAATCATTTTTATTAAAAAACATAACATATGACACTTCATTCCTTCAAATTCTATATTTTTTATAGAGTCTAATGCAAATTTAGACTCTGTTAATATCACTCTACTAAAAGGTAATACCTTTTATATTTGCAACAAGCTCAAACTGATTGGATTGTATTTTGTATAAATACACCACAACCAACACCTTGTGATTACCTATTTACGATGTTTCTTCTGATACTTTCTACTATTTACTTGAAACAGAAAATAACCGATCTCAATATAGATTGTGTTAGTAAATATGAATAATATATGCATTTTGTTTCTCAATATTTTCATCTAGTAACATTTAACATTGGTAATTATAGGGATAGGATTCTAGCAGCTACAGGTATAAGTAAAATCACCTTATCTAAAATAAGAAAAGAAGGTAGAGAAGTTAATAAAAATGGAGCGACTAGTTCATCTTTTACAAGTCCAAAAAAAACGTTCCCGTATTAAAAAAACTCAATTGGACCAAGGAGAAGAAGAAATCATCAAAAATGTTATATATGACTTTTACACCATCGAGAAAAGATCACCGACAATTAATGGTAAATAGTTTAAAAATATTTTACCATTAAAAATTTTATTATCCTAAATAAAATAGAATAAGTACAATTATAAACCAATTGTTTGTTTGTATCCATTTAGAACGAAATTAAAGTTTTCTAGAAAAACACTGATATAGATACATTTTTAACAAAAACAGTAGATACAATTCCTTTACAATTTTACTAACTTAGTAAACAAGATTTACTTTCCAAATATTTTAACTATTTCTACTTATTTAGGTATTTATCAAAAACTCAAGAACAAAGAAATGGAATTTCCAGGGTCAAAGGAATCATTAAGGAAAACCATAATTGGATTAGGCTTAGAAAATTTTCAGAAGTGTTGATACAAGAATGGGCTAACATATGTAAACACGTAAAAAAATATGAAAACACTCAAATCGCAAGAGAACATTTATTGGACTCTACGCTGGACCACTTAAAATTTTTTATTAGTACTGGTTCATCCGAAGAAAGCTTTTCTGATGATGAGGATAGTAATTAAAATTTCGGAATAGACGTGTTTTGTGTGATATTCCTATGTCATATAACAAAATATAGAAGGCTTTAAAATCCATATTTTTTTATAAAATAAATACATTATTTCATTTGTTAAACTAAATTACTTATTTTTTTGAGTTGTTGAAACCCTTCCTTCCTTCCTGGCAATGTTAATAAATTGTAAGTATTGAGGAATTTGTTATTAATTAAAGTATTCCTAATAGTTTACTCATTATTTTATCGAATGTCTGTCTATAAACTTCATAAATATTAAAAACTATAAAAATGAAAATTGACAAATTCATTCTAACTTTATAATTGAATATACTTATAAAAATTTATTTTAAAGCTACCGGTTTCCGTCCGCCACTGGTAGAAAAGGTCCGCCTTTCTGCGCGAAACACGACGTCACATTCCCAAACTTAAGTTTGTCGGAGTCTACGTATTTACGGTTGCCTTCCATTGATATACCTTTATATATATATATATATATATATATATATATATATATATATATATATATATATATATATATATATATATATATATAAAAGGATTCCTTTTTTTCTATATAAAAAGTTTGAAATCCCAAACCGACACAATCTATTGTATAACATTTTTCTACTTCCGGCAAATGTTAACTTTTTTTAATAGACCCGATTAAAGATAATACACTAATGTTACTATAATAGATAATGAGTCTGCCGCACGACAGTTCGTAAAGGAAGACCTCTGTCGCGAGGTAGAGTTTATCATTATTTAAATTAACATTAAAAGGAAACCAGACTTGCATTGAAACAAACAAAAAATGTAGATTATGCATCGAGCAAAAAGATAAAAGAGGGAATCTAATCGTTATGAAAAGGAGACCAAAAAAGTGGCCTCTGATGGCGGACATATCCGGAAATGCAAAGGCGCTAAATTTTAAATTTTCCAACACTTATTAACAATAGCTATAAAATATTTTTCAGACGAGAAAGTTTTAATTAAATATTAACTATAATAGTCTAAAAAGTGACACAATTGGTAAAAGATTTCAATATAAATAAAATTTCATGTGACAGTTGGGACAAACAATAACATAACCTAACTAGATTTGACTTCTTAAACAAGGAAAGAGACTGTCTATCCTTGTCTAAAGTGGCCTCTCAAGATGGCACTTCCTGTCTATCAATATGTTTACCCCCACTACCTTTACATTCCCTCTTTTGTCTTATTGCTCGATGAGATTATGTAAATAAATAAAGATAGCATACTATCACATAACATTACTTTAAAATAAAAAGCTTATTTACAAATTCATTAATAAATATGTTAATTTTAAATATTTTTAGACATTAATGTATAACTCAAAACATTATTTAAATCAAAGATTACAATACAAGTAAACTTAAAACACAGAAATAAATAGGACTATATGAACAGGATATATTTATAATATATAATATATTTGGTCTTTTTTTTCTTTTTATTGATCTTTTGCTATACCTACGTATATTATAAAATAGCCATATGACAGAATTCCTCAGGAGGTTCTTTCGTGAACGAACAATCACAAAGAATCTCTAATCGGTATACGATGACAAAGCCGTTGGTGATCGGATAATTGTAGTCAGACTGAATGCCAGTCCAGTTAATCTGAATGCAGTACAAGTATATGCCCCAACAAGAGAAGCTAAAAATAAAGAAATGCAGTGCGTTGAAACAGACGCTCAGGAAAATTTCTAATAGGGAAATCACAGGGAAATGTGTAATGGGCAGCAAGCTATGGGCAGTCCAGTACTGAAACACCCAAGGGGCTAACATTAGCGTCCATTTCTAGCAAAGTACAGATGAATAAGTCCCCTCTCACTGCTCAAAATATGCTTCGCTCCCGTACTTCCCACAAATCACTAACAAGCTGAACAATCGTTTCAAAAAATTACCTGTTAAAATAGCCTTAAAAAACACCAGAACCTTAGGAAAGTTATTTTCGAAGACAAAAACTCCATTGGCCCCTCTAGAACAAACTAATGTCATCTATCATATACCCTGTGCAGAGTGCAACTCCTGCTACATTGGCCAGACCAGCCACTCTCTTCAAGGTCGACATATGTCCCACAAAAGCGACATTAGGACTTCTAAACCATCTTGTGCCCTTGCACAATATGTCATTTCAACCAAACACAGTATCGATTTTACGAATACCAAAATACTATGCAAACAACAAAATTATCACAAGCGGTCCATCCTTAAAATGTGCCAAATTCTAAATCATCCATCAAATAAAAGAACCGACATCGACAAATTGAGCCAGATATATCACTCTCTCATCATACAAAACAAATAATACAAAAAATAAAAAAAAAACCTTACAAGACATTAACTTCATTCCTATTCTTCTTCCTTTTTTTACAAAAAAAAGAAAAGAAAAAAATAAATCCTGTTTTAAAAAAGGTCGGTCCCCTTTTCGTTCATCAATTCCCTCGATAATCGTATCTCCCTGCATTCCAAATAAACACATATATGAGAACAAACCACATGTGGAATTATCACATTCTGCAACCGATAGAAACCAATCGAAAAGATTAGTTTAGTTTAAACCTTGAAAGAGTTTAAACCAACATTCAAATGAAGCCATCGGTCAAAATTAAATTAACAATAGTGCTCTTTTATAGTTTTTCTTGTGTTTTTTGTTTGTTTGTTCTTGAGTTTTTATAACATCTAAACAACCTCCAAGTTGATTTTGTAAGTATGAACCCCGTTGGTTGTTTACTTATATTCTAAGATCTTTTCTATTTGTAGTGAACTGATGATGCTTTTAAAAATAAAAGCGAAACGTATTTAAATAAATCAATGTATATAAACTGTGGTATCATGTATTTCCAAATCGTGTATAGGACATTTTGTTATAAATTATATTATTTTTTTCAATAAATGTTAATATTCATGTTTAAATAATACACGTTTTCTATTACTAAGAAATTCCGCGCATTTTTATGTCCAACACTTTTATTTAACTAATAGCTAATCTACGAGGTTGTGTAATTATAATTAAGTCATTAAACCGACCTAAAAAACCAGCAAGTTTTTTTTAAACCAAGTAATTCAAGAGCAAGGTCAATTTTATGGAATACCTACAGACCTAAAAATATATTATGTTCATTGTCAAATGCAAAATGGTAGTGCAATATTCAAGGTCGAGTGCACATTTGCTAATCCACGCCGAAAACCACAAAACGATTTGGAGGCGTATATTACGACCGTTTCGAAAAGCCGCAATTACTAGGAAACAACAAAACACACAAGTTTTTAGTTAAATTAACAGAATTATCTAACACCATCTAACACCTTTATTATTTGTTGAATATCTGATTATGATTAAGCTAAGGTCGTGGTACTTTTATAGTTTAAAGCAGGGGTCGGCAAGTAATTTTATGTGGGGTCCGGATACTAGAAGAAAATTTTAACAAGGTTCAAAAAAAATGATAACATTTAATAACAAGATGTTTATTATTTTGGTACATTCTTAATGATAAAACAAAATACCTTAAATTAATACGAAAAATTGCACCGACGGTCTAGAGCTAGTTGTTTGTGGTCTGGTTCTCCAGTCGAACAACAAATTCGAAGTGTATCTTCGAGGTGGGCGTCCGTTAATCGGGAGCGATATTTATTTTTCAAAAAATTCATTTTTGAGAAAGATGTTTCGCACATATACGTTGAGCCAAACATAGTGGCCAAATTGATTGCAAGTTGTCTCCAATTTTCATATTTTGCTGGCACATGTTTGGCCCAAAAGTCTTTGGCTGATACCGATTTATAAACGTGCAAGGACAAATATTCTTGTAGTTCAATAATCTCCAGTTGAAGTAATGCTTTTGGCAGATTAAACAACTTAGCACCTACATCTGTCCATTCTGACGCTGCATTAACTTCAAATGGTGATTTTAGAAATGAAGATAGTTTGCTTACCTGTGCAATGTCTTTTTCGGAGTATTCCTTATTTTTATTATATTCAAATTATATTCAAGAATAGTTGGAAAATGAATGATTTCTTGTTGTGCAATATCTTTTTTAAAAATGTCCAGCTTGCGACGAAAAGCAGACACGCCTTGTATCAGATCGCATACTAATTTTCCATTTCCTTGTAACTGTTTGTTAAGCGCATTCAAATATTTTAAAATATCTTTTAGAAAAGCCACAACCAGCGGGTTGCGCCTGTTTGTTATATATTTAAAATGTTCCCTGGCTCCCTGCGTATCTATATTACGTAAGAAGGAGATCACATGTTCTTTTATTAGCGAGAAATGTTTAATAACTTGACCTTTACTTAATCAACGAGCATTATTGGGCTATAGTAAGTCAAAATATGCTGAATTACATTCAGAAAAAAACTCCTTGAAAGGTCGGTGCTGAAGAGCAGCATGAGATCTCATAAAATTAATTAACTTCACTAAACTGTCCATGACTTCTTTAAGTCAAGCACTTACAAGTTTTCCACAAAGGGCTGCCTGGTGTATTATATACTGATATGCTATTAAGTTTAAATGTTTATCCCTGATCCTCTTTACCTCAAGGAGATATTTTGTAAGACAATGTATTGTTTGTAATGAATAGCATACCTACCTACATTTATTTTCGCAAAGCATGTTAGAAACACAGATTAGGTTTTATTAAATTTTTCTATCATGAAATTGTTTTGGTTGTTTTCAGATAGCTTAACATGGTGCGAACGTATACCAAGAAAACCACAAGGGGTATTATTCCAACCGAACAATTTGAAAGGGCGGCGCAATCGGTTTTACAAGAACACTTATCAATTAGGGATGCTGCTACTCGCTATGGAGTTAATTTTATGACATTGCACCGCTATATGAAAAGAAAATCAAACTTAGGTGCTGAAAACAGTAACAAGAACTTAATCGGCTACGCTACGACCAGAAAAATATTTAACAATGCTGAAGAAGAGGAACTTGCCGAATATACTGAGCATTCTGCTAAAATTTATTACGGTCTTACAACTTCTGATTTGAGAAAATTTGCATTTCAATATGCAACAGCCAACCAAATATCTGTTCCGGAAAATTGGAAGGTTACTGAAATAGCTTCCAGAGACTGGCTATATGGATTTTTGAAGAGGCATCGAACTTTATCAGTCCGGACACCTGAAGCTACTAGTATGGGTCGAGCTACCGCGTTTAATCGTCATAATGTGTCACAAACAATCTCGGCGAAGTTTATGATAAATATAAATTTGAGCTCCAAGAAGTGTACAATATGGACGAAACTGGACTTACAACTGTCCAAAGGCCTACAAAAATCATTGCAAAAAAGGGGAACTAAGCAGGTCGGTGCTATCACATCTGGAGAAAGAGATCAACTTGTTACCTTGGCATTAGCTGTCAACGCAACTGGAAATTTTGTATCTCCATTTTTAATATTTCCGAGAAAGAAATTCAAAGATGCTATGGTAGCCAATGGACCTCCTGTATATTGTTCTGAAGCTATTTTCTTGTGGCATTGTAAATTAATTACTATTAAACTGGGAATAAGCCACAATTAAAGATAAAAATACGTTTATTGACGTTTCAATTTCCACTTCGAAAATCGTTCTCAAAATACAAACAGTAAATTAAACAAATTTTGTTTTTAACAAAAATTTTGTAACAAAAAACAAAATTTGTTTAATTTACTGTTTGTATTTTGAGAACGATTTCCGAAGTGGAAATTGAAACGTCAATAAACGTATTTTTATCTTTAATTGTGGCTTATTCCCAGTTTAATAGTAATTCATTGACCTCCTGGTTGTGCAGGTGCGTCTCATTCCTCTGGATGGATGATATGTGATAACTTTTTGTTGTTTATGAAACATTTCGTCCAGTTTGTACGATGTAGCAAAGATAAACCCGTTTTGATGGTATTAGATAATCAGGAGTCTCATTTGTCTATTCCGGTGTTGAATTTTTGCAAAGAAAATGGAGTGGTTCTTTTAAGTTTCCCGCCACATACATCATACAAGCTGCAGCCGCTTGATAGGACGGTATTCGGCCCACTTAAAAGATATTTTAATAGTGCTGCAGATGCATGGTTAAGATCTAATCCCGGTAAAGTAATAAACATTTACGATATACCTATAATTTTTAAAGATTCATTTTCTCTTGCTGTTACACCTCTCAATGTACAAAAAGGATTTAGTGTGACAGGGATTTGGCCATACAATACAGAAATTTTTCAAGATGATGAATTCTTGCCTGCAGAGGTAACAAATAGGCCAATAACAGAAAATATAAACGCAACAGTAGTCATAGATCCGGCACCTATTGGCACCGAAACACATAGAACTCCTTCCCAACAGCAACCTTCCACAAGCACAGATTTTAACTTGGCGATAAATGAACCTGTCGATTCACCTACTCATATAACGCCCCAGGAGTTGAAGCCTTATCCAAAAGCAATGCCAAGGAAATCCAAAGGGGGTCGGAAGAAAAGAACTTTCGCTGTTTTGACTGATACTCCCATTAAATCAGCTTTGGAGGAGGAAGAAAAGGCAAGACAAAGAAAAAAAATGTGGGGGCAACCAAAAGAAACATATCAGGTGAATCAAGAAACAAAGTAAAAACTACTGTTAAAAAATGTAAGAAACGGACCGTCATTACCAAAAACACCTTCAAAAAATCAGATTCTGAAAGCTCGGAAGAGGATGAGGAATCGACGTGTCTGGTATGTTTAGCTCCATTTTTGAAGTCCAAAAACGAAGAATGGATTCGGTGCATTGTGTGTCAAAAGTGGGCACATATTGCTTGTGGAAAAGACGATGATTTCTATATTTGTATTCACTGCTCGTCCGATAGTGACTAGTTTAATATTCTTGTAAACAGGTTTGTTCAGATTTTCATTTTTTATTTTATTTCATTTTGTGTTATGTTTATAATATTTTTTTGTAGCTAAGCAAGGGTTCTTTCTGTGACCACTAAATAATGTTGTGGGAAGTTTTTATAATTTTTTTTTCTATTGTAACATCTTACCCCATGGACTGTAACAATTTGCCTCATAGTGGAATATTTTGTTACAATTTACAAGTTGAGTTAAATTGATAATAACAAAATTTTAAATATGATTTTTTAAATAAATTAAAATTAACATTATTTGTGTAAATGTATCAACTACCTTAATCCGATTTTAGTTTTCATATAAAAGATCTACTATTGCCCAAATAAATAATAGAATCAATTATGTAACAACTTGCCCCCCTCAACATAATCAGATACATGCTACATCAAACATAAGAGTTGCTTACAGCTAAAATAGGAGACCAATACTCGATATACGAAGAAATACCCCAGGCAATTCAAAAACTTAAAAAAAATAAGGCACAAGGTATTGATGATATACCAGCAGATTGCTTTAAACATGGAGAATAAGCGTTATACAGATCTATATACAAGTCAATTTAAGGCATTTGGTGATGTTTTAGATTGTTAAAAAAATTAGTAAACAATTACTACAAATCTTCTTCATAAAATCTTGTTAGAATTCTAAATGTTTTCCTTCCAAAACTAAAAATCCATTACTATAGGAACACACTCGTCTTTTAACTATTGAATAATACATCAGAGATGAAATATGCACTTGTGACACGACGATCCATTTAAAACGTGACCAGCAATATCGAACTTCGTACGTCACTCGCCGTACTAGAAGCTTTAATTTTTTGATCATGAATGGATAAGATATTTTTAGGGTTCCCCAAAAATATATCAGGAACACATGGTGGTCTGAACATGTGATTTTAACGAGTGCATTTGTATTAATAGATATTATATTGTAGCTAATTTGTAGTGCGGAAGATAATGGTCTTACGACTGAAATTTAAAGAGTTTTTTATCCAGACAAAACCGGCAAGTTTGTCGCTATTCGTTAGTAAAATAGTTTGCATGCAGTTTTTATTTGTATACAGTGTTGTTTTCTGTATATCGTATCAGCATATGTTTATTTTTCTTTATTATATCTGTTTATTATTTCTTTTATTCTGTGGCCTCCTATTTGATTTTTAATTTTTACACACCAAAAACTATTTTTCACTGCGATTAACCGTTTTTCTGTATGTGTGTTTTGTGGTACATTATAGAAATGGGTGTACTTTTAACACATTTTACTACAGTTCTTATACCGACATTTGAAGCTAAATAAAATCTCTAAGAAGATAAGAGGACAACATTGTTGTCCTAGCTTAAAACGATTCGATTCTAAATATTCTTGTCGTGTGTTGAAGTACTTACTGTTCCCGTAATAGAAATTTCTCGTTACATTTATATTTTCTACTTTATTCTCTGTTTATAATTTTTTAAGATATCTCAGTGTTTGTTTGACCTATTTGGGGACACAAGTTCTAAAATGTAAGGGCACTTTTTGTTGTCATAAATCGGTTTCGAAGACGGTTGAACCAATGAAATAATCAACGGCATAAGGATACAAAAAACAACGGAAAACCAATGTGTTAAAGATCGTCTGGATTATTTAGTAAAACTGCAAGATGTTCTACTACTCTGTAAAACTACTCTGAGGAGTTCTATGGAACTACATTTAAACCATTCCGTTAATTTTATCAACTACGACATACTTCTTCCTCCTCTTATCTTTCCCTGTATTATTAATCTTAACATTACATGCTCGCAATACTTCTGTGTTTTATTTCTTCTGTATCCATGCTATTATAAACATCCTTTTGTAACACCACATTTCAAAAGACTGCAGCCTATTTATGTGTTCTTATTTTAGTGTCCAGCTTCTAAGTCCATATTGTAGTATCGAAAACACGTAACATCTCAGAGATCTAACACTCAGTTCTAGTCTAAGGTCTATATTACAAATACCTCGACGCCTATATACATGGAAATCGTTTAGAGGCACATCGGAAGACCAAGTTCGCAACCAAACTGATTACATCTTAACGGATAGTAGAATTACAAACAGGTAATTACACACAAATAGGCAATACCGCACAAATTAGAACAAAACTACTGACAGTAAATGGACCAAAATTACTACTAGCATACGCGGATGACATTGACATTGTAGGAAATACCGTCACCAATGTAAAAGAAACCTTCAATAAATTAGAGAGAGAGGGGCAAAAAATATCGGTCTAAGGGCCAATGAAGAGAAAACCAAATATATGTGCATTAACAGACAAAAGAGACGAGATAGAATAGGACAAAATGTAACAATAGACCCCTATAACTTTGAAAGAGTGGGGAGTTTTAAATATCTCTGAGCGACTATCACCACAGATAACGATATCACGGAAGGGATAAAAGGGATAATTAAGGCAGCAAACAGATGTTTGTATAGCCTCCACAACACTATTAAATCCAAGAGCCTAACACGAACATCAAAAATCAGGATATATAAAACAGTAATTAGACCGGTGCTCATGTATGGGCAATGGAAAGTAAACTCAGATGCTTTGAGAGAAAAATCCTCAGAAAGATCTTCGGTAATATACCGAATACTAACCAATACCGAATGAAAACAAATGCCGGGGTCAAACAAATGTATAGTGCTAGCGACGTAGTCCAAGAGATTAAATCCCAACGTCTAGATGGGCTGGCCATGTTCATAGGCTCCCTAATAACCGCCTTACCAAGTTAATCTGGGAAGAAGTCCCGACAGGGAGAAGGCCTATAGGACGTCCACGAATGCGATGGAGAGATAATATATGGTCAGATTTGAGAACAATGGGGCTACCCACTGACTTAAACATCATGGACGACCGTTCGAGATGGAAGCAGGTTGTGCAGCCAGCCAAGACCCACCCCTGGTTGTAGTGCTACCAGAAGAAGAGGAAGATGTAGCCGATTTCAAGCTGAGATCAAAGAGAAAGAACAGAGTAGTTAGACCTCTATAAAAACCAAGATTCAGCTGGTTTGGCTGATAGCATCCTGTTAAACCATGTCTAGGATTACACATGAAGACCACAACGGTGATGATAGCGGATGAAAAGAATATTTAAAACGACGAATTTGGCGAAATAACGGCCTAGATTTTCGGCATAGTAGAGAAGCTTGGCGGGGAAATCCCCAAATGCAAATACAGCGTCTCCCAATAGCTGAAAGGGAAAGTTTCTGCAGATATGCAGGACATGTATGAATAAGGCCTATTCAAATAAGGACTCGCGGATTAAGTGAAGATATGACACTAAGCTGCAGTAACATCATTACTGAATCAAGGCTGTTGGCACAAAAAAAACTAAAATAAAAATAATTATAATATACAGTCATAATAAACATTACTTCGTCAAGGGCTCTTGAAAGAGACAACGGTAATAGAAAAAGAGATTTATTAAGCTCTATATGAGGATAGACAGAATCATAAAGAAAGTACAAAAAAGACAAGAATATAGAATAAAAGAATAAGAAATCCAGAAAATAGATCCAGATAAGTGGCATAAACTAATTAAACCACGATAAAACGATTTTACCGACGAATGATTAGAATAAGTATTGAAAGTGAAATATTTGAAAATAAATTATCTAGCCACAGAAAAGTAAAGGACTAAATATGATAAAAGGTAAATATGTCGAATAAAGTAAGGGCATGCTAAAATAATACGGTAGGATGAAAAAAATTTCTCATAACTGAAAAAAAAACTTCTTTATCTTCTCGTGCTCCTTCTAAAAAAGGTTAACGAGTATATAATATTAAATAAGTGAGGGGATATAATGAATTCTTCTCTGACACTTCTTTGAATGTAACTTTCGTGGGTTAATCTCCAATCGATTCATACGACTGCTTTCTGCATCCAATACAAGTTTTCTACGGTACGCAGATCTCTATCATCAATTGGTCTCAATCATCAATATGTTCAAAGGCTGAATCCTATCAAAAGCCTTTTTCTAATCAATGAAAGTCACATAAACAGTTTTACGTTGGTCGCGGTATTTTTGGACAAGTACATATTAGTCTAAAATTATTAGCGCATTCCTAAATCCAAACTAGGTTTAATTTGGTCGCATCTTTTTACCCGCTGCTTCTTCGGAATTGCTATAAAAACAGATTCAATCATTTCTTATTTCACTGGTAATATACACGTCATTAAATCGCTTAACTAGAACACTGATGTGATCCCCTTGTATAATTTTTAAGACTTCAGCTGGAATGTTGTTTGGTTTAGTTGCTTTCTGGGTTTTAGCTGATTTTATTGCAAGAAGAACTTCAGATTTTAAAATTTCAGGTCCTTTTTAACTGACATTGAGTTGTATAATAACGAGCTGCATTAGAAAATATTGATCAAAATACAAAGATTATCAGAAATACTAAGGAAAAGTAAAAAGTATTTAAAGAATGACCACCTAAACCTTGAAAATAGTAACCTCTAGAAAGAAAATAAAGGAAAGAAAGATGACATTTCGTAGCTCTACGAATTCAGACTAACACAAAACACTGTGTAGGCCGCAATAATAAAGAAGACTATGTCATAATAGTTAGTAATGTCATCTGACTCCAGGATTTTGGGCTTTTCAGCTTTGTATCCTCCACTCAGGTTTTTTCGTAAGATGGTTATCCTGCTGAATTTAGAAATGTCACAATTTTGATTCACCAACAACGCACACTTCAGCATCGAATAATACGAACATAATGACGATGGCATCGCTTTCTTCGACTTTTCAGAAAAATACGACAGAAGTATTTTTTAACTCACGCTATTGATATTCTTAATACTTTTCCACTTTTTAAAAGACTGGTATTCTTTCTCATACATCATCCTAGATTTTTGTGGCAACAATAAACTTTCTGCTTCCAACGCTGCATTTTCTTGTGTCAGGTTTTCCCATTCTTGTGTCAAGTCTTTTCCGTCCATTTTATATTTATTCACTTTGTACACAAAACTCAACAATATTCTCCGCAAAAACCAAAACGTAACATTTGTTTGCTATTTGTTGACAGAGTAATTCATATCCCTAGCAACGGAGCAACACAATTGTGATTTTTGTGCTAAAAATTACAATTTTCTTTAAAATTCTATTTTTCACCTGAACTTGAGGTCTTGCTATAGAAAAAAAGGTTGTATTGCAAACGACGACAAAATCGCATTATCTTCTCGAGCATAATTAGTGTCTCGACTGACGTGTAGACGCTAAAAATCGCTCTCGAAGATAAAGTACAATTTTATCGTCTTGTACAATAAATAACTATTAATAATTTTACTAGTTATCTAACCGGTTTTACACATACGTTTATACATCCATTTCAAGCGATACATGCACCAGTCCAAAAAAATCCAGTAAATGCGATGGAAATAAATCCTACAAAAAAACGTGACTTCAACTACCACGTGAAAATCGCCGACCAATTTTACAAATCTTCGCGTTATTTTCGGAGCGTATTGTAAGAAAATTAAAATAGAAAAGATGCGAGCCCATTGACGTTAAAGCATGTGATTCTGATGTTTTAATGTAATAGGTGTTTTTTAATATAAATAGAACATGAAATGCGTGCATCGTCTGTAAACCTGCTTCTGAATTATAATAATTTTCTTAACATTAACGGCCTAGTTTAGTGTCATCATCAGCTTTTATTAGCATTTAAAAGATATTTTATGAGATATTTATGTACAAAGGAAAATAAACTTGTAATTAACTGTAGAAATAATACAAATTACAGATTTTTGTGAAAAACATATAGACGGGCGGAATTTTTACAGTTAAAGTAAACGCACAAGAATGTTGTTACGATAAAAGTAACAAGACAAATTTGCGCACGCTTTTAAAGGTAGCCTAGGCTGCCAACCCATGATATGCGCGGCTGGTGGGTAATTATGTGCATATGTACCTAACTGTAAATATTAATAAAATCAAGATCAAGGTTTGTAAATATTTGGTTTTACTAAGGTTTCATGTAAATATTCATTTGTATTCCTCATCGGTGAAATTAGCATTGCCCATTTTCCACTTATTGACAAAATATCGTTCGATGCTTGTGTGCATGGGGTTGGATCCACCCTACAGACGACATTACCCAATCCGTCATCCTGAGATATATATCTAACAAATCAGCATCTAATTAGTCAGAGCACTACTTGGCTGAGCATTGTCGTAATAAACTACACTAGTTGGAGTTCATGCTGCATCTTAATTTTTAATGAAGCTAAAATTAAAGCCTGTACATCAGAATCTCCTCTACAGTAAAGTTGTTTAGGTTAAATTAGGTTCAATGTGACTATTATATAACAAGATAGACTGTAAACTGCATCTCTCTCATGTTCCGGATTTATCGACCAAGTGTCCTTCTCATTGGTCACTTACTTCAAGTGGTCGATAAACCTGGCAAATTATAAAGAGATGCAGGGACTGCTTTGCATTAGTTTTTATTGTCGTACTAGAGGAAAGGGCTGGTATTGCAAAGATCAGTCTATCTTTTATTATATGTCTATGAATATGATTGGATGCTTAACCATCCTTTCACTCGACACAAGAGGTCCATTGGGGCTTAGGTTGTCCATAGAGCTTTTCCTTCAGCCCAGCCTTTTTAGTAAAGTCTATTATGGCCTTAGGTGATGCGAAGGCCCTCTGCGAAGTCGTAGGGCTTAAGTTGATAATACGCTTAAATCGATACCGAATGTGTATTAAAGAAAATGGGGCTTATTTTGAGCATTCATTGTAATTTCATATTTATAGAGGTTATAGACATTTTTGTACTTGTTCATTTATTTCAGCCATCTTTTAGTTGCACGCAATTTTTTAAAAGTTAATAAAAAATCGTAAGCTGAAAATTCCATGAACCGACTGCGTTAGAAATGAAGAAGTTTTAAGGCGTATCAATAGAGAACGTGAACTCACCAAAATTGTCAAAGAAGCGTCAAACGTCTTATCTTGGACACATATTTAGACACGACAGGTATAACTTCCTTCGGCTTATTATAGAAGGGAAAATAGAAGGCAGACGCGGTCCGGGTAGATGACAAATGACCTGGATGCGCAACATCAAAAATTGGACAGGATTAGACTTTTAGAAGTTTAATAAGGAAAGCCTTAAATAGGGAAAACTTTGCAGAGGTCATCGCCAACCTTCGCGAAGAAGATTTGTTTAACTAGAGTGTTGTTGACTAGTATGTTTATAACTGGTGTGTGTTTTTTTTTAATTACCATTGTTTTGGTGTTTTTTACATTCACCTTAAGGCCGTCTAGTTCTCCTTCTCGCACTACTTTGGTTAACAGAATTTGTAGTTCTTCACTGCCAGCAATCAGTACTGTATCATCGGCATACCTGATATTGTTCACGATTTTTGCATTGACTTTTATTCCTTCTTGTGCTTCATCCAGAGCATGTGCAAAGATGTCCTCTGAGTACAAGTTAAATAATAATGGTGATAGTATACAACCTTGTCTAACTCCTCTTTGGATGTTTATGGTTTTATGGTTTATGGTTTCAGTATCACCCATTTCAGTTCTGACAGAGGCGTTTTGGTTCAAGTAGAGTTCACGCATTGTATTAATGTCGTTTGGATTCAAGTTTTTTTTTTGCAAGCATTCTATTAGCTGACCGTGTTTGACTTTGTCAAAAGCCTCTTCATAATCTAGCACAGGTAGACATCTTTTTGTTGATCCCGGCACTTTTGCATGAGAACAATGAAACTGAACAAAGCTGCTCGAGTTCCCATACCGTTTCGGAAGCCAAATTGTTCCGGACCCATATTTTCTTCGCATTTTTTGTAAATTCTGTTATAAATAATTTTTAGAAATAGCTTCAGAATATCTATGGGGCATGAGACTTATTAATCATAAGTCGTTACATTTTTTTGCGTAGTTTGATTTAGGTATAGGCACAAACGTAGACGTTAACCAATCTTATGGAATTGTACCAGTCTTGTTTATACTGTTGAAGAGTCTTGATAATAGTTCTATATTGTCTTCTTTCAAAAGTTGTAAAATTTCACTATGAACGTAGTCAGGTCCAGAGGCTTTTCCGGTTTTCATATTTTTTAAGGCGTATTTTATTTCTGATGTTAAATGGGCAAGTCGTTATTTTCGATATTTGTTTGTCTATCATTATTTATTGTTCTATCGTCTGAGAATAGGTTTTGTATGTATGTTCGCAATTCTACGCTTATTTCTTCTATTGTGGCCAGGACTATCATCCGTGCTTGTTATTGTGCCAAACTGCATAGCGTTTCTGATTCCACACATTTCTTTAATTTTCTTATGAAGAAGTCTATCATCATGTTTATTCTGTAGGTCTTCTATCTCTTTGCAAGTTTCTACAAGCCTCTGCATTTTTGCTTCCACTATCTTTTTGCTTATTAGTCTTTGTACTTCTTTATATTTATTCCAGTCTTTTTTCTTGTCTGTTGTCGTCTCACATTCATCATTTCTAATATTTCATTAGTTATCCATAGTTTGTTGCCTCTTTGATTCGTGTATTTAAGGTGGTCTTCAGCTTTTAGAAATACAGTCTTAAGTTCTTTCCATATTTGGTTTAAGTCGGCAGATTCTTCTGGTACATCATTTTTCTTTTGTCTGTTTTTAAGTTCTCGACATTCGTGGTTAAGTTCTTGTGATATCTTCTGTCTCGTTTCTATATCCTTGAGTAAGCTCATGTCTGATTTCTGTTCTCTCTTCTTTCTTTTTATGCTTTTCAGCGTGTTTTTGAATTTGGCGACGAGCAAGGTGTGGTCGGAAGGGACATCTGCACCGGGGTAAGTTTTTGCGCTTTGTATGCTATTTCGGTATATCTGGTTAAACATGATATAATCTATTTGGTTTCTGACGCAATTTTTATTATTGTCTTGTGGCGATTTCCATGTGTATAGTCTGCGCGCAGGTAATTTGAACCATGTATTCATAATAGTAATATTCCGTTTTTGACAAAATTGAAACAGCCTATCGCCTCTTTCATTTCGTTGACCTAATCCATGTTCTCCAATGATATTCTCCTATATACCTTTTCCCACTTTTACATTGGGGTCTCCCATTATTATCGATATTTCATGCTTTTTTGTAAACTGCATTAGTCCTTGTAGGTCTCCGTAGAACTCTTCAATTTCAGTGTCGGGTTTATCAGTTGTTGGAGCATATACCTGTATGATATTGATATCGATTGGACTTTCACGTAACGGTAGAAGTAGCATACGATCCGAGTGGTAGACCACGTTTTTAATGAGTTTTTCTATACCTTCTCTTACGATGATACCAATTCCATTCTAATGCTGTCTTTGATTGTTACCTGAGTAATATATTGTCTTGTTGTCAATTTTCATTGTTCCTGAATTAGGCCACCTCATCTCCCTGATGCCAAGGATACCAATGTCAGGTCTAATCATTTCTTGGATGGTGTGGATTTTGCCGGCTTCAAACATACTGTTGACATTCCAGGTCCCAATTTGTATGATTTGTTTATTTTTAAATCTTTCCACTTTCGGGTGGGTCCTAGCCTTCTTCGTGGGGATTATTAGCACCCCCTAACCATCTAAGGTCTGCCACGGACTGGGGGCCAATTGTGTGGTTGTGCTTTGCATGGTCATTAGTCTAGGAAAATCTGACGATCCTTAATGTGGTGTTTTCCCGTTGTCTTCTACATCCTCATGTCGTTGACCATATATAGGTTCATCCGCCTTTGAGGTCAATTTCTCAACCCCACAACAATAAATCTTGAAGTTGTTGCTCAGTAAGTGAGAGATTGCTTACAAGTTACATTACAGTTTATTAAGTTGCATTACAGTTGGATTCAATCAATTTATTTTTGTCCCCGTTATACGTGATTTAATTTATGACATACCTTTTTGAAACACCCTGTATAAATAATATCATTAAAATCAAGTTAAAAGTTATTTTTTACCATCCTGTAATCCACTAATGTACATTCTTAACATATACACATTTATATCTTTGAATCATTGCGGGCAAATTCAACGTTGATCGTACATTCTTACCGCCAAGTTTTGAGGAGCAAATATTTCCTTCCTGGAATTTTTCGACGCGTTTAAGGTTGGTATTATGCGAGGTTGCTAGCGGCATTCCCTTTAAATATAGCACGAAATAATTATAGCCGAGGTACTAGGTTATTTAACTTTTGGCATCGCCATTATTTACCGATGACATATGAAGTCATAAGGCTCGAGTATTTTTCTAAACGCTGTCAGATCCACATACAGTGTAATTAAACGTGGAACTGAGATATTTAATAACACTTTCGTTAAGGAAAGTGTTTTAGTAAGTAAAATATATTATTACGAAGTTGTGATTTAAATATTAATTAAAGTTATTATTACATTTTGACTAATTGTTTAAATAAAGTCCAATTATTAGGGAATACCATAAGTATACTTTAATACAAAAGGGCCACAAATAAAAAAAAAAACGAAAATAGCGTTTATTTAAAAATCTAACGTTAAGCAGTCATATTTTTATATAGCACTGAAACCCCCACATATTTTACGTTGTTTAGTATCGAAATGACACTAGCGCCGTTTTTCCTTTTTTTATATTTGATCGAACAAATATGGACAAAAAGACCAATTTGTTAGTTGCGTCCTGACAGTCGAAGTGAACGTACGTTTCGTTTGTATAGCCACATTTCAAAAACCCTAGTCGTTGTTATCCTTTTTATAAACAAAAGTGTCATATTCCGAAATACGTCCGTTTGTCATAGAAGATTTACGTAAGTAAAGTATATATATATATATATATATATATATATATATATATATATATATATATATATATAGTAATATATATAATATATATGTATAGTAAAGTATATGTAAGTAAATATATATATATATATATATATATATATATATATATATATATATATATATATATAACTATTTTGGATGGGTTGGAGTCAATAAAAGGGGCTATTTGTTGACTATGTTTTACTCGAGCTTTCAATTGTAATTACAATTATTATCAAGAGCTTCTATAAAATACAAAATATCTTACAAAGTTGAACTAGAAATAAATTTTTTTTTTATTAACTCACCAACTAAATTTAGTTTTTTATATAAAACTTATTCATTGTATTATATATATTTTATTCATTGTGATAATATATCATCTTATTTTAATATAATTCAGAAGTTTGAATATCATACTACACAACGTGTTTATTTCCAATTTTAATTGATAGCGTACCGTCTACTGCATTTTGTTTTGACTTTTATTTGGACATTGTCGGAATATGTATTTTGTTACTCCGCAAATTAGTTCATAATAGAAATGGCAAGCAATTAAACACTGTATATCTATATATATATATATATATATATATATATATATATATATATATATATATATATACAGTATAGGTAAAAGTTTATGGTCGGTATGGACCTTACATGAGATGGAGTGAGAAACAACTGTTTAAAAAGAGAGAGATATATTAGGTGTCCGCCTTTTATATCACCGAACATAAATGAGTGGATATGGAGTGGATATAATAAAAAGGGGAAATTCAACGTTGCCAAACTTATTGGTTTTATTTGACCTGTTGTCTTTTTCGCATTTGAACAATGCTCCAAGATAATGAAATTTGGGCGAAATGGATTTAAATGGCAGCTTATTGTTTTTTATTGGGAATATGCCACAATTTTACTTTACAATAAGTGTAATATAACATTTTGATTTATACTTCGGAAATCGTTTTATATAAATAAAATTTATTAATGTTTGGTATTTTAAAAACGATTTCCGAATTAAAAATCTAAACATCAAAATAAGCTTATTTTAAAGTGACATTATGCCTTATTTCCAATAAAAATATTAAACTGCATATAAATAAAAAAGCTTCGTACAAAACTATTTGCCAACGTGGCGTGTCGCGTGGTCAAATCACCGAATCAAAGGGTAAACAGGTATTTACGAATAGAGGTGGGTCATTGACGTCGCAAAACCGATTTTCGTAAACAAGTAACTATGATTTTTTAATAGTAGTTTCAAGTAAGAAACTACCTACATAAACAAACATAATGGCTATTATCGTTTATCTGTATATTTATTGAAGTGAAGGAAACTAATAAAAGATTTTATTATAACTTGAAAACTAAACTAAACAATACAAATAGTAAATCGTACCTACGTTTACATTACACGTTATTATTAAATCACGAATCGTCTAAATTGACATTTAAAAACATAAGTTTTTTTACTTTACTTCTTATTAATTGTGTTTTTCTTTTATTTAAAATTAAACCTGATTTTGAACATGTGTTCACATTTACAATACTTTATGAATATAGTGGTTAAGTTAGGAGATACATGGCGATGGTTTTTTCACCATTGTAATGGACTCTCGCTACAGGTGTACGTTTAGATGAGTCATGTCCAATTAATTGATCAAAAATACACCATGGACTTAAGTCATCTTTATCGGTTTCTTTTTCTTATACTGGTTGATTTTCAATAGTACAATCTTCTTGTTCTTTAATTATAGAAGTAACCAGCTTCTTAACTCTTTCTTTTGTTTTTTTAGCGTCATTTTTATCAGAAAATCCCTGCACTTTAAATCGTGAATCCATAAACGTACATAATGACAATATGCCACTGTATTCTATCCCTCTAAATCTTTTTGCTAAACCCGAGATTAGTAATTATCCCGTAATTAGTAATAAAAACCCGTACTACGTCGGATACTAACTATGGATGTAAGGTTACTGTTTGCTAAAATTTTATTGCAAGATTTTTGCAGGCAGCGTACCAGAACAATCACTGAACTATCATTCAAGTATTTTTGGCCACTCATTGTACTTGTTATTTCTTTAAAAGGCCGTAAAATTTAGGACAATTACGAAAAAATAATCCAGTCTTCATTATTTAGATTTGGTCTAAGTCTAAGTCTGTATTAACTGATACCAATGTGGAACGGATTGCCTCTTCTAACTCCGTCATTCTTTCTAACATGTAATAGGTGAAGTTCTACCTAGTTTCCACGTCTTGGATTGGCCGTTTGGGATCTTTGTTATGTTGTAATTGATACTTTAAAGGCGTTTCTGAAGATAAGGTACTTTTTTGAAATGTGTTTTTTGCCGAATTGTCGAAAAAAAGACTTTTTATTTTATCTATTTGTACACGACAGCATTTAAGTGCGTCCTCCATCAATAAATTTAACGTATGAGCAAAACAATTTAAATGTTTTCATTCCAAAGCATATTTAATAGCTATGACCATATTTGAGGCATTATCAGTTACTGCAAAATTTACTTTTTGTTTTAGACCCCCTGAATAATAATTTCACTAATTTTAAAAGCGATGTTTTCTTAATTATGGTTTCCAGAAAAATGGCAGCAGTCTAATTAAACCGTGTTAAACTCTAAATTTTCGGTTAAATTCGTTAAAATCAACTAGTTGATGGTTGAAGCTGGTTACTTCTATAAAAAAAAGAAAAAGAAGATTATACTATTGAAAATTGACTAGTACAAGAAAAAGAAACTGATAAAGATGACTTAAGTCCATGTAAATGTAAGTACTATTTGTATTGTTTAATTTATTTTTCAAGTTATAATAAATATATTCTTCGTTAGTTTCTTTCACTTTAATACTTATACACATAAACGATAATAGCCAATATGTTTGTATACTCGCTAATTTGAATACTGGTAAACAATCAACTAGTTACAGTTTACGAAAAACGGTTCCGATAAAAATTTAAAAAACTAAAGGACCCACCTCTAGTTTCTTAGCTTTATGAGGATCGGAACCACAGAATATGTAAAATATCTCTGATCGGAACTAATCGTCTCACTAACAGGCAAAATGGGCGTCAAGAAGATTTATGGAGGGGAGACCAAGGGGGAATATGATTGTTATCTTTGTCTATTCGCTGAAAATATGATTTTATATCTGTGTTAGATATCCTGTTAAGTTTTACCATACCGACCATAAAATTTTACCTACACTGTATATATATATATATATATATATATATATATATATATATATATATATATATATATATATATATATATATATATATATATATATAATTTCGGCTAGATATAAATAAGTTATATTTTCTGTTACTGGCTACCTCAATTGTTTCCCTTTTGTTTACGAAAGTTCTACCATTGTATATTTACTAGTTGCAGAAAATCATAGAAACTGCCCAGCATTTTCGTGGTTTTAACTCTTTTATATTGTTGCTGAAATAAGTCTCCAGGGTATTTTGTTTTCTTCCGAATCATAAACCTCGTAGAAATGTCAGAGAATCAAACAACACAAAACGCTGCCAGAAGTGTACTGCCGTTTGAGCGTTTGAGGATTGAGTGAGTTTAATACATCCAGCGAGGAATTAAGTGTCCCCGGGGGATACCCTACGGCTTTGTATTCCAAAGTCGGTCAACAACGTAAACGTCAAGGCGAGGGTTGTTTTTACAACCACTTAATACCAATTACGAACAACCGAAGCATTCAGCGTGATGGCAAACGAGTAGAATAATGTGTCATCGTTTATTGAAGTGGCTTGGATAATGGTTATTCTTTCAAAAATATCTAGATAAATTTGTTTTGTTATTATATATAGATAAAGAATAAATACTTAATTGATGGATTCGACCGTTACTTGATGGAAATCCATTTTATGTAACAATAAAACACTGAAAACTTTGTTTTCAAACATCCACAAAATTTATTTTAAATCTTATCACTACAGCTGTTTCGGCTGATTGCCTTTCTCAAGTGATCTATTTTTGGCTTGGGTTTACAAATTTATAGTCTCTAATGAAATAGGTTGAGGAGGGGAGAACTGTTTGTCTCAAGTTGGTCATTCAGAATTATATCTGTGTTTTTTAATTTGTTGATTTCCATAGATTCTAACAAAGATAGCTTAAGGCCTTTATTTTGAAAGTGAAGAATTTTAAATTTGTCATTAAAAGAATGATTATGATCTAGAAGGTGAAGTGCGTATGTCGAATCTGTTTTTCTATTCTTGAAATCCCTTTTATGTTCTGCTATTCGTTTATCAAAGTTTCTACCAGTTTGACCGATGTAAGTTTTTGGGCAGTCGCCACATTGAAGTTTGTACACACCACTATTTAAGTGTTTTTTATTTTGGCTCTTGTTATTTTTAATATATTTGCCTAGGTTGTTATTTGTTCGGAAAGCTGGTGTTATTCTTTTCTTTTTTATGTATTTGGCAATTTTTGTTGTTATTTTGCCTGTATACGTAATCGAGTAGAAGGTACTGGGTTTTTTTTCTGGTGGTGGAAATACTAATTTCAGGGCGTTCTTGTTTAGTTTTTGATTTAACATTTTATTAATTGTTTGTTCGTTGTATCCGTTGTTTACTGCTATTTGCTTAATTATATTTAATTCTGTCTCAAAGTTGTGTTTCGACATCGGAATTTCTGTTAATCTACGTAACATACTATGATAAGCTGCCAGTTTATGTTGTGTTGGATGGGATGATGAATTGTGTATAGTCGTGTCAGTATGGGTAGGTTTATGAAATATGGAGAAGTCATGTTTGTTTTGAAGTCTGCTAATTTTTAGATCTAAAAAATTCATGGATTGATTTTGTTCTATTTCTATTGTAAATTCAATATGACTATGAAGTGAATTAATATACGATAAAAATTGGTCGAGTTGCCTGTTAGTTCCTGTGAAACATACCAGTACGTCGTCTACGTATCTCCACCAATATAAAAACTGTTTGAATACGGGATGTTTTGAAATCTTTGTCTCTAGATGATCCATAAAAATATCTGATAGCAATGGGCTTAGAGGATTACCCATTATAAGTCCTGCACTGTTATTTGTATATATTTTATTATTAAATTCAAAGTAGTCCTGTTATAATTCTAAATGACCAACTTGAGACAAACAGTTCTCCCCTCCTCAACCTATTTCATTAGAGACTATAAATTTGTAAACCCAAGCCAAAAATAGATCACTTGAGAAAGGCAATCAGCCGAAACAACTGTAGTGATAAGATTTAAAATAAATTTTGTGGAAGTTTGAAAACAAAGTTTTCAGTGTTTTATTGTTAAATAAATACTTATATAGGAGAATATTATACAAATACTGCTACGTAAGGGTAACCGTAGGCAGGATTGAAAAAACGGGTCACACCCAAGGAGGACTTGGGGTAATAATCTCTAGCTGAAAGGGGCATTAAGAGGGGCTCCATTCAGACAATCATTTACACATGCTCTTTTTAGCTAATTTAATAATATCATAAATAAAAATAAACAATTTTGTAATGAATACTTATTTATTAATAAATGATTCAAGATCATTTAAAACTTTCGTTAAACTTATGTTAAAAATTTTTAGAATTTGAATTGGAGACATTTTTCTTTCCTTCTATAACAGAATAGTTCATTTTTATGTATTCACTTCCATCTTGCTCTTTTTTCCGTCCATTAAATGTTTATAAGGGAAAATATATTCTTTCAGTGTTACCATTAGGCAGGGATGGCAAACACATTCCGGTATATTTTTAAAAGCTACGAGTGCTATTTTGGACTGGTATGCGTGCGGTTTTTAATCTTAATATTTTCACCTACAAAATCCACTAACGGTGCTAGTTGATCAAATAGCAAAGTATCATTTATGTCAATGCTTTTTTCGTTGAAGTAACAAATAATTTCTTCAATTTGTTTCCAACTGGGAAGTCCAGCACAAACTAAAATTTTAAGAAAGCAGAGAAAAGTACTGTTACGATAAATATGACTCATACCCAAAACTGTAAACATATTTTTCTAACAAGTATTTTTTTGTAGGAAAATATCCACGGGTCCACTTGAATTGTAACACGGAAATAAATGTAGTATATAAATTAGAATAGTGTAACATAGATTAGAGTAAGATTATATAATAAATTAAATAAATAAAGACTCTAATAAACTGAGTGTTAGAAAGTTAATGAATTAAATTTATAAAAAATAGTTCAGTACACTGCATCTTTTCAGATACTGTACCACCAAAGTGTTTTGTTTATGTTTTATTTTTTGTTTGTATTGTCTATAAAACATGTTTTACAACCTGTATTCCCAAGTCTTCCTATTCAGACCAGCAGTCTGGTAGTTGGTGGTATTTAGTAAAAATTAGAATTTCAATAAAATTGTGAGCAATCTTATGAGCAATCATGTTTATATTTTTTTGTTCTGTAGCATATCGTTGCGCTTCTGTTATAATGTGATTGTAAACAACTTCAACATCAAAAAACATTTCAAAATCTGTAGCGGGATGTATTCACGTAACTGCCTCTATACATTTTCATATAATTTTTTGGCACGTTCACTTTCAATGTGTTCATATTATGGTTTGGATTTATTTCAGTTTCAGATAGAAACGCTTTTTGGTTTCATAATTTTTTTTTTGGTTATTGGTACAAGTGGTAAGTCATCTTCATCATCAAGATATTGCTTAGCCTGATAGTCATCTTCTTTTTCAATGAAAACTTCAGTACCTTTGGAGATGTCTGCCACTTCAGCAATGCCTAATTATCCGTCATTGATTTCGTCCTCGTCTGTTATATCGTCTACTTCTGGGGGTAATGCAGCTATATCAACATCTATTTGTTCCGAAATTAAATAATCAACGGCATTTTCAAGATTACAAAAATATTTTCGACTCATTCGAATTCGAAAATCGAAGAAAACAATTAGGTATTAAAAATGCCCTTGTAGACTTTTTACACAAAATATATGAATTTGCCCAGCGTCCTTATTTGAGGACACAATACTTTGAATAATTTTTTTTAACATTTTTTTAGTGGGTAGTCATTTTTGTATTTTTTGTGAAAGTTGTGGATCTAACCTAATAAAAAATATAAATCTTTAAAACTCACCTTTGCAAATAAAACACTTCTGGACGCCGTAAGCAGCAAGTTTCACATTCTAGTGATTCAGTAGATTAGGTAAGTATTCAAATTTTTTTGAATGCGCCTAACACTAATATTTACTGCATGAAAGTTTATTATTATGAAAGTGTATTAAGAATATTAATGAAGCTGTATAGCGGTATAAGTATACTTTTTTTGTATTTAGTCTTTTTATCATTTTTGCAATTATAATAAAATATACCACTTTAAATTTTTTATGTGAGAACGAAATTTTTAACTGGCTTTAGCTCAAAAAACGAACGTAATAAACTAAAAATGTGCACAAGCTAAGTACGATATTTTCCACCGATTGATTGATGTCCTATTTAAACCTAGGAAACACTAATGTTTTTAAAATTGTAGAAAATGTAAATTTATGAAGTATGTCATTGACCGTATCAAAGACTAAGCCCATTTTTTAAATTTTGAAAAATACTTTATTAAGGCCGTAAAAGCTTTTATTTTTTATTTTATATTTCATCAATTTCAACAATTCTACTGTATATAATCTAAGAGACATGTTTCCGCATTGTACCATAATCCATTTTTCTAAAAGTCGACGTGGTAGATACGTTTAAACTTTTATCCGTGATTAGTCCCAACTCCGTCGTGACGGCGTTGTAGTAATACCGAGTATTGATCTCCGGCATTCTGGTTATATTTTTGATTTTGTGATAGTATGTTACCCACCGAGAGATATTGCATTTAGGGAACTTCGAGATATTTTTCTTTCTGCCTTTGCTTTCCGCACAAATTGAATTGGAATTCGCCGTAAGCCTGGAGGGAAGAATACGTATGTGGTTAGACAAGAAAAATAAGCCACAGTCTTCGATATTTAATATAATATTAAAGTTTTAATATACAGACAGCATTTGCAAGTGTAAATACAAATATTGTAGAATTTAAAAGCAAATAAATAGGTGGAACATCTAATAAAAACTACGTTATATTGAAAGTTACTGGAGATTAACAAACAGACTGGACGATCTAGTTAAGCTAATGATGTATGCCTTTTATCACATAGAAAACGGGACATACAACTCCTAGCAAAGAGATTACAAGAAGTTAGTCTAAAAATAAAGATAAACAAAACCAAACAAATGCGATTTGGCACCAGAAACAACCAACTTATTATGAACAACAACCAGGAAACTGAGAGAGTGGTGGAATTTGTATATCTGGTAGCACAAGTGACTATAACGATGGAACAGCAGGAAAAAATTAATAATGCTCTAATATCTACAATATGCTTAATAATATATGTAAACCAAGGATTTACCCAACTAATACGAAATCTTTATTTGGATGTTACTTGTTATTATTGTATTACACGTGGAGAAAGATAAAACTTTATTTCCTTGGTGATCTAGTCAGTTGCCTGGTTCTAACCGTTGGACGAAGTTGTCCTTCTTTCGAGTAGAGAAAAGGTTTGTTACTTTAAAGTGATATTCTATCCTATAACATCGACCTTGTGTCATTCTTCTTCTTCTCGTGCCACTCCTAGCGGAGATTGGAAATCATCATTGCCACTGCGACTTTGTTAGCAGCGCGCCTAAAAAGTTCAATCGAACTACACCCGAACCATTCACGTAGATTACGAAGCCACGATATTTTTCTTCTTCCCACACTTCTTTTGCCCTGCATGATGTTTCTTAAAAGTTCGTACTTTTCACCTCTCACAATGTGCCCCAAGTATTCCATTTTTCTAGTTTTTATCTCATTTAGAATTTCGCATATTTTGTCTAAAGTTTGGAATACTTGCGTGTTAGTGACGCGATCCATCCATGGTATTCTGAGAATGCGCCTATAGCACCACATCTCTAAAGCTTCGATGTTTTTTATGGTCAACTGTTTTAGTGTCCAAGCCTCAACTCCATATAACAGGGTAGAAAAGACATAACACCGCAGCATTCGTATTCGTAACTTTATATTGATATCACGATTGCAAAAGAGTTTGCGCATTCTATTAAAGACTGATCTAGCGATTTCTATTCTACATCTAATCTCTTTTGTTTGATCAGTATCGTCTGTGATCCAAGCACCTAGATATTTATAACAGGGCACACGCTCAATCGTTGTATTGTCTATTACAAGATTAGCTCTGATGTTCTTTGATTTCGTGATTACCATAAATTTAGTTTTTTTCAAATTAATTTTCAAGCCGTAACTGTTACAGTATATATTGAGACTTTGAACGAGATGTTGTAGTTCTACTAGCGTCCCCGTTAGGAGAACTATATCGTCAGCATACCTTATAGTGTTGATCGTCTCACCATTTATTATCAGACCAAGATCTTCTTCCTCGAGTGCTTGTTCACAGATAGCTTCACTATACAGATTAAATAAAAGTGGCGATAAGATACATCAGTGCCGGATTCCTCGACGGATTTGATTTTTTTTTATTTTTGTCAATACAATATCATATCATCATATCATCTTGTGTCATTACAATATCATAATATATGATTTTCATATAATCTGAAGGTTTTACACCTAGATTGGTAGTCAGTTTCAAGTGTGTATGTACTTTCAAGACGAAAGCATTTTCTACTTGTTTAGTAATTTATCAGTAATTTTAATTTATAATTTGATCATTTTAACGTGGAAATACTTCTAGGTTTTACTGAGGATGGTCCGATTGGAATGAAAACGTTTTGAAGGTATTTGTAATCCTTTTGGATTAATTTTAAATATTTTAATGATAAAATATACCATCATACATTAGAAGTCTTTACCTCGTTGTAAGTGTTTTTAAACTATGGTATTCACCAAACCCCTGAGATTTTCTGGTTTATTTTGAGATACAACTTGCTCCAACTGTTTATGCAGGGATAAGAAGCATAGGGAGACGTAGAATATAATGTCTGCGCAACCTGAGAAAATAGTACGGATGTACATCAAATAAACTTTTTAGGGCAGCCGTCTCTAAAGTCCGAATAGCTACGATGATTGCCGACCTCAGTAGCGTAGAACTTAAACTTATATAGAATAGATCGAAATTCACTTCACGGCATCAAAACCGCTGGAATATTCGCCGATCCCGCTAAGTACAGAATGGGCAAGTAAATACGTCCCTGGAAATGGTGATAAATATAGCAAGGATATATTATGATTTGGCGCCAAATGCAATTTGCTACGCCACAGTAAGTCGTTTCCAGATTTATAATGGGCATTTGTTTCAAATATTCTTGTTATACAATTTTTTACGTAAAATTCATCTTAACCACTGGATTTTACTGGAAAACTATATAAATTTTTAAAGTTTTTGTTTTTGAAAGATAAAAAATAAGTGAAACAAGAACAAAAAAAAATCAATTTCGCCCGGCTAGCAAAACTGAAGAGGTCTAGGAATTTTTAGATTTTGGCATCTTTAGTTTATTAAAAAAAACGAGCATGGAATTGCGCAAATGCCAAGTCTCTGATGCCTACAGTATCTATGGACAGTGGTACACCGTAAATAAAGGGAATATAAAGGATAAAGAATTTTTGTTGATACTAACTAGGAAAAAAAAACTTATTCTTTTTATTTAGGTAGAGTCAAAATTTATATTTGTGTTACATTTCTGCCTGTTTTATTGTACCCAATGATTGATTGCCATATACACAACTTTCCAAATTATGAGGAGCCTTTCTTTACCTGGAAGGTAAATGTCCGAAAGAGGTATAGCACTTACTTGTAAAGTTGACTCATTTTTTTGCTCTACTTCACTGTAACTTTCAAAAGTGTAAAAAGCAGAAACAAAACCTGTCTGGGTATTTGCAAAACTAGTCGCATTGAATAACATTTTCTGGATCGCAGGGACAAATATAGTGGGATTGAATTTAGCTCTATTTTTTTTAGCCAAAGAGAGTTTCTAATTGGGTTAATTCTTGATCAGAAAGAGTTTGGAGTTTAAAGGAGTTTCAGATATCAAGACCGGGTACCAAGCAAGAACAGGAAACTTTCTTCAAAACGACAGTGGACAGCTTATCACTGATGACAAGGAAATCTTAAAAACCTAGAAGAAATACTTCTATCAACTATTGAATGACCAATCTAGCAGAAGTACATCAAACATAGAGGTACATACAGCTAAAATAGAAGACCAATACCCGACGAAGATACGAAGAAGTAATACAGGCAATTAAAAAACTCAAAAATAATAAGACACCAGGTAGCGATGGTATACCTTAGAGTGTTTAAAACATGGAGGAGAAGCGTTGTACAGTTCGATATACAAGCTAATTCAAGACATTTGGCAAGAAGAAACAATGCCAGATGAATGGAAAGAAGGGGTTATTGTACCAATACACAAAAAAGGAAACAAAAAGCAATGTATTAACTACAGGGGAATAACACTCCTAAACACCACCTACAAAATCCTTGCAAACATCCTGCTAGAAAGAACCAAAACATACACAGAAGAAATCGTTGGAGATTATCAATGCGGATTTAGACCGGGCCGCTCTACAATTGACAAGATATTCACAATAAAACAGATAATATAAAAATGCTGGGAGTTTGATCGTGAGCTTCATCAGATGTTCATAGATTTTAAACAAGCATTTGATAGAGTATGTAGGAACAGACTGTGGACAGCGATGCAGGAACTTGGCTTTCCAAAAAAACTAGTCCGGTTGATACGGATGTGTATGGAACGGTTACGATGTAAGGTGAGAGTTGGACAACAATACTCGGAGACATTTGAAATAAACGATGGACTAAAACAGGGAGATGCACTTTCACCACAACTCTTCAACTTAGCTCTGGAGCACATAATCAGAAGTGCAAGAATCGAAAAACCGAATACAGTATTTCATCGAGAAGGACCAAACTTACTACTGGCATTTGCAGACGATATAGATCTAATAGGAAACACGCGATTAAGGATGAAGGAGACTTTCGTAAGGTTTGAGAAGGAAGCAGAGAAGATGGGCTCCAAATCAACGAAAACAAGACGAAATATATGTATATGAGCCGCAATAACCAAAACAGAGACAGAATCGGTCAGAACATTACCATCGATGACTTTAACTTTGAGCGCGTTAGAGAATTCAAGTATCTTGGAACAACAATAACTGAAGACAATAACGGATCACAAGAAATAAACAACAGGATTCAGGCCGGCAACAGATGTATTTTTGCCCTCCAAAACCTTATAAAATCAAAACAACTAACACGACGTACGAAGATACAGGTCTATAAAACAATCATACGACCCGTTGTGATGTATGGAAGCGAAACGTGGACGATAACAAAGGCAAATGAAGAGAGACTACGTGTTTGGGAAAGAAAAATCCTAAGGAAGATCTTTGGTCCGGTGCTTGATGAAGCATCAGGACAATATAGGATAAGAACTAATAAAGAGCTTGAAGAACTTTACCCAGACGCCAACATCATAAAAGAAATAAAGTCCAGAAGACTCCAATGGGCAGGACACCTCAGAAGACATTCTGACGAACGAACAGTAAGACTGGTGTGGGAGGAAGTCCCAACTGGAAGGAGACCACGCGGACGCCCTCGTCTCCGGTGGCGAGATAATATAGCAGGAGACCTAAGCACTATGGGCGTGGAGAATTGGATGGAGGTTGCTCAAGACAGAAAACAGTGGAGGCATGTTGTCGAGTCGGCTAAAACCCACGAAGGGTTGTAACGCCACGGAGTAAGTAAGAAAGAGTTTGAGGTTCTTCAGAATCAGCATCGTTTCTATGGTCTTCCGCAAGTGATACATTATATTTTTGTGTCCCAGATTTTTCTGGAAGTAGGTAAAGAAATAATAAATAAGACTTACTCACAATCAATTTAATTTAACTATCAGACGACCGGTTTCGCTTTGCATATTGTAGAATATTATTTTCAAGTGAGAATATTGTGGCAGATGAATGTTTACATATTTTTCTTGAAGTGCCTGGGCTACACGTACATACACCTCTGATGTCTACTGTTTGTTCTTCCTGTAAACTTTAAACTTTATATACGTCTGGTATATCAAATAATTTCTTTATAGAGAAATTCTACAAGTCATTCCTACTTTTAAATAGAAGCATTTTGTTAAGGAGAGATTTAGAATATATTCCATTGCTAAAATATGTTTCTTTCTCTTTCAAGTACAATTCATAATGAGTTCTGATAAAATCCACTACTTAACTGTGTAAAATTAGGAGTAAATGTTATATTTAGTACACAGTCTTTTAAAATTCTAAAAAGTAAAAATTTCAAGTTAGGTGACTTGTAAATGACGTTTAAATTACGACCAATTGGAGGTTGGTATTTATTGCCTATTCCGTACGTTGTGGGATCGGCGAATATGCAAATCGTTGATGGTACATCACCTGATAAATTATTAACATAGCGAAATATTAAATTTGATATACAGGGTAAATTTAAACTAGGAATTAGTATTTTCTGAGTTTGTGTTCTTAAAAGGAACACCTTGTATTTTATAATTGTAATAAAATGTTATTTTATGTTACTTTATTATTTATTTTTTTATGGCCAACCTAATAAAATTCCACCTAATTTTTGTTGAAATTAATGTTTGGCACAAAAATCACGAATACCTCACAAATTAAAGCAGTTGGGTATAGGGAATGCTTAATAAATAATAAAGTATAAGTTTGTTCCACCCGGTCAATATGTATTTTCACCACCTGTATATTTGAAAATAATTTTAAACTATGGCACTATCTGTGCTCAAACTTTTACCTAAATAATTTTTTTCGTATCTCTTAAAAAAATGGTTGTATGAACTTCTTCTTACTAATGCCGCATCCTGTATAAATGGTAAACTAGTTATAATTTTTAAGAAATATTGTTATACTCGATTTATTCCGATTGTTCCATAATTATCCATAATTTTGTCGAAAAATAAACAAAGCACCATAAATAGATTACCTTTGAATGGAAAATTCGTTGACAACTTCACACAATCAATCATGGCTTACCTGAAACAAAAGAAAATGGTCAGTCATTTACATTTCTAAAAAAGTCATATATCGACAACGATCAAACGTTTTATCATAAAGTGTTAGTATAATTGAAATTTATACAAGTTTTTTGCTGTCCTTAAATATACAGTGAGCATGAAAAGGTTGGAATAAATTCGTTAAACGCTTGATTTAACCACTAAATAAAAAAAGCTCACACACGTCGGTTTTATTTTTCGGTTGTCCATTTTCATTGGTTTTAATGGTAATACCTTATTTTGACACTATTAACAAAAATAGCGCATCTTTTCGTATACAATTGTCATATTTTTTCTTATGTCACTTATGTCACACAGCCGTATGTTCGAGATATAAACGATATTTTACTCATATCTAAACGTAATCTATAAAAATATAAACAGGACTAACTAAACCTACAAACCATTAAATTAAATGCTCAAATTGCAAACCATTTGTCCTTTCTTCTTCTTAACTGGATTTACAACTCTTGCGCTTCTATTTCCGGTTGTTGTACCCTAATTCTAGATAAATCGACTTCAACATCATGTTTCCTCCTCGAGCTGTGAAAACACCTCTCTCACGTCCCTTGTAGAATGCATGACTGCATCTATATCATCAGCAAAGGCCAACAACAGTTTTTATTCTTGATTAGCAAATCCTCCTGTCAGCTCAGACGATATTTCACTTATTGCATATTCTAAAGCAAAATTGAACAGCAACGGTGACAAGGGGTCCCCCTGCCCAAGTCTTGAATTTATACCAAATGTCATCGATGTTCTGCTTCCTATACAGGACTAAATAAACCTACAAGCTATTAAATTAAATGCTCAAATTGCACACCATTTGTCCCTGGACAATATCCAATACGATGTTGAAACTTTTTGAAAACGTTATTAATGATATCAGAATTATTCAAATAAAATTCGGTCCTAACTCTCTCTTTCAGTTCATCAATATTATTAGGTATGTTAACGTAAACTTTAAGACTTAAGGCATCTCCGTAAGAAAAATTCTAGTAGGGACAGATCAGGAGATCTAGCTGGAGACTCTAAAAACCCTCGTCCGCCAATCCTTATATTAGGAAAAACATTTTTTAGATATTCACGTACATACCGTTCGTAATGCGGTGGTGCTTTATCTTGCTGGTACTATAGCGAATTGTCAGGTAGCTGAGGATTTTGATAATTTTGGTATAAAGCCTCAAGTGAGATAATTATTCAGTGTTGAAATAAATCCAAATACTTGTAACTATTCGATGAACCGTCAATAAAAAATGGTCTCAAAATTTTATTACTAACTATTTCCGCTCACACGTTGACTGTCTGTGGATACTAGGTGGCCCTTCTACCGCTCAGTGAGGGTTCTCTTGTGCCCAGTACCTATAGTTTTGCCCATTTACTGTACCTGTTAGGGAGAAGGTGGTCTCATCTGAGACAACATATTTCCGTAGGTATTGCAGATCTATCGTTAATTCATAAAATTCTTGTCTGCGATCGAAATAATTTTCATTAAGTTCACGAATTAATTGCACGGTATATGGGTGCCACGTATTCTCTTTTAAATACTTTAAAACAGACCTTTGACATATTAAGATTCCATTGTAGTACAAAAGTAAAATTTCAGACAAATAAACAAGTAAAACTATCAAAGCTTGTTTTACGCGATTTTAGAAGCTATCGTAAAAGAAGGGTTGGAGAGAACCACAAAAAATCAAGTGGAGAATGTTAAAATTTAAGAAAGAAGATCTATTAAGTAAATAACTAAATTATTATTAAGTATAAAACATATTAAGTAAATACTAAAAAATAGTATAAAACACAATTTGAAGGAATATTGTCACTATTATTAAAGATAATCCAGTTTTTCAGGAAGAAAAAACCTAAGGAAATAAACAACAAAAGCCAAAATAAAAAACACTTACACAGTGGTATGTACAAACTTAAATGTGGCGACTGCCCAAAAGCTTACATCGGTCAAACTAGTAGAAACTTTAATAAACGAATAGCAGAACATTAAGGGCTTTCAATAATAGAAAAACAGATTCTACATACGCACTTCACCTTCTAGATCACAATTATTCTTTTAATAACGAATTTGAAATTCTTCACATTCAAAATAAAGGCCTTAAGCTATCCTTGTTAAAATCTATGAAAATCGACAAATTAAAAAACACAGATATAATTCTGAATGACCAACTGGAGACAAACAGTTCCCCCCTCCTCAAATTATTTTATTAGAGACTATAAAGTGTACACGCATGCCAAAAATAGATCACTTGAGAAAGGCAACCAGCCGAAACAGCTGTAGTGACAAGAGATTAAAATAAATTTTGTGGAAGTTTGAAAACGAAGTTTTCAGTAGTTTATTGTTACTTAAAATGAATTTCCATCAAGTAACGGTCGAATCCATCAATTATCTAAGGAAATAAGTTTGGAAATAAAGAGAAATGGTGGTTAAACAAGGTTCAAGAAAAAATAAAGGAGACAAAAAAATTATATAAACAGTGACAAGAAACTAGGTCGAACAGAGATCTTCAAAACTATACAACGGCCAAAAAGGAATCAAAAGTCGAGTAGCAAAAGCTCAAGCAGAAACGTATAGACAACTGGAAAGCCGAAACAAAGATATATCAAACAATCACACATAGAGCAAAGAAAGCAAAAGATTGTTATCAGGTTAGATGTATCTGAGATAAAAATAATAAAATACTACTTTACAAAAAAAATTTCAAAAATCGATGGAAAATACTTTGATAGATTATTAAATGAAGACTTTGTCAGAAACCCACTTGACACAGTAACAGTAATGGTGAATAAAATATTAAAGAAGGAATTTGTTCAAGCACTTAAAAAAATAAAGTGAGTTAAAGCAATTTGACTATATGATATTCCAGTGGAAATATAGACAGCTTTAGAAGAAATAGGAAACAGTTTATTTAATAGAATTATGGAAGTGGGACAGATACCAAACAAATGGAAACCCAGTATATTAGAACCTGTTTACAAAAACAAGGAAGATATACAACAATGTACTATTCACTAACTACAGAGCCTTACAACTACTTAACAAAACCATGAAAATATGGTAAAGTGTGAGTGTAGTAAAGGTGAACGATATAAAAACAAATAATATACCGATTGCAAGAGGGGTTAGGCAAGGATGCGTCTTGTCTCCGACGCTTTTCAACGTGTACTCACAGGTCATATTCAGAAAAGCCTTATGGGAAAGAAAAGAGGGAATAAGAATTGGTGGAGAAATCATAAACACCATGAGATTTGCAGATGACACGGTAATTATGGCTGAGAGTATAGAAGATCTACAAACTTTACTAGATGCAATAAATAGTGAATGCATTCAAATGGGACTTGACATCAACACAGATAAGACCAAATTTATGGTAGTATCCAGGAGTCCAATAAATAATGAACAACTAACTCTTGGTGGACAGCAAATAGAGAGAGTGACAAAATATAAATATCTGGGAGCTTATATCAACATAGAATTAGATCCAGACCAAGAGATCCGGCTACGAATAGAAATGGCAAGGGCAGCGTTCTTAAAATTCAAACAATTGTTCTGTGACAAAAATCTGAATATTGCGCTGAGACTGAGGTTTGTTGAATGTTACCTCTGGTCGCAATTATTGTACGGGGTAGAAACATGGACACTAAAAGCGCAAATAGTTAAAAAGATTGAAGCCTTTGAACTTTGGATATACCGGAGAATGTTGAGAATCCCATGGACTGCCAGGGTCACCAATGAGGAAGTGCTGAGAAGAATGGGTCGAGTCAAAAAATTGTTGAGAACGATAAAAGTACGCAAGACTGCATACCTTGGACACATACTAAGAAATAATAAATATAGTCTTCTGCAGGTCATCATGCAGGGTAGAGTCGATGGCAAAAAGGGAATAGGTAGAAAGAGGAAGTCACGGCTGCGAAATATTCGAGACTGGACAAACATGACTGTAGACGAATTATTCCACGTTGCAAAAGACAGAGAAGCTTTTAAAAATGTGGTCGCCAACCTCCGTTAATGGGGACGGCATAGGAAGAAGAAAGATGGTAAAGTGTAATTGGTAGACGGATATGAGAAAAAGTCGAAATATCTAATAATTAATTTGGTTTTACGTAAGGCAGATCAACAACAAACGCAATTTTCATCAAAAGAGAGCTGATGAAAAAATATAGGACTAAACAAACAAACGCTTGTATGCTATTCACTGGCCCTGAGAAAGTATATAGTAGAGTTCCTCTAGAGATTCTGTGACAAGCGCTCAATGAGAAACAAGTTCCCTTTGAATATGTAAAGAGTGTAATAGATAAGTATGAGGGAATAACAATCAGTGTTGGGATGCATGCGGAAAATACTGATAAATTTTATATGTAAGCATGATTGTACCAGGACTCGATGCAAACTCCTTATTTATTCTCATTAGTGTTGATTCAGGTAACAGCAAAACTACAAGGTAGTAACTATCACGGCCTGAAATACTAAAAGGGATCAGGAACAAAAACTGGAAAAGTGGAGACAAGCGCTTGAGAAAGAAAGTTTAAAACTCATTAGGACAAAAACAGAGAATTTGGAATGTTTATTTAAAAATGGAATTACTACAAATAAAATAAGGAATTTTATGCTGGTGGGTGATAGTTTAGATTGTGAAATAATTATGAAAAGTAATAGTTTTAAGTACCTAAGATCAGTATTACAAAGTTATGTGAAAGTAGATACAGACGCTTGCAATATAATGTAGTAAGGTAGGATGGACGAAGAGGAAGAAAGCGAGTGGTGTGTTGGGTGACGGAAATATTCCAATGAGACTTTAGGAAAACCTCGATAAAACTATAATATCAGCAATACTAGCTATAATATAAGGAACTTTGAAATTGGTATGATTTAGACTATATACTTAGGGGGAAATTTAATTAGGGCCCTTTTGCTTTCTGGGGTCTGAATTATCGTCAATGAACTCAAAGCAATTCGGCCATCTAGATTGCTTGGCTATTTGACTGACTTTACACTGAAGTCACCGGGATATAATATAAACGTATTTTTATGTCGTTATATAAAGATGATTTATAATGTACAATTTGAACATATGCGATATAAGATTTAATAAACAATTATAATAACTTATACTATTTTTGGAGAACCAAGTATTTTGAATATTTATAACAATTTCGTCTTGGCACTTTTAGTTACAATCTAGAATATTTGAACACTCCTATTATTATTAAGGTATTAATTTAATTATTCGTCGTTTCCTAATTCTTAATTTTGGCAGGAATTTCAAACGTCTAATGCCAATTGCTTAACGATCCTCCAAACTTGTTCTTTTCCAAAAATGTTGGCCGACTGACAATTTACAATAAATTCTACAAAAAAAAAACATCAACTAGAAACCCGTTATTATTTATAAGCGACAAACCATGAGATCGTTGTGACACGTTAGTTGTGTAATAAATTTCATATATGATGAAAAACGCATTTTCAGGAAAATGTTTCAAAATATATTTTTTTAAACGAATATAACCCTGAAAATGATACAAATCAATTTTATTTTTCGGCGCAATAACACAGATCAAAAACGGGACAAAGAAACAAGATGCTTAATAATTTTTTAGCTCCTTTAAGATTATCCAAAATTAGCACAATATCATCGACTATGCTTTAATGTTTATTTCCTTCTTCTAAATGTGACTATCTTCTGTTGATGTGAGATGTTGGCGACCATATTGACCCATCTTATTTTATTCACAGCAGCTCCAAATAGATCAGTTGACGTTAGACCAGTCCATTTCCTAAGATTGGCCAACCAGGATATACGTCTACGTCCAGGGCCTCTCTTACCCTTAATCTTGTCTTGTAGAATCAACTGTAGAAGTCGGTAATTATCATTTGGCATGATGTGGCCGAAGTAAGCCAATTTTCTGTTTTTTGTGGTGTTAATAATTTCTTTGTCTTTTCTTAGCCTCTGAAGAATAGTCATGTTGCTTGTGTGGTGTATATATGAGACCCTCAACATACGTCGGTAGCACCACATTTCAAATGCCTCCAATCGTTTTATGGCATCTTTTGTAAGTCTCCAGCTTTCCGCTTCATGAAGGACGACACTAAAGACGTAACATCTAAGAATTCTTATACGTATATTGATATTTAAAGATAAGTTATAGAGAATCTTCCGAAGGCTGTTAAAAGAGCTTCTGGCTTTTTCAATACGAGTTTTTATTAAGTAGCTGTAATCCCAAATATGACCAGTCATACAACGTTATCCATTATCCTTTGGAGCCCCTGCGCACTATCTGCCAGCAACACTGTATCGTCTGCATATCTAATGTTGTTTATAAGTTTGCCATTTACAGCAATCCCATCTTCTGATTCGTCCAAGGCCTCTCTAAAGATGTTTTCAGAGTATATGTTAAATAATGGTCGGTGACAATATGCAACCCTGTCTAACTCCTTTTTCGACTGTAAAGATCTCGGACAGTTCATTTTCTAATTGTACTGTTGCTTTTTGTTGAAGATATAAGTTTGAGATCAGTTTTTAGAATATCGATTAGTTTCCCATGTGGGACTTTATGAAATGCCTTCTAGAAATAAATAAAACATGCATACACATCGCAGTTGACATCCCTAGCTCTCTGTATTAGAACTTGTAAACTAAAAAGTGCTTCTCTCGTTCCGAGTCCTGCTCTGAATCCAAATTGAACTTCACTCAGATGTTCTTCGAATTTGGTATATGTGCGCGAGTGAATGATAGTAAGGCTTTAAGTACATGGCTCATCAAATTAATTATTTTCTTCATATTTTCCAGGGTTGGCTTTTTTAGGAAGTGAAATGAGTAGTGATAGTAGCCAGTCTTTTGGAAAGTAACCAGTCTCGTAGATGTTGTTTAATACCTTCGTAAGATTTGTGATTTGGTGTGACTCTAATAGCTTTAAAATTTTACCATGCACCTCATCAGGTCCTGGTGATTTCCCATCTTTAATCCGGTTAATGGCCATAGTTTGTTATGTCTGAGCCGTAGGGGTTGTTTATTCCAGTCGGACTTCGTGCTGCATTTTCGAATAATTCTTGCATATACACTGTATGTCAGCCAAATGGAATAAATTAGGAAATATTCGAAAAAACGGTCGAACACGTCAATTATAGTTGCGCATTTTTTTTCTATAAAAACTTTTTATACGGGGTGTATCAGATAACGGTGGCTAATACCAACGTGCTTATTTTAAATAGAATACCCTGTATATTAATTAGTTTTTAGATTCCTTAGATCATTTTAGGCATTTTTTAAATATAATGTCCTAAACTCATCTTTGACTGTTTCGGAAATATTAAGTAAAATGAAAAATTCACATTTAGAAAAGAAATTTAACTATTTGCCGAAAGTCGCTACAACATATTCAAAAACTTCCAAATAATACAAATCTAACCAATAATGTCAGTGTAGAAGATGTTCAAAATGCTCCCCACGAACGTCTTGGTAACACCCTAACCATGAATAGAAATTTCTTCTAACGTTACTCAACATCTTAGATGTGGTCGATCTAATCGCAAGCGTTATTCGTCTTCTTAAGTCAGCTAAGTTAGTAGGCTTAGTTTTGTATACAATACTTTTCCCATATCCCCTTAAGAATAAGTCTTATTGCGTCAAATCGGGGGATCGTGTTGGCCATTCCATCGATCAACGCTTCCTATCCACCGATTTGAAAATATTTGGTTGAGGTACTGCCGGAAATGGATTTGGTAGTGGGGTGGTGCTCCATCTTGTTGAAACCATATCATATTCGCTGGAACTTGTAAGTTTTCTGGATCATAATACAATTTGACCAACGTTGGCACTACATTATTTTGGAGCAATGCTAAATAATTCTTGCCATTCAAATTCCCATCTATGAAAAAGGGACCTATGATCTGATCTTCAATAATTCCTGTCCACATGTTAACCTTTTCAGGATATTGAACATTGCCTTTTCTTATCCAGTGAGGATTTTTCCTGGATCAGTAGCGGCAATTTTGCCGATTAGTATGACCGTGAAGAATAAGGGCACTCATCAGAAAACAAAACATATTCTAATTGGATCACATTTCTGTCTAACATTGCCATCATTCGTACACAAAAATACGTTCTCCTGTCAAAATCATCACCCATAAGCTCTTAAATGTGTATAATTTTATAGGGATGCATTTTATTTTCTTGTAATATTCGAATAACCGATAAAGAGCTACTGGGGCTGATTTTCGAACAGATGTATGTGGGTGTTCCTCAAACTCAAGCATAACAGCCAATTTGGTATCCTTACTTATTGCATTGGCAGTTTCTTTTTTTACCTTCCCAACATGGCCCAGCTCGTGGAATTGCTTCTCTATTTTACTAATTGTCCCTTGAGATACGTGCGGCAAATCAGAAAATGCTTCGTGAAATAAACGAGCTACTTCCATTTGCGTCCGTGTCTTATCTCCATAGCCAATCATCTGTATAATTGTATTTTGTTCATTTCTGTTAAATGAACCATTTTTCTGGCTTGCGGTTAATGAAATTCAAACGACTATATCACTAACAACTAATTATCTCATGGAACAATAAAACATTGGCGTTTTAAACCAAAGTAACATCTTTTCGTTTTTTTTTTCTTACACGTTAACAAAAGGAAGGCTTAAATAGTTTTTGCTTACTTTATTATTACCAAGACCTAAATGGGCAAGAGACAGTGGTAGCGATTTTCGACAAATAAATAATTTTCTTTTCTAAATGTGAATTTTTGCATTTTACTTAATATTTCCAAAACAGTCAAAGATAGGTATAGGACATTGTATTTAAAAATGTTTAAAATAATCTGAAGAATCTAAAAAATAATTCATATACAAGGTGTTCTATTTAAAATATGAAAGTTGGTATTGGCCACCATTATCTGATACACCCAGTATAAAAAGTTTACATGGAAAAAAAAATGCGCAACTATAAATACTAATCGACGTTTTCGACCGTTTTTTTTCGACCGTAATTTGTTCCATTTGGCTGAAACACAGTGTATTTTTATTTTAATGGGCTTTAATACGTTTAAACAATATCCCAAATGTTTATTGTAATTAATTTAAAGTCTTCTAACATTAATACTAAAACACGATTACGTCAAGTATAATTATTTATTGATTTAATCGTACAAATATATTTTTTAGACTGACTCCTTATTATATATTTTTTGTCCTTACGCTTATAACATCGCCAAGTTTTGATAAGGGCGTAGCAAGGGACCATCTATAGTGCGCTATAATATAATAATAATAATAATAATAATAATAAATGTCTTTATTAACAAGTAAATTAAATTTTCTTTACAATGAAATATAATATAACAGTAGGTCGAGATTCAGTTTGTATACCACTGTGTAACAGCAGCATACAACTGCTCTTCCACCTAACCCCCAAAATATAACATTTATTTGATATTGTCCATCTCAATTAAACTTTTTCTCGTAGTTCACAAGTATTAGTATTAATTCCAAACAAAAACGACCTGAAATATATTATCGAATACCCAAACAACACTTGCCGATATGGAGAACACGCACGATACCATAAAATCAGAAGCGATTAGTACGAACAGTATCATTCATTAAGAAATATACGTTATATATATATATATATATATATATATATATATATATATATATATATATATATATATATATATATATATAAGGTTCTTGAACTCCTAAGTGGAGCATAGAGCTTCAGTGAAAACGCGCCATCGGGTTCTATTTTGCGCTAAGGCCTTCACCTCATTCCAAGACTTTCCTTGTTTTCTTATCTCGTCCATGATGGATCTTCTCAAAGTTTGTACTGGGCGACCTTTTTTTCGTTTTCCTTGGGGATTCCACTCTAGGGCAGTCTTTGCAATATTGGAGTTATTTTTTCGGAGTGTGTGACCGATCCAACCCCACTTTCTGGACTTTATTTCATTTACTACCCTCTTTTGTTTGGTCAGGTGTAGTAAGTCTTCGTTTCTGATGATGTTAGGCCAGAAAATACGAACAATTCTTCGTAGACATTTATTAACAAAGACCTGCAGTTTGTCTGTAAGGGTTTTTGTCGCTTTCCAGGTTTCACATCCGTAAAGTAGTACAGACATGACATTTGACTGGAATATGCGGATCTTTGTCCTCGTAGTGTATTCTCCAGACCTCCAAACAGGGTTGAGAATGCTGAAAGCTTGTTGCGCTTTTCGTATCCTCATACGAATATCGTCTTCTGTACCTCCGCTTTCTGTTATGACATTTCCAAGATACGTAAAGTTTTCCACATTTTCAATCTGCATGTTATTAATGGTGAATAGCATGTTGTTTCTTGCATTTATTCTCATGGATTTGATTTTACCAATATTGATTTTTAAACCTATTTTATTGGCTTCAGTGGAAAGTGTTTCCAATTGGTCAGCCACATCTTGGAACCTTTGTCCTAACAGGCAGATATCGTCGGCGTATTCTAGATCGCTTAGGCGTGTGGTTAGCGTCCATTGTATCCCTCTTGTGTCAGAGTCTAGTTTGGAGAGAACATAGTCTAGAGCTATGTTAAAAAGAAACGGAGAAAACACGCATCACTGTCTGACTCCAGTAAGTACGTCAAATTCGTCACTGTTGATCCCATTGTGTGTCACGCTGCATTTCGCTTCAGTGTACAGTAACTTTATAATGGAAATTATTTTATGCGGGATGTTTCTTAGCTCTAAAATTTTCCATATCGCATCATGAGATAAGGTGTCAAAAGCACGCTCGAAATCAACAAAAACCATGTATAGGGGTGTGTTCCATTTAACCGATTGTTTCATTATTAGCCTCACAGTATTAATGTGGTCTATGCAGGAGGATTCTGGTCTAAAGCCTACTTGATTAGCTCGAAATTCAACCTTGTTTGTTAATCTTTTAAGTATGATGGTCGTGAAGATTTTATTTATGGTGGTAAGCAAGGTTATTCCTCTCCAATTTTTGCATAGTGTGAGGTTGCCCTTTTTTGGAGGCTTAGTAATGATGCCTTTTTTCCAGCCCGCTGGAATGCGGTTTGTTTCCCACACCTCTCGGATTATGGGGAGCAAAAGTTCAGCAGTTAGATGCGGAATAGAAATATACGTTATCAAGGAATATATACTTGATAACTACATCTTCCAAAACTACCATCTTCCTTATTATCAATATGTTAGAGCTCAAGTCTGAATTATTTTGAGCTATACCACTTGTTCAGTTTTATAATAACATACTAACAGATTTATTCAAAAACTCAATTACTACTACTACTGCTTGAACTGTCAACTTCCTGTTTATATATTTTCTGACATTCCAGACCTTACGAGACATGTCGGGGCATGTCGATGAGATCTAGATATTCTAGATTTTTAATTATTCTTGTTTTTCGTAAAAGAGTTTTCTATTTGAAAGAAATGTTATGGAATTGCCGTAACAGTACTCCCTTTTTTATACTTATTCGCCTCGAATAACTGGTCTATCAGGAACTTTAAAGCCAACAAAGTGAATCAATTGTAGGGCATGAAGCTAATCTCTTGATATGAACTACCTTGGGTTTACTTCTAGCTGAAAATTGCATAAGGTAGATTGGATCGTTTATTTTCTGCATCACGGTGCAGACTGTATAACCATAGTGAGTCTTACCTCTTTCAAAAGTTGTTCCGGTATCATGCATGTCAAGTCTGGCCTTGATTTTTCACTTTGAAGCTTTAAACTTTAACGAGAAAATTTAAAGACTTTTTCAATTTTTATTTAAAATTTTCGATGTACATCAGGGATGAACATTTTTCTTTATAGGGAGGCAATCTTCCGAAAATAAGATCTTGAGGAAGCTTCATTTCTCCTCTCGTGATCATCATCGATGGAGAATAACTTATCTTCATGTTCAAGTTCGGAACTTCTATAGGCTAGCAGAAATAAAGGAATTAAATAATCTCAATAATTTTGATTATCAGCGACACACATTGAAAGTTATTGACAAACAATTCTATTATGTATTTTGACCGTTACGTCTAATTTTAGATGGAGAGCTCATTTAAGTTAGCAACTTTAGATTCCAGACTAACTTTTTTTCCATTTGTGGATCTGTTGTGGGAGATCGATTTTTTAGGGACCTATATCTACTAGTATTTTTAGTGGGACTTCGTTACTAGCTTCTGGATATTGAAGGTCTAGGTAACCTTCTGACCTCATATTTTAGTTCTTCTTTGCCTGGGATCGGCTTCTGTTATTATTTTGCTGAGATTATTAGGCTGAGATTAGTGCTGCATTTAGTGTTTTAAAATGTTACATTTCAACATCCTGTAGTCCATCTATGAATGCTTGTTTGTATACCAATTTGTTTCAGAAAATCTTTAGGTGGATAAAGGTACGTCAAATGCAATAATTTTTTAATATTGGTTTCAAATTCTTGTAGACTTTCGTTGTAATTAATATCGAACTTCCAGCTGACAATGAAAAACCTGCTTTAGATGCTGCTGTCCATACCTTATCTCTAAAGCTTAAACAAGAGTGGTATAATTGGGTCCATCCTGGAAAGAAATTGCAAGACGGTTGCTGCCTTTCCTCGAAACGACACTACCAAGGAAGCTGCCAATTTTTGCTTAGTCCAGCCATTTGCTTTAGCTGCAGCTTCGAATTGAAAACTTTTTCATGCTGTTTGACCATCGAATGTGGGTGGTTATGTTGCTAGGTTTAATTGTGTCTGGTTAAACTATGAAGATGATACAGGAACTTGGGTACCAATTTTTCTTTCAAACTCGACTATTTGTCTTTCTAAATTAAATTTTAAATTGTTTTGTTGTTCTAATTTGTATATTCTACTAGTAATTGGATGAGAGTGGCGCAAGATAGACGGGGTTGGAAACACAAGGAAGAGGCCTATGTTCAATAGTGGACTTTTGAGGCTTATGGAACGTACCGCTCATTTTTGTCAATTTAAAATTACTCTTTATGATTTCTACCTCTTCTTTTCTACACCAATTCTCCCTTTCTCTTCCTCTTCTTATCTACGCTTCTCACGCCTCTACTTTAATTTTTGATTCTTCTTTTGATTTCGTCAAGGGACTTTTTCTATATGAAATACATCTTAAAGAACTGTCGTAACAATCTTTTGACCTAAAGATTTTGACCTATTTTCCTCAGATTATAGATCTGACCAAAATAGTTCTGACCAAGTTCCTACCAAAATAAACATCATCAAGTCACAAAAAATAGCTTGATTAGATCATAGAGAATGAATAGGGCATTATCGCTTCTGACTTAACTATATTTTTTCTCCATTACTTCTGGTTAAAAACTTCTTGAACCACACTGTAAAAGTACCATATTTTATTAGACTAGACCTTTAAATAGTTAATAAAGTAAATAATACTAAATATAATGATTAAACTATTGAAATCTCTATAGAATATTAAAAAGGTAGCTACCTCAAAATAACTTACTATTTCTAAGAAACAAAGTTTGATTGATAAATAAATAATAGGCCAATCACCATCAAATGTCTATTTGCTATTATGTCAAGGAAAGTCGGACTGTTAAATAATGTCTGATATTAATTCAATCGATCAAATAAAAATACCTACTTGTTTTTTAAATTTTATGAACTCAAATCAGAAATGAATAAAACATTATAGTTTAGAAAACATTAGGAATCGGTCAGGGTGATAAATGGGGGAATCTAAAAATAAACAATACGCAAATAGTTTCATTGAGATTACTGATTTAGTTAAAGAGACTTATAAAACTGATGTGATGATAACATTGCGAAAAAGTTACTTTCGTAACTTTTTCGCAATGTAACTTTTTCTCGTAACTTTCGATTTAGTTATTCGAAAACTCTTTTTTCTCCAAACAATATAGTGTAAATTATAAAATATATATTTTTTTAATTTAGACAAGTTTTTTATCTATAATAACAAGGAAAACAAGTATTTTGGATTTAGAGTAACCGAAACAGCCTTAACAGAAAAAGCGATACACGAAGGCAAGAAAAAATAATGCCCGTGTGTAAATAAAAGCCTCCCAGGTATGGAGA